>VZRU01003674.1:360120-372593 GCA_013398155.1 Pedionomus torquatus
AAGTCCAGGAAGATGACATCTGTTGCCCTGCCTTTGTCCACCAAGTTTGTGGCAGTATCATAGAAGACCATCAGATTTGGCAGGCAGGATTTGCCCTTGGTGAAGCCATGTTGGCTGTCTTAAATCATCTCCCTATTTTCCATGTGCCTTAGTAGAGATCCCAGGAGAATCTGCTCCATTATCTTGCCAGGCACAGAGGTGAGACTGACTGGCCTGTAGACTGGCCTCTGCTTGCCTAACTAGAAATGCTATCAACAGTTAATATAAAAGAATTCCTAAAAGCCACAAGAGGTAAGTGAGAAAAAAAAAACAAAAAAAAAAAAAAAAAACCAAAACCAGGCTGTTCCAAAATCCCTCTTTAGGAAGTTTTAACAATTTTACAGTCTCTTCATAGCCACAGATTCTAAAATGGATCCAGGAAAGAATGCTTCAAGAACTACCCCTGTGCCAAGATGTAACACTTTCCATAGATGGAAGGCATTTTACTTGGTAGATGGCCACAGATTAGGTCTTGCCTACTCTAGCTACCTACAGATGACAAATTAAAGGTGCTGAAGAGCTGGATTCTCTTTGGAAAACATGGGTCCACCTCAATATAATTGAGCAAAACACTAATCTTCCCCTGACATAAAACATTGAAACTAAGTGCACTTCACAGGTGTGAAAGTGGAATAATCCTTTAAATACATATCTGATACATATTGTTTCATTAGATGGAAATATTAAAGCAGTATGGGATTCAACACTGCTATAATGACTGATCCATCATTTAGAAGTACAGCTTTAACATTTTGAATGAACAAGTCTGAAACACAACTCCTAAGAGCAAGGAAGATGACAATATAATTATGACTGTTGGTACAGTAAGAACATAGCATTAATAACACTGTAGTATAAAGTATGCACTCTCACCCAGATAGGAAACTCCTTCTTCTGGTGTGATTGTTCCATATTTAACCATCATCTTCACAAAATCAATCAGGGTTTTCATGATAGTTATCAAAGTCTCTTTCTCTTTTGCCTCCGTCTCTGTGTGAGGGGATAAAGCAAAACTAGTCAAAGACTTCAGGCAACTCAGAAAAACTCAGTTCTGCAAACTCTGCACAAACTCCATGCATAAAAAATGATCTAGTCACTAAAAAGAAAATGCTGTGCTGAATTAGCAGAGATAACTCCTATGTGTGTTTCCTTTCAAACTGCTCCTGTGTAGTGCACATGAATATACATTAAAATTTCAGGCTTTGGTTCATCTTTACAGCTTTTTGTCTTGAAGGTAAATGCTATTAGTTCCATTTTACAGATAAGAACACTAAACACAGATGAAGTGACTTGACAGAGTCCAAACTGCTGGTCAGAGGGCAGATATGGGCATACACACAATCTCTGTCTTTTTCTTTCATTTGTCTGTGAACTACTTAGTAGACCAGTCCATCTCTGTGGGAGGAAGATAGCTCAGAGATCCTTTCTCCTACAAGATCCATGAGTTCAATGACAATATTAAGTGTTCCAAATGAGATTGTTACTGTGCACAAGACTATGACTCAGGTACTGGGAAAACATAATCTTACACGGTTGGCAGGATCATGACTGCAGAATAGGATACGAACAATGATTTTTCATTATAAAAATCCATCTTTCTTGCCCCTACATCTCTCTGACGATCTTGAAAACCATTGGTTTTTAGTTTTATTTTTCCACTACAGTTATCTGCTGAACAATACTGCTACTTCAGTGTTAGCAGGATGAAACTCCCCCATCAAACAGTTAGTTACTCAAGCTCTTCCCACACCCCAGGTTGTCACTGGAGGACCCAAGAAAGCCGGGGAGCTGTCAGACAGGAACAGTAAGAAACATAGTCCCAGCCTTGGCAGAGGCCCAGCTGCTTTGGAGAGCTGCTGAATAGGTGTTTTTTTATTGCTGCCTGCAATTTAACACACATCTGTAGGATGCAATTGAATCCACTCTCCTCCAGCTTGATACAAGCCAGCAGGTGAACAGCATAAAGCAGAGGACAAAGCAGAGATGTGCAGCCAGTGGGACCTGATTCTCCTTGCTTGATAACCTGTTATAACCAACACACCTTTCCACTTTGTGAGTACAAAAAGGAGAAGAACTAGCATGCAAAACTACCACGGGAAAATGAAAAGAACAGGAAGAATATGAGGTTTAGAGATTGCACTGGAGGAAATATGCCCTGAGGTTTTTCATTCTAGTTCTCCACTCAGGTGTTTATGGGAAAAGTTTAAAGCTCCTGCAGGACAAGGAATGTGCGGAATAAATTGTTGCTGACTGAGCTGGGGAGAGCAGAAAATACACTGGCTGCAGAGAGGAAGAGTGGGTGTGTGGTAGAATGTGCTGACAAAGGAGCTGTGGCGAGGTGCCACAATCTTGCCTGCGATAACTGGAAGGCAGTGATGTCTAGCACCGGAATAGGAAGAGACGTGCAGAGCTTTCATTGCAATAAACAGCAAACCTGTGGTTTGTGAAAAGGCTGGGAGGCTCAGACTCATTTACTGGTACCATCACTGTGAGGATTCTACTCTGGCTTACTTGTATCTCTGTTGGCTTAGCAGACATGGATATTAGGGGAAAGGTCTCTGGAGAAAACGGTTTGCCAGTTTTTCAGCATGCATTTATGGGAATGAAAAGAATTGAGGATTCCTGAATCATAAGAAGATGGGAAGGGCTATCTAGGTCGCACAGTTTGCAGTTCCAAGTGTTGCTCCTTTCAGTGTTTTGCCATACTCACTAATCAGTTTCTGCTATGCATCTGAGTGAACATTTTTAAAGCACACGGTTTCCAGCAACTAGGGCAGCTGTGGGGAAGGGAAAGGAAAGGAGGAGGAGAAAACAAAGGGAATCTTAATTTTCTATTTTTTTTTCCCTAAATGCTCCTAAACACATGATGAGCTTACCTGAATTAAGACTTTTTAATAGTGCATAAAAGTTTGGAAAATATTGGAGGTCTTCAAAATTATCTTCAGAAGGCAGCTCATTTCTTCTTTCCAATGTATTAGATGATGACCATGTGTTATCCAGTGTATCGTCAATTTCTCCATTAATGAAACTATCCTGATCAGCTTTGCTTGGTGTCTCCAACACATAAAGACATAAAAAAATCCAAACCTATAAGCACATTGCTTCTAGTGATAGAGTTAATAGAAAAATAAACAGCATCATTATCTTATGCCAACATTTTCCTCATTACAAAGTGAAGACCATGCTATGTTTTCAGTTGTTTCAATTTAGGATGTGGCTTAAACCTCAAAGTAACTCACAATTTTTCTATCTGATGGAATTTCTTTAACAATACCTTTAGTTTCCAGTTGAACTAATTATTCCCTAAAGCAAAGCAGTGTATTGGTCTACTTGTACCTTTTGGCAAGTGAGTCAAAATAATTAGCTAAGAAATTACCATTTTTTCCTGTTGCTTTTCTTTTGTATCACTCTCTGCTCTGCTTGGAGGGTAATCAAAATCTTCAGACTCCTTCTCACGATCCTTAGCTTCATTTGCAATCAGCTGTTGTAAAACCTCTGCCACTTCATCTTCCAGGGTATAGGCCTGACTCTCTGTGATCTGTTAAAATATTGGTTCAGAGACCTTATAGAATAGTGTGGGTTTCCAAGTTAAACATCAATATGAAACCTGATCTTTGTAAATAGGTTGCTTCAAATACAATTGCTTCAAAGCTGAGCACAGCCAGAGTAGGTGTAATATCTTCACTGATGTGTGTGTATACACATGCAGACATAGATATAGATATGTATACATATAAAATATTTATATGTCTATATTTATATAAGTGTATGTACACACATATAAAAACACATCAAATGCATGTTTATACATAAAAAACACCCACCCACCCATATAGCCTCCAATATGAAAACAAACCCATACAGGGTGTAATACAATGGAGTTCAGCTTGAAAGATGGAACTGGAAGTGCAGTATACCTGTGTGTGTATATATGTGTGTGCAACACACTTACGTACAATTGAGTAACTACAACAGAATACAGCAATACAGAAAAGGAAAAAAGCAAATAGCTTTCTACGAGGTCATCAAAATGTTTCCTCTTTGCTTTGTAACAGCTGTCACTTGAAGGAGAACTCTACCACGCAACTGTCCCACAGCTCCCTTTGTAATCAGTGGGATTCAGCATGCAATAGCTAACTGCAAAATCTAGTGCAGAAAAGACAAGATAGGCATTTTAAAATATTAGGATCCCATATTGCAATGTCTAAAACCACTGAGACATCCAGAGGCCAGACACAACCCTAGTCTTGCTAAAAATGAGTAACAATGAGAAACGTATCCTCAACTAACCAGCATCTCTATATGTCTGTTGATGACAGTAATTAGTATGTGAATAGGAATGAGCACATACCTTTCTCCATAAAAATGCAAAAGAACTCAGTGAAAATCAGAAAACAAATTAAAGGAAAAAGGAGGGCAAACATGGGAGGAGTACAATCAGTGAATGCTTTCTGGACACTAAAAACATTCTGCAGTTTGGTCTATTTTGCTGCAAAGCCATCACAGGAACAACAATGCTACTGCAGAACTAAAGCAGTGTGCTCTGATGAGTCAAGAAGCTTGCCTACAGCTTGAATCCCATGCATTTTCACTCAAGTCAGCATTATTAGCGGGCAAAGTGTTCATCCAAATTGTTTTTAAAAGAGCATTAAACTAACCCACAAAACAGCTAAATGAAGTATTAACAAGATACTTACTAGCCCCAGATTCAGAAGCTTTGAAACGATCTTGTCAAACACTCCTCTATCATTTTCCTCATAAATTCTTGCAGCGATTTTTTGAACAATGTCTTCAGCAGTCAAAGGAGTGCCATCTAATTGATGGAGGCCATCTGGATCATCTAAAAGGATTACAGTTCAACTGTGTGCTGACTGTCCTAACTCATTTGGATTAGACATCTTGTAAGAAATATCTGCCCACATCTTTTCAGAACAAAGCTGCACCTTTTAGGCACATTAGGAACACAGTTTGATACACACTTTGAAATCCATTAGATCAGTCCAAATGAAAACTTCTCTTCATACACATTTTCCACATCTGAAAACCAGTTTTCTGACTGGCTCTTTTGTTTACAGAAAAATTTGTAAGAACTAGAGAACGCTGCTCACATACCCTCTTACATGCATCTTCCTGGTATCTACTTTCATTATGTGGCCACTTAGACGCTATAACAGCATACTATCTTCTTGTTTGGATTTCAGCAAATGAAGTTTTAATTATGTAATCATTACGTATGGTAAATAATATCATAACCAATGGGAAAGTGAATATGATGAGTAAGCTTTGGACTGTGATCAGCATACTTTGATATCCTGATTGAAATGCTGCTCAAATTCTCAGAGGACTCAAACTACAAGTTAATAAACTTTAGCTTTGTGATGAAGAGAATTATCTAACATTGCATGTAACACTTAGAACAAATATATGTGATTTAGCTCTATATAGAAGTACTTCTTCCTTTCAAACCAGGATAAATATATTTTTCTTGAAAAAAATGTCCCATTTTCCTTCCACCAAATCTAAATTGCAAAAAAGCATAATGCAAATTACACAGTCGGATCTTCCTCCATGGAAGAAGACTGTCAAAATCAACAGCAACTCTTCTGCATTGGATTTCCAAACCTAATTGTAATATGACAAGCTTCTACTCATGGAAATAATGGAAATCACACTCCAGTAACAAATAAAGCTCATGTTTAGTAGTGAGTACAACATTCATGATTCCAATCAGTTTGCAAGAGAAGCCTAATCTAAAATTCACTGAAAGATGATTATGGAATACCTTGGAATTTATAATCCAGTCCACTTTTAGTGGAGTCATAGTCATCCACAAGCCTGCGGTTCTTGGTGGAGTCCGCATCATCAATGGCCAGTTGCTGTTCATACAAAGAGCTTCTAATTGACTCCCTCTCCTTTTCATTCCTCTCTCTTTCTGCTACTGATTTTAGCAGGTTCAGGTCATCAACAAAGGAATAATTCCTGAACTCTGGCTTATTTTCTGGAAAATACACCAATGCACACATAGCATAAAATCTTACACCTCTTTGAATACCATTACGAGTATTGCTATAAAACCAGGAAAGACGTTTTACCTGTGGGAACTATTTTCCTATTCTTGTCTGCCTCAGCTTCAGCAATCTGATATACAAAAATAAAACAAACACACACACAAAATAACAAACAAGCAGAAGGAATAAATACACTGAGGTGTGCAATCTCTTAATTTATCAATATCAGCAGAACCCTTAATGTCTGATCTTTGTTATTAGTAAGAAGTTTGCCTTAATAAGCAGAACATAATAAAGAGCTTGGCACTTTTTATTAGTACCACCGTATCCTCTGATCAGAATTAGAGATTACATGAAGCTGCAATAGACTTTCTATTTTAAGATAAATGTGCATTACATTTTCCTTCTTCATTCCAAGCTCCCATTATATTCCCATAGGATGTCAATGCAAAGGAATTACACACCTGTGAGCTGTTGGAGCTAATGACATGCTCTTGAAATGCTGGACAGTAAAACTCTATAAGCTAGTTCTAAAAAATTATTGAAACTCTATTTTGTAGCCAATACCATCAATATTTACTTTACTGACAAAACTATATTTAACTAATTTGTTAAGCCATTAGGAAATTCATGGATCTGGTACCTGACAGCTCCAAATATTATGAAGATAACAAAACTAAAAGCAATTTTAGGTAACTAGTTAATAACTTTTTTTTTTCCACTTACCTGTTCCTCCAGAGGTCTTTCTACACTTAATTGTCTGTTGTGTACACCTCTATCTAGAATAAATAAACACACATATATACTCAGTTACATGTGTGCAACTACAAAGAGAATGCACCTATTTATAGTTTTCTCCCATAAAATGTGGTGCCTTAAATATCTTGCCAACTGCTAGTATTTGTGAAAACACTCCGTGTTCCTAGAATGAGAATACAATTAAGAAGTCATTTAAACAAAGGATGACTGTTTGAGACAGAGGGAGAGGTTCTGTAAAAGATGTAATAGAAATAGAGATATAGACTCAGTTACCCCTTTCTGATGCGAAAACTCATAAACAAATTGAGGGAAAAAACTGCTGTAGGAGATTGACTAAAATAGCAATAATCGGATTGGCACAACCAAGAGATTAAAAATCTCTTACATCTAGAACACTAGGGGATACGGGGAGTAAGAGAGACTTGTACAGAAACTGCTGCAGAATGGATGAAAACATTGCTCGGAAAAGACTGAAAAAATCCAGAGCCTTTCCCTCTACGAGCACCTATCCTCTTTAATGTTAGATTGCAACTTCAGTGATCCAGCGTCTTGTGCTAGGAACATTGCTTCTTTAGAATCTAACTGCTTTTAGTCAAGTGGAAGGAAAGTTTTTACTTTATCTATACCCTGTAAAACTTTCCCCATCTCAGAGGAAATGGAGAAAACCTATTAACGAAGGAGCTTACCTTTGCCAACTGGTTTCGGGAAGCCATGCCCCTGGCTTGCCAGCAGCGACAGCACCTGCACCACGACGGCCAGCTTGAGAAACATCCTGCCGCTGCCCAGCTACCTCTCCGGAGGGTGAGCCTGGCCAGGCACGGGGCTCCCTGCCCGCGGGGGCCCTTGCCCTGCGCGTCCCTCCGCGCCCGCGGCCCCTGGCAGGGCGCAGCCGCCGCCCGGCGGGCGCTGTCCAGCGGGGCGGTGCTGAAGCAGCTGAGCGCAGCCGCCCGCGGCGCTCGGGAAAAACCCCTCGGTCCCCGGTCCCCGCGGCCGCGGCAATGGTGGAGCCCGTCCCCGTCGCCGTCCCCGGGCAGGGGGGGAGGAGACGGGGGGAGGGCTGCGGCCGGCGGAGCATGCGCGCCCCGCTCCGCTCCCGCGGTTCACGTCAGCCGCAGCCCCTTCCCGCCCGCTCCCGGGGGAGAGGGAGCGCTGGGGCCGCACGGGTTTGAGCACCGGAGGCGAACTCCGGGGAAAATCCCACCGGCTCGGCGCCCCCCGCCAGCACATCCAGGGGGAAGCTGGGGTTCGAGGTCAGCTCAGCAAGGCCGGGCCGCACACGCTTTTTTGAGCCGTAAAAGTGAAATCCGGCCCTGCAGAGGAGGCCTTTGAATCATTTACATCTACGTAAGCTCTTTTCAGGGGGCTGAATTACACAGTGAAGGCACAGTCATCGATGATTCCTTCTACTACAAAGAGAGGACGTCAAAAGTTTAATTATAGCACGTCTTGCTCTTTAAAATTTAGAATTAAAAAGCAGCACAAACGACTTTAAGCACAAAAGCTACTTCTGAGCATTATCATAAATTAAAATTTAGCCCTTGCAGGCACAGAACAGCAACAGATCCCTAGGGATCGGAGGAAGACATTTTCACTGTTTTATGGCAGAACAAAGGATTGGCACGGTAGCTCTTTTCAGAACTATAGGATCTGCTTCCAGAATGGCAGACAAATTACAGCGCTTTTTCTTCAAAATTGGCCTCATAATTTTGTAGACATAAATGCATACATGTAGCTGAAAACCTTCAACATTAGAAATCTTGCTAACTGCCAAAAAAATGGCTAAAAACTCTGAAGAGGATGAATAGGATCTGTGCTTTTACAACTGAAAAACAGGAACACAGTGGAATTGTTCAATTTCTTATCAATGTATGACATTATTATAGTATAAGCTGGGAAGAACACAAAAAAGTAGAAGAATGATAACTAATTAGACCACAAGCACTACAAAAATTGCAATTCCCTCCTCCCGTTAGCAACCACTTTATTTAATATTCAAGCCTTTCCATATAAGTGAGATAAAAATTGGAAGAAATCTGATGCTACAGTTCACATCAGACTCACTTCTGTAAATTAATCTGCCTTTGATCCACAGATCCAGAGCAATGAAAAAAACGTTCAAAAATACACTGATACCCCAGAATCCTTACCAGGCTTGGAGTTATACCAGAGTTAGGAATTACAGGATATTTTGGACAGAAACCTTTCAAGCATAGTTGTATATAAGATCAAAATAGCCTCATTTAACATTGCCTGGTAACATACAAGGAAAATTATTATACTAAGCAGAACCTTCCCTCACTTTAGAAGCACAGAAATGCTTCCACAAGAAAGTGTAGAATAACCTCTTCCCCTGCCATCCTTAGAACATATATATACACACAACAACAGGAATCTTGAAACTACACAATATTTCTGATACAGAAGAATTAAATTATCAATTCTTACTTCAACATGGCTTGGTATTCTATCCCAGTTTTGTATTAATTAAACAGTTCATTGCTTACCTAATGTTCTCAATAGGCAAAAAATGTGTGCTTTCTCTCAGTTTACCCTTCCCGATTCTTACTTGTATACCACTTCAACATTTCCCACAGTGCATCCATTTATAGGACTCCATTATACGTGTAGTCATTCAGACAAAAGTCATCATGAAATACAAAAGCAGTGAATGTATTGTAAACATGCTGACATCAAGATAGCTGTAAAGCGGTAAGATCGGAAAAGGAACTCTAACTGGTGACGATACTGCAAAGAATACTGATTAAAAACACACATATTTCTGTGATATGTCTAAAATGCAGCTTTTTGTGTATAATGTTACATCTAATTGTATTCAAGTCTGTTTATTTTACATGATACACTTCTGTTTATGGGATAAATGTTTCCATTTCTGTGAATTCTTTTCTATATGATTTCCCAATTCCATACGGTTTGTTATTTCCTCAGTGCTAAATCGCCTCCAGCTTTGCCAAGCCTCTCTAACAAGAAATGATACACAAGGACTCTGTAGAGGCTGGGAATGATAGCAGGGAGAGAAAAGAACTCAAAACCTGCCATCATCAAAAGACAGTATGGCTGCAATAACCACTCTAGTTCTTGAAACTACTAGCAAAAAAAAATCACATGCCAGGAAAGCCAAACGTAAAACTTCAGACTCAACCCCTTTCCCTGTTCATGAAGACTTCACACAGAGGCAATGCAGTCCCAGACACATGCTGTAACTGGCACCACAGAGCACACCCACACTGACATGCTCTGGTTTTGGATATTTGGCCCAGTACCCCTTGCTAGTGCACTGGTGAGCTTGTAGGACATGTAACATAATACAGAATCTCTGCTAATTACAACAAAGTATGTTTAATCATTGTAGGAAAATGACTGGGTAAAAGTGTTGCCTTTGTTTCTCATGACATCTCTGTTTTCATTTGGCATCATTTACATCATCTACTACTACACACTCTTCTTCCCAGCGCAGAGACAATACAGTGAAGAGCATAAGCTCTTCTATTTTGGGTTCTATTTTGGCTCACCCACAAGTAACCCATTTTCTATTCTAGAACTATTTATTTCCAGTGATGATTCATGAGCCAGAAAGAATACCACTTGCCTGTCAGATGCCAAGGAGTACTTATAGGAATGGCAATTAGAGTGGGTATTTTATTGTGGTGAGTGCAGTTGATATGGAGCCTACGGAAATAACTGAAATGCAGCCTTTTAGTGCTATTTTTACAGTTGTTGTATAACCACACTTCAAGGTTTTTCATCTAGCTAATGAAAACAGAAGGCAGATGAAAGCAGAGAAAAAAACAAACAACCCAACAACGCACCTTGTCAAGTTTATGCCTACTTGGTAGACATTCCTTACTTTTCTGGATTTGCTTTTTCTACTTATCTCATATTCTGCTAAATTATATATTCTAAATTAATATTCTAGCGCTTAGAGGAGAAAAAAAATAATTGAAAGAGTTACTGATTATCTTTATGCAAGGATTTAGATGTACCTACAATCATCTGACCTGTCATGTATCCTGCACATGTGTGTGCACTATGAATAGTCCTCTCGATTTCAAAGCAATCATCAACAGTATGAGAAATTAATCACACACAAGCCTGAGGGTTTGTTCTCTACAAGTCATTTTACATACAGCATCTATCAGTACACCACCTGAAGCACAGAGGACTTAAGACCCTAGAATCTATAAAAATAGAAGAAAAAAGTTACTGAGATTTGAGCATTTTTTCAAGTTCCATGTGCTCTACCAGCAGCTTTTCCTACAGTTACTGAACTTACATTTTTTGGTCTGCAAAGCTTATAAGGTTTTTACCTTTTGCATCATAATACTCTGAGATTTTCTTAACCAATTTATTTCATAAAATGAACTTTAAAAATACAGCCAAATCTTTCAACTTAGTTTCAAGGAAATGCCAACTTTAATACTTTTATAAGTACTGACCTCAGCTTGGCTTTTTAAAAATATAATTACAATAAATTAATTTATAGCTTGGAACTTCAGCTAGATTTTTCTGACCAGACATATGTTGGAGATGGAATGATACTCTTCCCTTGGAAACATATACCTCAGAAGAGATTACTTCAGTTTCTTCCCCACGCTTTCTAGGAAAAAAAATCACCTTTGAACTGAAATACAAACTAGAAAATGTCAAGTAATTTTGTTTTAGAAAACTATGTGTAATTGGAAAAGGCATATGTGGGTTTCTAAAATGGAATTAAGCATTCAAAACTACATAGATACAGTATCAATTTAATCTGCTGCCTTTTACGAGAAAATTGACTCATATTTAAGTGGCACTGTGCTCTTTTCTTGTCACAGGAAAAACTGAGAGAAAAACAATTCTGTTAAAAAACACATTAAAGACTATCTGAATGTATCCTGTTGCAATTGGCTGAAGATTTTATTGCACAAACTTGGTAAGGCATATCCTAATGGAATAGGTAAACACAACTGGGTTAGATGCACTTTTTCCCTTGTCGCTTTAGAGATCTATGGAAGTCATCTGGCAGCATTCTTTGATGTGTTTGTTTCATTGCTTTCTGGTGAATGTCCAATTCCACCCAGGCCACAGGATCTTGTATCTAGATTAGATATCAGGAAAAAATTCTTTCCTGTCAGGGTGGCAAGACCCTGGCATAGGTTGCCCAGAGAAGCTGTGGATGCCCCATTCCTGGAGGTGTTCAAGGCCAGGCTGGATGGGGCTTTGACCAACCTGGTCTGATGGGACACGTCCCTGCACATGGAAGAGGGTCAGAATGAGAGGGTCTCTAAAGCTCCTTCCATCTCTAACCATTCTGCAATTTGCAAAGGCAACGAATGCAGAGATAGTTCTCAGGAGCGATGTGGTGAACACCCTCTCAAGCATCCAAGCCCTGCTGCCAAGGGGGTGGGAATCTCCTCAGAACAGCTCTGTGGGGGGCTTCTGAGCCAAGGCCACTCTCTAGATGTTCCCACTCACACTTTCCCATAACCACCAACAAATTGCAACACTGCTGTCTTTCGAAACCCACCTTTAAATGTCTTTTGTTTTGTGATACTGACAAAAACCCAATCAGCCCGGGGAGGCGTTTCGGCGGCTCCCGCACCCTTTTCCCATGCAGTGCTCCCTCAGGGGGGCTCCTGCTCCTATCTGGACACGACCTGCGGCAGATCG
>VZRU01003674.1:374380-430332 GCA_013398155.1 Pedionomus torquatus
GGGGGCCGGGCCCCCCCGCCCCCCCCGCCGCTGGCAGCGGGGGGGGGCCGGGCCTTCTCTCCCCTCCCTCACTGAGGGGCTGGCGCCGTCCCGCGGGGCGCTGTGGTGCGGGCCCCAGACGCGGCGGTGGGCCCCGGCCTCTCCCCTCAGCCCCGGGGCCCGGCCATAAACCGCCTTGCAGTACCTATTCATAGACTGGTTTAGGCTGGAAGGGGCCTTACAAATCCTTAAAGAAAGCAAAACTTGTGCTTGAAATAAATAGCTCGGTGGTACTGCTATTCATGAGGTACATGCTGATGGAATGCTGTTAAATGAACGTGTTTTCTATGGCTTCTGCTTCGTGTTTTTGCCTCCGGAACTTATGCGAGATGAAAATAAGTTTAATCTCTTCTAGGAAGAAGAAAAACTAATCCAACAAGAGCTAGCCAGTTTGAAAACAGCAGTTTCTGCCCCCACCACAACACTTGTAAGTTCTGTTAGTCATTGCAGGCTGTGGAAACAGTGGGCGACAGGTGAAAAACCCACACTGTTCTCACTCCTTTTGCCAGGTGTAGTGTAGAGGTTATCTGCACTATACTTACTTCATCAGTATTAGGAGATACCAATGTGTGTGGTTTTGCAGCGTGGCTCAAATAGTGAGAACACCGAGATTCTGTTTGACGTGAATAAATTGTAGGAAGCACCCTAAGTCTGTCATTCAGTAGTTTCTGAAATTAATGCGAGCAGGAAAGCTAGATGATTAACTGCTTCCATCAAATAACCTTCTTTGTAGGCTAATATTGTTCTTTGAACCAATTTGTGCTGTGTAAGAAGCTGTGCTTTGTTGTATGCACTGTTGCGTGTGTCTGAGTTGGAGGAGTTTGGTATAATGTGGTTTGAGCTAGTTAATGAGTATCTCAGTCCCATGAGTGAGAATTTTTGGAGGGAGAAATATGTTTTTTACCTCATGCGTAGTGAAAACCCATCTTAGGTCAGTGTAGTTATTGGTAAAGAATAATTTGCATTAGCAGTATGATCACCTACCACTTTAGATAAGTAATTTACCCTTGATAACATCTTTACAGTAGTATACGGGGAGTTCAGCTTTTATTGTTATAAATTAACATTGATTTGCAGGAGAGATTTGTAGCAAGGGAAAAATTATGAGTACCCTGATTTTAGGAAATGTGTATGAATGCACATATGTTTCTATCAGATAAAGTTGTCTACTTGATTTAGGGCAGTGAAGAAGAGCATAAAATGTGGCTGACTTAAAATTCTCAATAATTTATTTTTGGTGTTTTAGAGACTGATGAAGGAATGCATGGTGAGACTCATCTATTGCGAAATGTTGGGGTACGAGTCTTCCTTTGGGTATATTCATGCAATTAAGCTTGCACAACAAGGAAATCTTTTGGAGAAAAGAGTTGGTATGTACATGGAGCTGTAGCCTTAGTAGTATTTTCAGACTATTTTAAAGTTTCTTGTGATTAATAATAATTCATGTAAAAAGTAGAACTTAAAATGTTCTTGTTTTCTTCTTTCATAATCTCTTATTCCGCCTTGGAAGTAATGCTCTGGTTTGTGAGCTGCTTTGTATCTGCTTGTAGAACATAAGACAGTGGAAATTAATTTATTTTAAATAATCAGTTGTTCTTTCATTGTTTTGAATCACAGCACCAATAAGCAAGTATTTATGAGAAGTTCTGTTAAAAATCATATCAAGCTGAAAATTAGTTTCTCTCAGGGTTTGGTTTCTTTTTCAAGAACTGTAGTACAAGAATAGACAAAGATGCTCCTGTCAGACGATTTCTGGCATAATAATATTGTTTTCCCAGTATTTAACTTGAAGATAGTTGCTTAGAATTTTTATAAAGGGCATATTGGTGCTAGCAAAGTAGCCCTAAAATAGTCTCTGGTTTGGTGCTTACAGGATTATTTTTTCTTAAGTTTAGAAACAGTTATAGGAAGTAAGGTGAGAAGGAGGTCCATCCATAGATGAAGTTTCTGAGGAAATCTGGAAGGCTAGTTCTTGCTTTTGTGAATTTTTTGCCTGCTGGCGTGGCTATTAACTTCTTTCTGGTAGATTTAGTTTGAAATAGCTGTCAGCCTGTCTCATCTGGAGAATTTCCTTGCAGTTGCTGATTCAACTGCCTAGTGAAGACATTTCTTCTTGTTTGCAGAGAAAATGGTTTAACTCCAAGCAATACTGTGTCTGCATACACAGAAGGAAGGCAGTGTCTTGCGGGATATGCTTGTTTGATATCCTTTGTTTGAGTTTCATCTGGATCATCCACTCAAGTACTGGAGTTTCTGAGAGAATGTATTACAAGTGATGATTTAAAGTTGCTTTATCCATGAGTAATGAAAGCCAGTGCACAGATGCTCTGTTAGGGACTAAGAAATTCTGTCCCTCACCAAACCTGGGAGGGTAGGTGGTAAGCTCTTTTGAAGGAAAGTTTGTGACCTCTGTGTCAAGTACCAATGTGTCTTGTTACTAAATGGTTTGAGACCTTTCCATCGTAGGGCTCTTTCTGAGAAGGCTTTGGTGAAGCAGCAACTTTTTATTTTGTATTTTATTTTCAACATATGTGGCTTAAATTTTTCTATACACAAAACACCCTTAAGCTTTGATCTGGTAAAAGGATGTTATCGTGAGTTCCACAATGATGGAAATCCATAGTTCCACAAGCAAATAGGTCAGTCTGATAGCCCAGACAAAACAGTTTGCATTGAAGTTGTTAATTTTGATCCTTGAGCCCTGAAAGACCTTTTTTTAGACCCATTTCAATAATACAAATACTGTCATGAGTTGTGGCACACCCTCCCTACTCCCCCACTTTCAGTCCCTTAGTTTAAAAGAAAGAGGGATCTTGAAAAAAATATTCCTGGCAGGCTTCTTTTCTGGGGCTCTGGAATTGTTTCTTCCCATTATGAGGTAACATGGGAGTTTTTGGCATAGGACAGTAAATTTACTCTTCTGTATCCCAAGTTGGATATAAATTTTATTTTAAACAGAACTTTATTTTTTGAAATAAAAAAGGAAGTGCATTTATGTTTTGTTGTCTAGAAGTAATATGATTTTATCTGTGCAGGGAAGATAGTTTTCCAGGAAGTGATTTCTTGTGGTGCTCTTGGCTGCTCTTTAGCTATAACAGTATTGTATAATGTAATGTCTCGTTTCTCCCATCTTAGGAATTCTTAGCTGTTGTTTGTTGAGCTGTACTGCAATCACAAATATAAGTGGTTTGCCTGGAAATAAAAGAAAGTGTTGCTATTTAAAACCCAAGCAACTGTCATTTAGCAGTGGGGTCTTTTTTTTTGGTTTTTGTAATTTGTAAAAGAGTAAAATTTGTACAAAATTTGTAAAATTTTGTAATTTGTAAAAGAGTTGAACTCTTTTTGTATTAAAGACAGTCTTAAGTTTTCTACCTTGAAGTTGCTTGTTTCTTGAAAGTAGTAATGGAGGCTTCTTTTTTTTTGTAGGTTACTTG
Source organism: Pedionomus torquatus (assembly GCA_013398155.1). Taxonomy (NCBI): domain Eukaryota; kingdom Metazoa; phylum Chordata; class Aves; order Charadriiformes; family Pedionomidae; genus Pedionomus; species Pedionomus torquatus. The sequence continues at coordinate 377,854 of VZRU01003674.1, forward strand.
GCAGTTTCTTTATTTCTACATGAAAACCATGAACTGCTACTTCTACTTGTGAACACAGTTGTTAAGGTACGTGTTTTTGGAGGTCTGGAGGTAAACTAAGCTTGAACCAATTATTCCTGTTTTGTGTCAGGCAACATCTAAGCTATGTACTCATTAGTTCTATCTTGCTGTCCTAAAATCTCAGTTTCTTTGGTTAGCAGTGAAAATTTGAAATAGTTTTCCCTGGCTTTTTTAATTCAATCTTGGCATTCTGACTGTTGAAGGAATATTTTTACATTTTTTCAAAGGAGATATACCATAAAATTTTCTTTATAAAATGTACCAACTATATGCATTCTCAGCTCCAGGAGGAGCTCTGTGTTTGTATTTCAATGTAAACTTTTACTTTTAACTAACAGCAAGTACCTGTCAGCTTCTTTGAGTTCTTTTGATAATTTTGTTAGAAAATGGAAATATGCTTTGGAGTGACACTGAAATTCTGGTACCTAATATTTGTAAGTGGTATCATCTACATTACTGCCTCTTACACGGAGCAGATGTGACTTATTATAACTCTTTCTGCATGTTTGCTTTTGTATTACAGTAGGCCACAGTCACATAAATTATACACTGAAAGAGATGCTCATTTTGTTGTTGTGATTGAAAACTGTTTTATAATCTTTGAAAATTTTAACTTGGAACTAATAAGCATATAAAAAGGAGTGAAAAATAGGAGTCCACAAAGAACTAAACCAAAATGAGGAATAAAACCTATCTGGGACAAACAGGCAGAGCAAATAATGATGTGAGCTGGAAATCTGAAGTGTTTTATTTCTTTTGAAAAATAATTCTAATCTTGCGTTTTGTAAATTCATCTATCCTTTTTGGTTTAAGATTAGAGTGTTACTCTTGTTAGTTATATTTGGGATAGACTTAGTCTTGGTTTTTGTTGTTTGGGGTTTTTTTAAATATTTTTAGAATATGATTTGTAATTTCTATTCACTTCTTAGGGAGTAGGTGGCACCTTATTTTAGTGTGCAGCTACATAACTGGCAGTATTATTGAGCTTGGTGACTTTTCTTTTTTCTTCTTTGGGCTAGATCAAAAGCACGAAAGAGAATACTGTTGAATTCTGTGAGAAGCAACTCATCCCGTTGATCCAGCTGGGGACTCAGCATAGTTTTGCAATCATAAAAAAATTTCTGTAACCAGACATTGATTAGAGCTCTGTGTGTTAATCTCGCATATGTTTAAAATATGAATGTAGTTTTGTAATACATGTGTGAGGAGCTCCTTGTTTCTTCCTGCATACGAAAAGAACCTGATTAGCTCAGTGAGAGCTGTGCTCGCAAGCAGGGCAGGAGGATGGCTGGCAGCAGAATGCTTGCTGTAGGTGGGCTGTGTCCAGCCTGCTTGTTAAGGATTTGGACAGAATTTTAAGGTCTCAATACAGAAATGACTGTGTTATCTCGATGATTGTAACAGGACTTACAGAGCACTAATCTAGTAGAGGTGTGCATGGCGTTAACAGTTGTCAGCCAGATCTTTCCACGGGAGATGATTCCAGCTGTTCTTCCCCTAATAGAAGACAAGCTCCAGCATTCTAAGTACGTATTCATTTACAGAATGAACTTAAGCCAAGTACTTAAAAATACTCAAGCAGCTTCATTTTGTTTTGTGTGAATTTCCTTCTCCTTTTTCAGGGAAATTATCCGAAGAAAAGCTGTTCAAGCTTTATATAAATTCTATCTCATTGCTCCTAACCAAGTTCAACATATTCATGATAAGTTCCGGAAAGCCTTATGTGACAGGGATGCTGGAGTCATGGCTGCTTCTTTGCATATTTATCTTCAAATGATTAAGGTAGGCAAAGAACTAGAGGTATAGTTGAATTTAGGAGCTATTTGTATATTTTAAAATTTTAATTTTAAATGCACATTGTACTGTTCAGAAGTTTTGCAGAAAAAAAACTTGTTAGAAAAGTTAATTTATGTGATCGTGGAAATTTGTTATGTTTCTTCGTCCTAGCTCTCCATTTAACTCGACAGGTCCAGTTATCGCATGATCTGAATGCTCAGCATCATTGGCATCCTTAGAGGATCTAACTTCTACAGGATTTGTAGAAATTTGCGTGTTAAAGGATTTGCTGAAACTTGCTTGTAAATGTTTTTGTGCGGGTTTTGGGTTTTTTTTGATCTTATTCAAGTTGTGGCTTATTTCTACTGTTGAGGTACTATATCAAAATCATTATATTGTATTTCTTTTTCATTATGTAGGAAAACTCGTCTGGATACAAGGACTTGACTGGGAGTTTTGTGACCATCCTAAAGCAGGTAGTGGGAGGGAAGCTCCCCATTGACTTCAACTATCATAGTGTGCCAGCACCGTGGTTACAAATTCAGCTTTTAAGAATATTGGGGCTCTTAGGAAAAGGTGATCCAAGGTAACCATATCTTTTCTCTGTTTTTTCAATATTTTGAAGCTCAGAGAATACAGTTGTGACCTTTACCTCATAGACAGCTTTCCGCTTTGATTTTTGAGTTGGCTTTTTTATTTTTTCCATAAGAGCATTTCAGTATTGAACTTACATTTTGGTTACTAACCAAAACAGTGAGCAGGTACTTCCCCCACCCCCACCCCCTCCAACTACAAAGTTAATTTCTTCTGGATTGCTTCTGGATTGGCTAAACCATTGATTATTGTGGAATATGCTTGAATTTTATTTTTTTTCTGGAACTTCTGTCACTAGGTTTTCAAACAACTGTGTGAGGTTTTTTTAAAAAGTGATGTTATTTTGTGAGGACCTAGTTGTCTGTGATCCTTTTCCTGTTGATACTTTTTTTCTTTTTTATACAAGCGGTGAGGACAGTGTTTTCATTCTTGTGATATGTTAATGTTTCTTTTGAAAGCTGCAAACATCTCGTTAGATGCCATTTAGAAACATGTTATAGAGCTTTTCCATGTTTTAGTGAATCTGTTGATATGATGAATAATTTATGTTGCAGGTTTCATTACTAGTGTTTGAGCTGTTTGGCTGCAAATGATTTTAAATATTTTCCTCTTGTTCAATAGGACAAGCGAATTGATGTATGATGTTCTAGATGAATCTTTAAGAAGAGCAGAGATAAATCATAATATCACATACGGTGGGTGATGCTATTTTATGTAATTATCAGTATTTTGAAAGATTGAAAATGTAGGTAGTTGATCATGCTAGAATAGTTATGCAGTGCTCTTCAAAAGTCTAATTATATTCCTTATAAACAACTGTATTCTTAAGTGTCCAAACAGTATATTGCAAAACAATTAATACATTGCTGTAGAGCACAGGGTTTTTTTTTGTCAGTGAAGTAAAACGTTCTCTTTGACTGTGAATTCATCTTGACTCAAAAGCCTCTATCCTATGTTTGCATTGTCCTTGCCTGTAAATAATGAAGTGAGCTTTTTCATGAAAGCTCTGTCTGAATGTTGTCTAAGTTGAAATAAATGATAAAAGAAAAATCCTAAACACCTCTGCTTATTAGAAACACGTAGATCTTCTTTTCACTGCCTTGAGAGAGGCATTTTAAAAAGTATGCAAGAGTGACAGCATCAATTCCTTATAGCTGTGTAGGGCTTTTCCACAACCCACCATGAATAAAAATTACACCTCTGGAGTGCCCATGAAAATATGTTTTCAGTACACATCTCAATTTAAAATTTCTATAACGTGCCTATTTCATTACCTTTTCAGTAGAGAAAGGTGTATTCGTTGCTAGAACAAAGCAAACGGATTAATTGTATTGTTTGTTTTTTTTTTTTTTTTCTAATAAGTTGAGCAATTTATTTGGCTTTTTCTTTGCCTTCCCCTCCCCAGGTCTTAATAACTCTCCGGACACCCAGATATGTTCTAGAACCCTGCATTAAGAGGTGTTTCACTATTAAGAACAAAACTTAACCCCCTATTATTTTATCGTTAAAGTAAAGCCCCATAGATGTTGCCAAAGTACCTATCCTAATGGAATGGAAAGAAGATTAGGACTTTTAAAACAACACCAGGGTGGGGAAGGAACATGACTCAGAACTGTAGGTGCCTAATGCCTACTTGATAGATATTTTGTAAAGCATTGTGTGAGCCTCACTTCTACTCAGAAGAGGAGCGTTGGGGAAGTATTCTCTTTCGGTAAAGAATGAATGAGGAAACATCTGTCAGAATTTTAGTGTATTCAGTTTATTGCTTCTATTTTAGGCAAGAACATACAAGATATTGAGAGGTGTGTTGCCTTATAATACAGACAATTTGCACTTGGAATTGCTAAGAGTTAAACATTAAATTTATTTTAGGCACTTATGGGGCTAAAGTGGGCAATTTATTATGATTTATGCAAGGACATAAAATTTAGGTATGTAGTTTTTGTTCACATATGATAAGCTTTTTATAAAACCTCTGTTGATGAGCCCAGACAAAAGACAAATGTAATTCTGAGTGATTGCTCTTTCTTACACAAAGTCCTTGGTTATGCATGCTTGCTTCTTGTAGGCAACTGAGCGGGTAATATGTTAGTCTTTCTCAGACTTAAGAAAAGTAGATTGTTTGTTGGACAGTTCAGTTAGAGACTGAATTACAAGAACAATTGAAAATTTGATCTTAATTTTTAAAGGCCAATTAGCTTGTCAAGAATAACTTGGTCTAAAGCTTTGCCCAAATTGCTGCCACAAAGGATTAATTACTTTTTGTGTGTTGCTCAGTTTACTTCTAGCTTTTTCTCAAACGTAAAGGGTTGGGTTTTTTAATAAGTATGTTCTTGGGATGATTTTGGCTTGTTAGTAGTAGCTAAGAAATCATACTAATTGTTGAGAAGTGCTTTTGAGAAGTCTCAAATCCTATATAGTTGCCCATTGGCATTCTATAAACCAGTTCAGTCTCTTGAGCCTTAAGGACAGAAAGTTGTATGCACAATGGCAAAAGCTAATGAAAAAAGTCTTCCATCCTTTTCTTTCTTCTGTCAGTAAGTACTCAGCAGTTAGATTCAGTGGGGCTGCAGTTTCTTGATATAGTCAGTGAGCTTGTTTGCTTGCTAAAAATTTTTGCATTCTGGAAGTATTTAATGCACATTAATTACACGGGTTTTTTTTCTCCTCTTACAGCCATCTTATTTGAATGTGTCCAAACAATTTATACAATTCATCCCAAATCTGAACTACTTGAAAAAGCTGCTAAATGCATTGGAAAATTTGTTTTGTCACCTAAAATTAATTTGAAATACTTAGGTAAGGATACTGGGTTTCATTAAGATGTTTTTAATTTGATCACAGTTGTACACGTTCTCCTATATAATTTCCAATCACTTATATTCTAGGTTTAAAGGCTCTGACCTATGTTATCCAGCAGGATCCTAATCTGGCACTTCAGCACCAGATGACAATAATTGAATGTCTGGACCATCCAGATCCCATTATTAAAAGGGAGGTCAGTGATTTTTTTTTTTTTTTAATGTAAAAAAATTAGGTGAACTTGTAAGATGAGTGATAGATTTTTCTAAAGAGAGCAGCGTAAAAGGCATATTACATGTAGTCTATTGCAAGAGAGCAGTTATAAACAAGAGTAATGTGAAAAACTGTGTAGATAAGTGCTGTTATTTCATTTAAGACTTACCAAATACAAGCATGCTGCTTAATTTGGCATCATACTAAAATGTTTCTGTTTGCTTTCTTTTTTGAGTCATCAGAGCCAATTAAATATATTTTTTGCTTTCTCTTTCAGACTTTAGAGCTTCTCTATAGAATTACAAATGGACAAAACGTAATTGTCATAGTTCAGAAGATGCTTGACTACTTAAAAGAAAGCAAGGAAGAATATGCTATCATCAACTTGGTTGGCAAAATAGCAGAACTAGCTGAGAAATATCCTTTTATTATTTTTCTGAAATAGCTGAGAAATATCCTTTTATTCTTCTAGAGCTTTAGAGTCAGAGTTCAGGCAAATGTAGCATTTGTACCTTTCAAAACATCATTGATGATCTTTGGAAGTATATCACAGCTTTGCTTTCCACTCTTTCAAATATGGAAAAAAAGAAAAAAATACACAAAAGTGTGTACAAAAATGACTACTGTGTTTCTTGTATTTCACTGAGAGAAAGTAATTGCACTCAAAATGCTTTATTTTGGCTTTGGAGTTTAGCATTAAAACCTGGTGTTTTTGAAGTCTTATAGCAGTGCATGAAGAGAGATGCTTTGGTGCTGCATTGTGCGTTGTTCTGTAACTGTGGGAATGATCTTCCGTTCAGAGAACTTTTTGCTAGCGTATGGCTTTTAAGAATAACATGTTTCCATAGAAATAAAGAAAAGATTATTTAACTACTCCAAAAAGATGAAAGTGATGATTAGCCATTTGGCGTATGGTCGACTTTCTTGGTAAGCTTGCTGTTGCCTGATTTTTTTTTTTTTCTATATGTATTCTTGTCTGATAATTGGAGTTGTAAGCGCTTTGCAATGGAGAGCTACCTTACTGTCCTATCTGTATGTTACTTGACACAGAGAGTAGCGCACCAAAAAAGCTGTACTGTCATGCAGTATACAAAAATAAAACAATAATGTTAATGTTTTGATAAGTGTGCCTTTTCAGCATTTATTTGAGGGAAGGCAGAAACTAACTTCCAAGTTTTAAATATATAAGAAAAGCAACATTGCTTTCTGTGGAGTACCTAAAAATGTTTCTCAGTAAAGCAGCATCAAAACACAGTTGAAAAGAACAGCTTAGTCTATTATTGATGAAGTGATATTGAGCAAAGAAATGCAAGAGATTATGCTGAAAAGTTAGCGTGGAATATGTGTGAACTTAAAATATGGTAGGACATGTTCTTGGAGCTAAATCCTTGTATGAACATGGCTGTTTCTACTGTGTGAAGTCTACTTGAACTCTTATTTTTTACTCTAACGTTTATTCACATACAACATAAGATATGTTGATTGGCAAGCCAGCAAATGGCATGTAATGCGTATCTGTTGTGTGTGGGCTTTTTCAACAGGGTAGTAATTTAAGACTTCTCTCCCTGGCCACCAGTTTTCATGAAGTTTACAGGGATCACTTTATGAAAGAGACAGGAATATTTCCTCTTCAGTTAGATTGAGCTGATATTTTACTATAAGGAACCCATCTTATTGAAGACAGCAAAAGGGGTGGCTTGTGGAAAACTTGTTTCCTTAGGAAATGTACTAAAAGTGGAAACAAGTTATGCCTTAGCACTTCATTCCTTAACATCTGGACAGGTATGCCCCTGACAACGAATGGTTCATTCAAACAATGAATGCTGTTTTTTCAGTTGGAGGTGACGTTGTGCATCCTGATATCCCAAACAACTTTCTGAGGCTACTGGCTGAAGGTGAGAATCTCCCCAAACACTCTGAGGAATTAGACGTGTTCTTTAATCATCTGTTGTTGTTTCTTTAAAATGCTTTGAAATATTTGTTGGGACATACGATTTCGTTTCAGTATGTGTTGTTTTCTGTCTAGGATTTGATGATGGAAAAGAAGATGATCAGCTGCGGATGTATGCAGTACAGTCTTATTTAGCATTACTGGATGATGAAAATGCATTGTATCCACAGAAATTCCTTCAAGTTATGAGCTGGGTAAGCTAGAGACAGGGTCACAATTGAATAAGCAGATATGAGAAAACTGTCAGAGCTGGTGATATTTTTAATAAACATTTTAAACTTCTAGCGATGAATAGTTTGTTTTTACCTGAAGTCAACATAATATGCTGAAATCTGTTTTTAGTGTTCCCCTTTGGTAACCAAGGTCTACTTAGCATGTCACAGTTTGTTGAAAAACTGATTCCCTTCCTTTAAGGCAGGTGACGATTGAAATGGCTCAGCAGCCACATGAATCTTTCTGTCTGCATCAGAATTAGGCCAGATGTGGCTGTCAAATGCATTCTCAGCCTTCCAGGCTAAGTGCTAGGCTAGTATTGCCTGGCAACTGGGTAAGCATCAGCTTCCACCCAAGGAAGAGGCTGAGGTATGAGCAGATGTTTTGTAAGGGTCTAAGCACTATCTGTAGCATTGTTTTCAAGAGCTATTTGATTTCTAAGAAGCTGAAAGTTAGTCTGCTGAGTTAAACACAAAGATCATGCCAAGTTTTTGACATTAAAAACACAAAATAGTAAAGAAATAATTCAGAACATGTTTAAGTAATAGTTTCTTCAATGTGAGATGGATATTGTGTTAGTTAGTACTGCATTCCAGTTTCAAAACCAAAAGCACTGCCCTGTGTGACTAAATACATATTTTGTCTGCTCTTTGTGAAATAGGTATTGGGGGAATATTCCAGCCTTGCTACAGATGTCGATCCAGAAGTTATTTTGACAAAGTTACACAGCCTGCTGAAGAAGACTTCTGTTACTTCTGAAACTAAAGTGTGGATAATGGCTGCGGTCACCAAGACAGCGTCACGCACCTCCTGTTCTAAAACAGTTGACAAACTAATCCAAGAATTTACCAACTCTCTAGATACCTGCATGAGACAATACGCCTTTGAATTGAAGCATCTGTGTGAAGACAAAGCACTGATGAAAAAGTTGCTTCCATTTGATGCTAGTTGCAATGACATGGTGGTAAGACAGCTGCAGCACGTGTTCTTCGTGAGCTTTTGTAGTTCAGGCAGTTGAATATTTTGGTAAAATGTGTTTTCAGGATGAAAGATACTTGACAGATCTGACTGGTGCCAGTCTTCAGTCTGCCTAAAGTGGGTTTTCAGAAACATATTTTTTCAGGCATATATGGTGAATTATGATGTTCTGTACTGAAAGATAAAGAGCCATAGTGTTTAGTTAGTAAGCTGGGGTAGCTTTAACAAAGTTCTGATTTCACATGCTGATGTAATTTTTTGTCTCTTTCTTCAAAGATAAATCAGGCCTGCTTTATTGACATGGTGCTGCTTTTTAGTTCAAAGTGTTTGCTTCCTACTAAAAAAACTACTGTTCTTTGCACTGAAAAGTCCATCGTAAGTGATGGAAAACAGTATTGATATTGCTGAGGTTCTTGAAGTGTTTTGAATTCAGTGTTTTCAGATAATATAATGATACAATCTACCATTTTGGGAAAACTCCATTCTGCCTTTTTTTTTAACTGTTGAGACAAAAAAATGATAGTGGAAGAGTTAATCTCAGTTACAGACTTCTAGCTCAAAGTCTGTTTCAACGTACTTTTGTTAATTTCTATTAATGTAGCAGCTTATTGGTAGGTATGGGAGATGTGACACAGATGTGTTGATTAAGACACAATATTCTTCTGGTAACATCAGGCTTATGAATAGAAAATATTTGCATTATTTTCTCACTTTTTCTTAATTCTCTGTAGGTAGATGCTTCCTTATCTTTTCTGGATGAGTTTGTGGCTGAGGGACTCGGTCGTGGTGCAGCACCATATAAGCCTCATCACCAGAGACAAGAGGAGAAACTTTCTCAGGAAAAAGGTGACCGTTACTTTACTTTTTATTAAATAGCTGGTAAATTACATGTAAACAAGCTAAATCTGTGGTTAAGATTAAGATAGCATTGCTTTAAGAAATAATACAACTCTTTGTAAGCTAAATTCAAGTTGGATTTTTAATTCCTTGTCTGTCTAGCTGGTATATGTAACTGCTTGTTTATCATGCATTGCTGTGCTGCAGTTGAGAATGTTCTGTGCTGGTCTATGGGATATGGATTTTGTGAGGATTTCTGACTTTATTTTTCTGAGCAATAGTTTGCAATAATAACCGTTGTGAAAACCTATTTTATGACACAAATCCTATGTTTTTTACCTAGTGTAGGTACAATTAAGACAGCAGTATGTGCTTTTTTAATTTCAAAATATCCCAAACCTTTATCTGTAGTCCATTTTTAAAATTTTTACTTTTCTTTTTCCAAAGAAATAGTAACTTACTTTAATATAGCCAGTCACATAGGGATTTTTTTTCAGGCACTTCTGAATGATTCACTTCGAGTTTGGAAAGCTGTTCTAAAATGTTCCTCATCTTTGCTTTACTGTTTTGAAATTGGAAAAAACAAGTCTTGTACATGGCATTATCTGCAATTAAGTTATTAGTGTTAGACTAATATTTTGACTGTACAGGTTAATACATGCAATAAATAACACTGTCATTTGCTTGCAGTTGTAGCTTGGCAGAATTCAATGCTTTTCTGAGATAATTATGAGAGCATTACATCTACAGCCTCTACTTCAAGTCTGCTAGAAAACTCAAAATTTTAGTGGAGAAATGTTGAAACTGGATATTCTAAACTGTTTTTTACATGCATATAAAGCCCAATCTACTGTATGTCAGGTTGAGCTCGTAATAGTGCTTCTATGAGGTGCTGAGAACGAAATTAAGTGGTCTTCACCACTGTCTGTTTAGGACTGTTTGCAGTGGTCTTCAAATTTTGCAGGGAAGCCATTGGAGGAGCTGCGTTATGAATTGCTGTTTTTTCTGAGTAATTGCAAGTATTAATCATCTTCCGCTGCTTCACAAATATTCTAGGAAGTAACATATAGATGAGGGAGAATATTCAGAAGTGTTCTAGAAGGGAGTCTGCTGATTTACTGTAATTATTTGTTTATAGATAACTAAATTTACAGGTTGGTAGGGTTTGAATAGCTTTATGTGGATGCTATTTATCAAAAGGCCCTTCTATCTCTGTTGCTTCTTGCTTCTTTATGGGAGAAGACCATTCCTTAGCACTGCCTCCTCCTTTATCAGGGCATATGTCTTCTCTTATTCCAAATGCCCAACAGCTTTGCCCTGCTGCTTCCTTTGCTGGGAAGAAGAAAGTAAGTGTAAGCCTGGGGTGGAGATAAGGAAAAGGGACTGTACCCCGTCATAGTTCCAGGGCTGCAAAGGAGAGTCTGCGCTCTGCTTTGTATGTAGCAATGACTGTTGTAGTCTAAAACAATTTTTAGAAGCAATTCAGACTACATCTTGATTCATAATGCATGGCTAAGGTGGCTGGTTCTGAATCCTGATTCTTAGAGAAAATGACTTACTGCCTGAGGTGTGAAGTGTGTTTGCAAACCAGACAGTGAAACATGGATAGAATGCTGTGGACTCAAAATGTTACTTGGATTCACGAACAGGTGAAATATCTTACTTATGTAGACCCAATACAGTGCTTCTCTCTACAAATACTAAGCAATGGCAGATGTTTTTGTGATATGCTGTAAAGTCCCTATTTCTGTGTAATTTCAGCATTTAAAACCAAATACCAATTTGAATACGTGTTTTGGATAAATCCTTTGTGTGTCTAAACTTATTTGGGAACAAAACCAAGCAGTTTTAGTGAAGATAGGATCCTGAATGGGAAGTGCAGCAGTACAGCGTATCCATTTTCAGAAAATAGATTTGTTTCTTACCTTCCTGTGCCTCACTGTAATTTTAAAATTCTGGTTTGTCTTGCAGCTCTGAATTTTGAACCTTATGGGTTGTCATTTGCTTCAAGTGTGTCCTCCTCTGGCATTGCTGGCAGACAGTCCCCCACCGCTTTGTCGTTTGGTTCTGACACATCTGGAAACAGTGCTGAGACGGGGCATAAAGAGTGAGTGAACTTGTTTGAAATGTGCATTTAAGCTTCTGTTCTTGTCAGTATCGTGAGGTTTTGCTTCTTTGTTACACTGAACTAAAAAAAATACAGCTGAACTTGGAAACCTCTGGCATTAAGAAGAAATTCAGGATGGCATCTTTTTTGAAATAACTGTAAAAAATACTAATGCAGTTACACTGTTTTTCTCAGTTTCTTCACAAAGTATAAATTAAGCAATAGTTAATGCAGTAAAATTGGGACAGGATTACCTGGTAACTACATGATTGGTTGGAATTTTTCTCTAGATTCTTTCTCATAGGCTAGGCTTACTTTTTATGGGCTTACAATAATGTGTCTTTTTGAGGAAACTTTTCTAGAAAAAAGTGAGGCTAAGATTCACAGTGTTAAGTTACTCCTTAAGTTTTAGAACACTACAAATAAATTTCATATCCATAGTTTCATACAAATGAATAACAAATGAATCGTTTGTGCTTTGGTAAACTGGTATGCAGAAAACTTTGGAAGCTGTTTCAGATTCTATAACCAGTTCGTGTAAGAAAATTTGAGTGAGACTTACGTGCAGACCTTGCAGCATTTACCCTGTCAGTTGAATTAACTTTTGCTGCTGTCTGCAGGTGATCAATGCTGACTTGGTATACCCCTCTGTCTAGGACTGTAGCCTAGTCCAAATTCACGTTTGTGTTTGTTTTTTTTTTTTTTAAATAATGAATGACTTTGCTGACATAGAACTTCATGCAGATGCAAAAGTTTTAATTTATATTCCATTACTCACTGTGTATATCAGAGTACATGCTTTTATGAATATAATGTTCATACAGTTGATTCTGCTTTGTTTTGTTTGCCTTTTTAGGACAAACACTCTGAAACTTGAGGGAGTGCGCAAGCTATGGGGAAAAGAAGGCTATCTTCCAAAGAAAGAAAACAAAGTAGGGAAAGAAAATGAACCGCAGACTGGTTCTTGTGGCAGCTTGTTAGCAGGACAGGTGGGTCAACCTCCTGCATCACAGTCTGATGAAGTTGCCAGCCTCTCTGAGCAAGACAAAGAGAAGCAGCAGTTGGCATCAACTTTGTTTACTGGGTTAGGATCAAATGCAGGCGTCAGTCTGGTAAGTGGTTCTTCTAAGACTTACCAGTTTAAAGTTTATACATTGCCTTATTTACAACTGCAAATATTTATGTGCAAGTGGAGGTCAAACTAGTGTTGTGGTAAAACGAGGCAAAAAACTCTGAGTCACTGAAGAACTATTGCAAATTACTTTTGTAATCTGATAATTTGCAAAGAACCTGAAACAGGTTGGTTATTATTTGATCAAGCAACCCCTGGAGCCGATCTGATGCAGTAACTAGGACTTCCCACTCTTTACATCTTGCGCTTCAAGTTTTAGTATTGGTTTCCATAATTATTGTTCCTTGACCCAATTTTGCAGCTGTTGGCGTTCATTTGGCAGTGAGGCTAGAGTTTGATGCCCTATGTCTGGACCATTTTTTGTGTGGTAATATGCAGAATACTAAAGAATTCATTATAGAATTCATAATTCATTATTAGCTAGTCTTTTTAAGACTGGCATTGTCATATTAGTCAAATCTTGGCATTGTCACTGCTTTAACAAAATGTTTAGCTGTGCTTGCTTTTTAATATTTAAACTTTTAGTCTGTTTTAGAGAATCTTGAGTCATTCTTGTATTACAGGCTAATTCAATACCCTGTAAGAAATACAACAAAAGCCTGTTATTGGATCTACTAAAATGCTTGGAATCTATTTGTGTTTGTCATTTGAATTGATTCTTTGGTCATTATTTGTCCTTGCTCACTCTGTTTCATGCTGTTGAGAACAATGGTTGCTAGAAGCTTCCCCACTTTTTTTTTCTTTTTTTTCTTTTCAGATGGGGAAAGTGGACACAGCTACTCAGAAGTTCAAAAGGAAATCAAAGATAAATGAAACTCAAAATAGTGAGGAGGCATCGGACTTGCAAAATAGTGCTGCTTCGGATTTTGGTCCTCTACTTGATACAGTACCTATTAACATTGAAGACTGTGAGGGAGATATGTGTTCAAGGTTAAGGAAAGCCTCCCTGTGTTCTTCAGATACTATAGAAGATAATTTAGCATTTGAAACACCTCAGTCTCTAAAAAAGTCTGGGCTGGATGACAGACTTTCAGGTGATAGGCCATCTGAATCATCTTTGTTTGATAGTAATATCGAGATTTTTCAGCCTTCTTCAAGTGCTCAATGTGAAAGTCTCAGTAGAACACCACTGGTCCCTTCCTTACCAGAAGAACTAGAAGAGCTCACACACTCTGAAGTAGTGAAACTTTGTCAGAGTGATGCCTTATCTCTGTTTTTATGTAAGGTGTGGACAGATGACTCTCTACTGCTCACTGTTTTTGTTTCAAATAACACCACTTCTGCACTTAATGCTGTGAACTTAGTATTTGAAGCACAAGAATATTTTCAGGTAAGAAACTTTGCTTCTGTTATATTTCAAATTCCCCAGGAACTTGTTGCGGTTTACTTGCATTTAAGTGTGCGATATCTGCTTTAATGTCTCAGACATCCCTTTTTCCAAAGCATTTCTTTAAAACCTGTGATACGGCCATTGCAGGCATCCTGAAAGGTAACGAAATAAATCTCAATACTAAACTTGGTGTCATTTGGTAGAAAAATTAACATACCACTCTTTTAATTCACCTTGATTTTATTTCCTACTGCATGCCTCCACATAACAAATACATATGGGTTTTCAGTTCTGAACGCAGCTTCCACCTGATGTTGGACTGAATGCAAACCTAACCACTCATACTCAGAAGGCCAAAGAAATCACTGCGTTAACTTTGTCTGAGTGTGACTATTGGACATGTGTGTTTATTTGCATTTATCTGATAGGCAGACATGATGCTTTTTCTTCCTTCACATAGAAGTATTTTAAGTGTACTTCAAGTTCTGGGGTGGTTTTTGAAGACATCAATCATGTTTTCTTCTTGTTCTCATGCATTCTGTTGATGTTGGATAGAGTTGGCCAGTCTTTTTGTGGGGGTTTGACATTGGATACATCTGGGATTTAACTGTGGTTGGTAAAAGCATGTGATATTCCTGATTCCGATTATGTAAGTGACATTTCAAAGCTATTTAGGAATTGCCTGTCGCGTGACTTTCCTTGGATTTTGCTGAAAGAAGCACAGAATTACGAAACCTTGGAGACACTCAGAGTGGTAACTGAAAAAGAATTAAGCAGAATATTTACTTTAGAAGTGACTTAATCAAGGAACTGCTAATTGGTTAGGAAGTCTCCGTCCTTCCCATTTCTGGCCTGAGTCAAACTTGTCATGGCATTAACAGAAAATGAGCATCTCATGTCTAGTTTTAATTTACTTAAGTTTCTACACAGATCACTACCACAGATAAAATCTTTTTCTCATTTGTTTGAAGAGGTCAGGGACTGCTGAGTAATCTTGAACTCATCCTTGTTATTGGGGATGATTTCTCAACTTTCTGGTTTTAGTAGATAGCTTTGGGTATATTGTAGTCTTGCTTGGTTTTGTATATTAGTTTATTTTGGGACTGAACTACAGAACTCAAGTTCTTGGCCGTCAGTTCTCTCTCTGAGCAGTCATTTTGGGGGGAGAGTCAGTTGGCAGAAAGAGATGAGTTTCTCCAGTGTTTCAATTCTTACAGAACTTTTTTGTAGACAGTAATGATTGATACATCCTCAGTGAGAGCTGAGAAATGTGTTGTTCGCTTGCTGAATAGTCCAAGAAAAATCAATTGAAATAAAAAGCACTTTGATACAATTTTATAGCTGTATCTTTGCCACTTACACAACTTGATAGCAAAACTTACATTCCATTCTATTCTTTTAAACACCTATCTAGATTTTGGAGAATCCCACCTATCAGTTCCCTGTAATTGAAGCTCAGAGTGTGGAACGTTGCCAGAAATGCGTGTGGATGGACAAAGTCTGTACACAGGGAATTCTTTCTGCCTTCATTAGTTACCAGTCAGAAATGGAAACTCGCCTTGAATTTTCAATACCTTTATCATTGTTGGACTTCATCAGGTAAATGAAATAAGCTGTAGTTTTTAACAATGCATGTACTTAAATAAATATTAGACAAGGGTGGGATGATTTGGATATTGATTATGAAAA
The DNA here is from genome assembly GCA_013398155.1 of Pedionomus torquatus. NCBI lineage: Eukaryota > Metazoa > Chordata > Aves > Charadriiformes > Pedionomidae > Pedionomus > Pedionomus torquatus. The sequence goes on from VZRU01003674.1 coordinate 393,536, forward strand.
TACAAGTCTTCATCTTGAGCAGCTAATGTTAATCTGAGATGACTGATAAAGATAGTAAACTGGTTAAAAGGTTATTTACACGCTTACAAAAAAGCGGAGTTCTAGGAAGAAGTGCAAATCCAATGAGGATATTGACAGTAGCTGCAGATGAGAATAGTCTTGAACTACAGAATGCATTCTGGGGGAGGTCAGCATAACTGAGTGAAGAGAAGGGCATGCTTTTAAAATATGGCATAGTATAAACATGTCAAACTGAAATAAGTGATTTGAGTACAGAGACTCGTACATGATATGAAAAAGCTGACAGCTTTTGCAGGGGAAGAAGAAAGCTCATTCTGCTATTTTTTGAACACGACATTTATTTCAGAAGTTTAAAAAAAAAAGCAAATGTTCTTTTACTGATAGACTTGTTTGTTTTATAGTGAGATCTACCTTGTTTTCCATAATAAAGTTGACCTCTTGTTGAATTGTTTGATGTCTTTCAAAGGGCAAATATCTCAAAACCGTTCACTTTGGTCTTCCATTTAAATGGAATAATGTATTTTTTTAAAATGTAGACATTTAAAAGGAATAGAAACTGTTTTTAAATCTTAACCTGGGAAGAAGAGGGATTTGTTTAAGCTTATTGCTTCCTGTATTGTCCATTTGCCTCCAGATAAGAATTTTTGGGAGACCAAATATGTTCTGAATAACGTATCTTATTTTGGTAAGACGGTGAACTTATTTTTTTTAGGCCAATGAAAATGACTACAGAAGACTTTGGGAAGCTGTGGTTGTCCCTTTCCAATGACGTGAAACAGAATATAAAAATGTCATCTTCTCAAGATTGCTTTTCAGCAGCTCTGAATACACTGCAACAGAAGCTGAAACTCCACATAGTTGACATTATAGGTGAGTGAAAGTGTACTATAAGGTTGCTTACAACCTATGATTTGTCCCAGGAAAGTAAGTGCATGGAAGCAGGTATCTCACAGTTGAAGGCAAAGGAAAGATTAAGAGCATAGTAAACACGGGAGCATTGGCCCGTGTACTTTATTTGCTTTACTCAGGGGACTGTGAAAATTGATGTGTAAGTGTACAGCAAGCAGTAAATTTTACAAGGGAGCAAACTTTCTCTGTGAAGAGTTTTGAACAGGATAAAAAACATGGAAATGGAGCTATATGACAAATGTGAAGGTGGGATTGCATGCAGGAGGCATGAGTTTGGGTGACCTGTTAGGGGAGTAGGGGTGAGAGTAGGAGAGAACAGCAGAAATGGCGTTTAAGAGAAGGATGTGGGGTTTTGTAAGCAATACTGTAGCTGTTGTTAACTTACTCCATCTGTTCTCTGTGGCCTCTGTTTTAAGGTAATGAGGGAATACTGGCGTGCCAGCTCCTNTAAGTTTCTACACAGATCACTACCACAGATAAAATCTTTTTCTCATTTGTTTGAAGAGGTCAGGGACTGCTGAGTAATCTTGAACTCATCCTTGTTATTGGGGATGATTTCTCAACTTTCTGGTTTTAGTAGATAGCTTTGGGTATATTGTAGTCTTGCTTGGTTTTGTATATTAGTTTATTTTGGGACTGAACTACAGAACTCAAGTTCTTGGCCGTCAGTTCTCTCTCTGAGCAGTCATTTTGGGGGGAGAGTCAGTTGGCAGAAAGAGAAGAGTTTCTCCAGTGTTTCAATTCTTACAGAACTTTTTTGTAGACGGTAATGATTGATACATCCTCAGTGAGAGCTGAGAAATGTGTTGTTCGCTTGCTGAATAGTCCAAGAAAAATCAATTGAAATAAAAAGCACTTTGATACAATTTTATAGCTGTATCTTTGCCACTTACACAACTTGATAGCAAACCTTACATTCCATTCTATTCTTTTAAACACCTATCTAGATTTTGGAGAATCCCACCTATCAGTTCCCTGTAATTGAAGCTCAGAGTGTGGAACGTTGCCAGAAATGCGTGTGGATGGACAAAGTCTGTACACAGGGAATTCTTTCTGCCTTCATTAGTTACCAGTCAGAAATGGAAACTCGCCTTGAATTTTCAATACCTTTATCATTGTTGGACTTCATCAGGTAAATGAAATAAGCTGTAGTTTTTAACAATGCATGTACTTAAATAAATATTAGACAAGGGTGGGATGATTTGGATATTGATTATGAAAATACAAGTCTTCATCTTGAGCAGCTAATGTTAATCTGAGATGACTGATAAAGATAGTAAACTGGTTAAAAGGTTATTTACACGCTTACAAAAAAGCGGAGTTCTAGGAAGAAGTGCAAATCCAATGAGGATATTGACAGTAGCTGCAGATGAGAATAGTCTTGAACTACAGAATGCATTCTGGGGGAGGTCAGCATAACTGAGTGAAGAGAAGGGCATGCTTTTAAAATATGGCATAGTATAAACATGTCAAACTGAAATAAGTGATTTGAGTACAGAGACTCGTACATGATATGAAAAAGCTGACAGCTTTTGCAGGGGAAGAAGAAAGCTCATTCTACTATTTTTTGAACACGACATTTATTTAAGAAGTTTAAAAAAAAAGCAAATGTTCTTTTACTGATAGACTTGTTTGTTTTATAGTGAGATCTACCTTGTTTTCCATAATAAAGTTGACCTCTTGTTGAATTGTTTGATGTCTTTCAAAGGGCAAATATCTCAAAACCGTTCACTTTGGTCTTCCATTTAAATGGAATAATGTATTTTTTTAAAATGTAGACATTTAAAAGGAATAGAAACTGTTTTTAAATCTTAACCTGGGAAGAAGAGGGATTTGTTTAAGCTTATTGCTTCCTGTATTGTCCATTTGCCTCCAGATAAGAATTTTTGGGAGACCAAATATGTTCTGAATAACGTATCTTATTTTGGTAAGACGGTGAACTTATTTTTTTTAGGCCAATGAAAATGACTACAGAAGACTTTGGGAAGCTGTGGTTGTCCCTTTCCAATGACGTGAAACAGAATATAAAAATGTCATCTTCTCAAGATTGCTTTTCAGCAGCTCTGAATACACTGCAACAGAAGCTGAAACTCCACATAGTTGACATTATAGGTGAGTGAAAGTGTACTATAAGGTTGCTTACAACCTATGATTTGTCCCAGGAAAGTAAGTGCATGGAAGCAGGTATCTCACAGTTGAAGGCAAAGGAAAGATTAAGAGCATAGTAAACACGGGAGCATTGGCCCGTGTACTTTATTTGCTTTACTCAGGGGACTGTGAAAATTGATGTGTAAGTGTACAGCAAGCAGTAAATTTTACAAGGGAGCAAAATTTCTCTGTGAAGAGTTTTGAACAGGATAAAAAACATGGAAATGGAGCTATATGACAAATGTGAAGGTGGGATTGCATGCAGGAGGCATGAGTTTGGGTGACCTGTTAGGGGAGTAGGGGTGAGAGTAGGAGAGAACAGCAGAAATGGCGTTTAAGAGAAGGATGTGGGGTTTTGTAAGCAATACTGTAGCTGTTGTTAACTTACTCCATCTGTTCTCTGTGGCCTCTGTTTTAAGGTAATGAGGGAATACTGGCGTGCCAGCTCCTCCCATCCGTGCCCTGCCTGCTGCACTGTCGCACTCACTCAGGGATGCTGGCTTTGTGGTTCAGATCCCCTTGTTCTGCTCTTCCAGATGGTTTGCTTTACCAGTGTCAAAAGGCGATGGGGGAATCCTAATAACAATAGTGCCTGCCTTAATCTATTTGGTGTGTGAAAAGTGAATCGGAGATTTCTGCAGTTGCACAGATGAAAATTACCAAAGCTAAATTAAGATGTTGCTTCTCAGAAGTGTTCTGAGTTTTCTTCCAGCTTGTGTGTGTCATGGTGGACATGTGGGGGAAGAACGATGACCTAAGTTATGCCTGCAAAACCATGCTCAGGACTGTACAGCGACTAACAAGCAATTGTTAACAAGCAATTCATTAAAGTATTGTTACCTGTTTAAGTGAAATGTATATTTCTTAATTTTGTTGTAAATGACTGAAAGTATTTATTTTTATTACGCAGCTTTTATAGATGCCAATAAGTATTTCTCATAGCAAATACTTACATATGATTTTAAAGAAAACATATATCTGTTAAGGTCAGACTTGAGCGGTTATCAGGATCATCTAATTTTATTTTGGTATGTTTTCTAAAGCTCTTTTTAAGCACTGCTGGCAACAAGACCCATATTGGTGGTTATATAAAGTGACTTACATAGCAACAAATGCATGTTTAGAAAAAAGTTAAAAGATGTAATGATCAACGCGTTTCCCGTGATCTTTGATGTTTACCATTTAAGTGGTGACATCTAAATAAGTTTCTGCTAGGAGGCAAGCGTGTGATGTTGAATTGAAGCACCTCCTGGGGGATGATCTAATTGATCTAAGGCCCTTCAGGTTAGTTCCTGCCTGCAGTTCTTCCTGCCTTGTGTTTCAGTCACGTTCTGTTTCACAGGGGTCCATGACAGAAACTGAATATTGGTACGTGTCCAAAGATGATAAGGGTCACATGGACAGAGTCCAAGATGACTGAGCTGGGGTAGCAGGTTGTGGACATGCTGGCTCGTTGGTGCTTGGCTAGTGGACATCTTCATTGCTCCCCAGTCGATCCTATAAATTTAATCTGGCCAATCTCTCTGTCCATGAAAATTTGCATGGAGGAAATTTTCATTTATTTTTGCTTCTAATTACTTACAGCCTCAGTTGGCTTACGTAGATGTGGCTGTATTATGTGCACACAGCTTGGAACTGCAGTAGGCCATAAAAGATCTAAATCAGAGCAGTGTACATGATGAATGGGTCTGTCTAGATTGTCTTCTTCCTGAAATAGCCTCACAGTCTTGAAAATCCAGCACTCTTAATTTATTTACATGTTAAATGAAAACTTTAATAGTGTTTATTATTTATAACTGGTTATGGTTTTTATTTTAAAACATCAAAGACTGTACACATAGTTCAGACATGGTTGAGATGGATTCTACAGCGGAATTCCCTCCTTTGTGTGTTTAATTGTAGCAAGGAAATTCTTTGTTATTTCAGTGTTACTAATTCTTACCTGATAAGCACTGGTTGTAAAGGAAAATAAAGTATTGTTATTTTGTTAATGTTTTGGTAAATATTTGTGAAGTCATCATAAGAATGGTAATAAGCTGACAGCTGGTTTTTGGTTGTTTTTTTTTTTTTTTTTAATGTCAAGCCACTTGGCTTTATCATAAGTACAATCATATAAGCAAAGCTCTATTTCCCTGCTGGTAAATAAGATTTCTTTTACACAGTTGGACTTTTGTAATCATAGGAACAGTAGTAGAAGTAGCTGGCTTTGGCTTATGTATTTATACCGTTTCAGCAATGAGGTGTTCAGTGTCCTAGAGTCTAGAAAGAACAGCAAAAGACAATAATGCCTTCTATTGTCTGTGTAACATCCTTTATACCCTCTTTTTCCACATGAATAGTGTATGTTAAGCTGTCAATATGCAGATTTGAAGAGTATCATTACATTAAGGGGTTTCCAGGGAGTTGTGCCCATGTTAGTCTTTATTGGACTGCTCAGCAAGTTTGTTTTATTTAATCTGTTACCATCTTTGCCTTTCTTACGGTTTAATAACACTCAGTTTTATTTAAAAAAACAAAACAAAACAAAAACAAACACGATACTTCTTAAATCTTCTTTGTTACCTCATGTAGCAGTGTTCCTGCAAATTAAGAACTAGGTTCTATTTTTCTTGTTTCTCTTTGCATCTGAACAATGATGAAGCACGTAGCATTGCAGAAGACTTGAATCCAGTGGTGATTTAAATGTCCTGTGTTTCAGTTGGAGGTATAAAAAGAGCAAGAGTACATTTTGGAACTTTCGACTGGCATTCTGTGTGCCAGCTCACATTATTTGATGCTCTTTTTGGAATACTGCCAGATTATGGGGATTTGGTTTTGGTCATCACAGGAGCGTTTGGGGTCTCCTGTTCATAGCTGACAGCAGTAGTGTGGTTGGTTGGTGGGTTTTTTTAAGTCCAATGCTAACACAGCAAGCTATTTGCTATAGTACTGAGAAGGAGCTGGGAATTTGGAAAGTTCAACATCATTTCTGAATTTGAAGGTGGCTGCAGCCCTGAACTAAGTTATAATGCTGTTGTGTGGGGTGGCTGTCGCTGTGTCCCAAGAGGACATTGCTGCGCTGGGGGTCAGGCTGATGTAGGGATCTTAGGCCCTCAAGAACTTCAACAATTCAGTGCTGGGAATCCCTCCGATTTTTATCTATTATCTAGTTGTCTCTAAAATGAAATATAGCTGCATAAATAATTACCCAAAGGAATATTCTTTCTAGTTCTGCACTGAAAGTCCTTTCACAAGTATATTCTTATGCGGTGTTCCCATTTACTTCTCTTTGTGCCTTTTAGAACTGAAGGATTAACCAACCTGTTTTCAGGGAAAGGGCAATAAGGTGCATGGAAGGAGGCTAGAAGGAAGAGGGCACACAGTCCAGTTAGCATGAAGTTTACTTTCAAGGGGCAGCCAGAGGCCAGTCAGAGTGCGTACTAATCTTTTTGAGCTGACAGGTTAACAGCATTTTGAACCAAACCCCTGGGTACTGGGAGACACTGCTCTGTTCCTGTGCCATGGGCAACTTGGAGTTCTAGACATTTTGAAGTCAACAGATAAGTGATTGCATTGGATCCGTATTTCAACTGTTTTGTCAGGTTCTCCCCCTTACCCCAAGTATTTTCAGATGTTTTTAATGAAATAAATACTGTGATAGGAAAACTGGTGGATGTGCAACATGGCAGTGTGAAGCACTACATTCTCCTAAACATAGGTCAGATCTCCCATGGTGTTATGTTACTTTCTGCTAGGAGTTCCCCAACCCCTTCTCTTCCTTTAAGGACTGGAGAGAATAAATTTGTGTTACAGATGGCACTGTCCTGAGATTTTCCTATACTTGCAAGTAGCTCATAAATGACATTGCCTGGTGGTTTCTAAATATTGGAAAGTTTCTTACAGAAACCCACTAGTGATTTTTTCAGTATAAAAAGCTGTATTATCTTTTCTGTGTGGATAAGACTAGGTATTGTCTTTTTCTGGCATTGAGGGATGTGAAACTGGAAGCAGACTGCTTAAGTCATCCAGTTAGAATTTGCTTTTGTATTTCTGTCCCTGAGATACAAGTTAATTGTGAATTGTGCTTCACCTCTTGATTCTCCTCCGGGTTGGGTATTTATATGCCTTTTTGTAAGAACGTGTCTCCAGCACAAATAAGATGCCGTGTTCAGTGCAATGTGCTCTTCCTGGGGTACGTGTACAACTTCATTAGGATGATGGAAGTAGTCACTCCCTTGAGTTTCTTGAACATTAACATTTTTCTCTATAACTTTATTACATAAAGTTGGCAGTGATGAAGCAAAGAATATTGTGTCCTGCCATAGTATGATTCATAAAATTATCCTGACAGCAATGTTTTACCAGCAGCGTGGCTCAAAGCACCACTTAGGAAGATTGCTTGAAACTTTTATTTTAAGGTAGTTGGCAGTTTTCTCTTTGTGCCAATCTTTAATTGCTTCCAGTATAATTGCCGCGTGAGTTGTTTGCAAATCCTGAGCTCTTTCAGCCAAAACAGTTTGCCTTTTCTGGGAATAAGGATAGGAGAATATATGCTTGCTGCTGTTAAAAACATTCTGCTGTTTCTAGCATCTCCGTGTTTTGGGTAGGGATTTGAAGTCTGTCAGGGATGTGTCTCTCTCACTTAAATCAATCAGCTAAACTGAGCTAAACGCATCATGGAAAACTCGCAAGGTGCTTGGTAGAGAGCTAGACCGTGGTGTGTTCCATCTGCTGTGGCGCTGGGACAGGCTTGGGCTGAGCCAAGGAGAGGATGGTACTGAGAGCAAGAAGCTCGTGCTGTTTCCCCCCGCAGGGCTTGCGAGGGCCATTTGAGACCGGAGACCAAACCCTGCTGCTAAACACATCGAGCCAGCATTGCTTGTGCTGAGCTCTGAAGGGCTTGAGAACTTTGTGGAAAAACAGAAATTTCCTTTGCTGCTGAGGCATGTTTGTGTTGCGTGTGTCATGCAACAGAAATGTGGATTTTCAGTTTTCTTTTAAACCCTTGAACTGTCCATGTTCTGACCTCCTGCCTCCACAAAAATCTGGTCACCAAAGAACATTAAGGTTCCAAAATTAAGAAGTTGAAAGTGATGAAATGTATAGATTGCATTAATTCCTTCACCTTACCGGTTAATTTCAGTTTACATTGGATGGCAGAATAAATAAATGGAGAAGAAGCAGAAAGGGCAGTAATTACACATTTTTAATCCACAAATATGATAATACATCATATACTTACAGTGACCTGAACATTGCCCTTATTTTAGCAATGTTATTACATACCAAGCTACAAGTACAAAAGTAAACAATGAATATACCATATATGCAAGTAATGAGAAATACTTTGAAAACATTCTCTTTCCTTAAGGCTACTCAGATTTATAAATAAAAGAACAGATGTTCAGCTGGTTTGTCTAGAATACCAGAATCTGAATATTGATACTTGCAACACACAAAAAGAAAGTCACAGACACAGGATATCCCTTTCCTGTGGACCACTTCAATGTGGAATAATTATTTTATTTTTTCTGGCTTTAAAAGAAAACTTAAATTTGTTTGCTACGAGTAAAACACACAAAGTCTGATGTGTGCACTGGGGACAGGAGTGTTGGATACAATAAATACTGTTCAAAAGCATCAGTTGACAAGTACGTGCTTGGAAAAATGCAGCTAATGGTGCATGTAAATATGGATCTGCAAATGGCTGGACTTTTGACCCTAAATATGGGTATTTCATGACTGTGCCGTGTTGCAAAGGAACTGTCCACCTTCATTGCTATTTAATATACTTTTTCATGGTTAAAGAAAATATGTGAGGAAAATTACATTGTTACAGACTGCTCTGGTAATGTCCTGTGCTGCCACTGTTACTGTGCTCCAAAATGAGTTCTCCTGGGAACAGATAAAAATCCATCTAGTGCAGCCCTAGCAGGTACATGGTCTGGGGGTGGCAGGGGTGGGTGGGTGTTCTCAACTATGTAAAGGTGTGAGAGTCAAAATTGCTGTTGCAAGAAATACAATATAGTTATTCTGGAAAAGAGGAAGGTTGGAAGAAGAATAAAACTTTGACCAGTTTTCTCTACTATCATAGTATTCAAGAGTTTAAATGAGAAATGTAAATTTTCTTCTCCTAAAGTAATGGCTGATAAACACCGGAAGTCTTCTTTAGAGAAGAATGGCTTTCAAATATATTTTCTTGTCTTTGTCAATTTTAAAGTACATGCATCTCTGTCTTATAGTATATGTGATATGGAAGGTGTTACTTCCAGATAATGGGGTTGTCTCTTATCTGTGTCAACTAAAAGTGTCAGTGGGAAGAGGTGAGTCTGGAGGGTAAGATGCAGAGGGGAAGGAGAGGAGAGATTTCCAAACATCCTTCCTTTACTTAAGGTCAGTGAGATTCTCCAAGTGGCAGGTTGGTACATCTGCTCTGCTTTGATTCTCCCTTAATCCTAAGAAAACTGTGTGGAAAACAGTATTTTTTTGCAAAATGTTTTCAGCTTGAAGACATCAGTATATTTTGTTGAGAAAAGAAAAAAAAAAAAACAAACCAAAAAAAAACACCAAAACATAACTGAAGACATTCTGAACAAACTCATGAAGCTCACCAGAATCACTAAGAAAGTTCTCCTGATCCTCCTGTGGATGTCTATCCTACACTTGCATGGCACTGCAAGCATAGCGATGGCCTTCCTTATCACACCTCTGCTTTCCCATAGGCACAAATTAACATTGTGGTCACCTTTAACTGAGGATTGTATCTAGGCTGAATATTTTGAGGACAGGGGATGCAACGTCGCTTCGTAGAGCTCCACTGGTGTGCTTAGTCTGCTCTTCTTCACAAGTGCAATTTCAAAATCTTCACAAAGACAGTTTTTGTTCTGGCACGTGAAGCACAAGAAGCAGGACAACCTTCAGCCTAAACTCACCTGATGGTACCAAACACATTAACCCTGAGAGCAGAGGTTACCTAGTTTTCTGGGTGCCTTTGAGTTTGAACCACTGAGCTGCTTTTCAAAATTAAACCTTCTCTGTTATCAGGTATAAAACAAAAGCTCTTTAATGAAAATATTGCTTCATAGAGCAATATTCTTCCACTTCTACTTGGTTTGCATTATTTGTTATTCCCTTGTTGGACTTAAATACTATGTAAAATCAGAGGTTTTGATTTTTTTGATTCCTGATCCTGTTGAAAGGAGGGAGCTTAATCCATTACAGCCCTACTTTCTGTCTAAGCCTTCTCATTTAGCATGGGAATAATAAAAACATACACACCAAGGGCAGCCTGGGGGTAAATTCCATGCGTTGCTCATTGCCTTCACCTGTCTGTTTCTACATTGCTGTGCCTGTGAGTTTACTTTCTCTTCACTCATTCAGCCTTGAACACAAAGCCAGGAAGGTCATGGTGTATTGCAGTCTGTTTCTGAACAATATATATCAGCAGCCTTGTTCACTCCGTTCCTTGGAAAAGACAGAATTATCTGAACAAAACATGAAAATTGGTAGCTTTCTAATTGAAGTTTCCCACTTCATCACGAGCCTGGTGAGCACGTTCTGGCTCCTCATGGAGACTCTGACAAGAGACCGGTAGGAAGGAAGCTCACTTGCTCACCATGGTTCATGAAGGGTGGCCAGTTCTAGGGAGAAGTTTTTGGTTGGATTTTTTTTGTTTTTGAGCATAGCTTCAGAGGACCTTCTCATCAAGTAGTTTGTTGATGCCATCGCAGATCTTTTTGAGGTATGGCCGACAGTCCCCATCAAGACTGTACAGAGCAGTTAGAAATTCCACATCTGCGAAGTGGTTGAAGACGTGGTTGATGCGCCCGTGGGATCTTGGTGTCAGGTGTCGACCTACTAGTTCATGCACAAGGTCTTTACATTCATTCAGAAGTTCTGCAAGAACATTTCTGTCAAAAGTGTATTCTACCTCGTAGAAACTGACAATTGTCATGGCAGTTTGGTTCAGCTTCTTCCTGAACTTGTCAACGATTTCCAGCTCTTCTTGGTTGAACTGATTATTTCGATAGAGGATCCCGATTTTTATTGCCACTTTAATCAGGTCTTTCATAATCTTATGGGCTTCCTTTTTGTTTCTCTTGTGTTCCTTTGTTACTTTGTACAGCTCGTCAAAGATTTCACTGCTCGTGTCATCGATTAGCATGTTAGCCATGGTTTTGGTTGCCATTTTACTCAGGATCTTTTTCTGGGCTTGCAGTGCAAGATTCTTGGAACTGAAACAATCAGGCCCTGTTTTGGGATATCAGAGGAGAAGGAAAACATTAATTTTATTAGTTCTCACAATCAGTTAAAAAAAGTAGTACCTGTGGGCTTAACTGAGACATTACTGATCATTCCACATTCTCATGACTGCAGTAACAGGAACACTTCCGATGCTGTATTTCTAGGTATGCTTGGGGTCTCAGACACCTGTGGTTTAGGTCTTACTGTCACTGAGGTGTTTTGCTTACAAACTAAGAACAGAATATTCTGTCAGGGTCTATCTATGCTGGTTCTTTGCCAGTCTTTTAATTTTGAAGTTCAATATTAAAGCTTTCTAGGCAGAGGCATCCGTTGAGATGTTGCGATTGAAAGAACACATAAGCCATCAGAGACAGCAAAATGAGACCCTGGCACATACAGGAACCCGAAACAATTACGGTTTTGGTCACTGGGAGGCACTGTTGTTACACAGATCGAGCAGCATCTCAGCTAAGGGATAATAGAAAAGACTCATAAGCATGGATTTATTTTGCTTTAATCTCTAGTAATGATGCCTTTCCCGTTTGTTACCAACTTGCAAAACTGTAGAGCGTGGGTGTTGTAAAATGTTGGTGCTTCAGTGCATGCGGTTCCTGCCAGATGAAAATACCTGAGCAATTTGCTCTACATTTATCAAATAAATATCTCCGATTTTTTTTTAGCTTTCACCCATCTGTGCCCATTTGTCTCAGCACAGCACCTGAGCATGTGGCTACTCCAGCTGGGCTGTATCCAATGAGCTCCTATGATTACTGCTGCAGGTTAATTTGACCTTCCTCTGTTTTTCATATTAACATTGGGTTTTAACTGACTGTTATGTGGGCGGAGTAAAGGACAGGCGAGGATTTAATATGAAATAATAATTGTTTAATACTTTGGTAGTGAAGTCTCTGTTGGATCAAAGTGCATTTTACGATTGTAGCAAAAGGGTAACGGGAGTGTGTGTTATACTTGGGCTCACAGCCGCTGAGGTGGGTGCTAGGTGCCGACAGAGTGGCCTCTCTGCTATGAGCTGCCTTCCTTGCTTTCCATCATGTCTCCTCTCAGCATTTGCTCACACAACAGAGATCCCCAGCTCTCCCTGCCAGCTGGGGACCTCGCTCTGCTCATCAGGACGTCACAGCCTTGGATGGAGATAACCATGTCCTTTACCAGCTGCTGGGGAATCAAACCACTAAGAGATTAAAAGTAATAAAAATCAAAGCTTCCAGTGCTGATTTGATTTTGGAGCCTGTGCGTGTTTTAGGCTGGTAGGGTGAGTTCCAGAGCCCCTTTTTAGCCTTCAGGACACAAGTGCTCAGCTGAGACACCACACTGTCACCCCACTGCATGGCCATCAGTCTGTCTGCCTTTGGTGGAGTCTGACCACAGCCTCACTCACACTGCCCTGGGCTCACCACAGCCTCTCCTTCCTCTCTGGGCTCCCTCACCCAAGGCTAAAGGGGTGCAGGGGCCAGTGCTCACTTAAAATAAGTAACACTCTGAATTTAAAGAGTCTGATGTTTAAATCCTATTTTTCAAGTTAGCTAGAATATTAAAGTTGTCATCTTTTCTTGCTGTACTACTGAGCAATATGAAAGAGTAACATTTAATTTCAACTGAGCCACCACCTGGAAAAAATAATTCAATGTGCTTAAAAGAATTGCCTGTCATTTGGAGAGAAAATTGTGGGGCTGAGCTGCTGACTGGAGGAAATAGAAAAACTGTGATTTAATCTAGAAATGATAAAACCAGGATGAAAGCATTCTTTCACTTAGCAGTACGTGGGTATATAAATAGTATCTGTGATGAATAATTATGTGCATTTGACACAGTAAAATGGAAGATTAATATTAGTGTCTGTTTCTGTAGTGAGCATTTGCAGTTCATCAAGTGGACGCAGTTGTTCAGTATCTGTTTTGATCAAAACCTGAATACAATTGCAGTAGATTTTCAGAATATTAATTTTACTAACGTTCATGACACTTTAGGTTCAGTGTCACTTCCACCAGGTGAGAGCCCAGCTGGCTCCCGCCGTGCCCAGCTCCGCTGCAGGCAGAGCTTTGCAGAACCCGTGCAATTCTGCAGCTGAAAGCAGTGCCTGCGGTGGTGGCACACAGGAAGAGGGGGCGAGCAAAGTACCACGCTCCCCAGGACCAGCACAACCACCAGCACCTTCTCAAACATCCATGCAGCTACCCTCCTGCCTATGTGATTTTTGAGAGACAAAATTTGATGCCAAATTAGCATGGAAAAGCTTCTAATGAATGTCAGAAGTGATGGTTTGTCGGGCACCAAAGAAGTTGTTTTGGGATATGTTCCAATACCCCAAGTCCATGCTCTCATCCACAAAACTGAACCCGGTACCATCTGTGAAGATGCCAGCCTGGGTTTGGTACCCAGAGCAGCAATGACACAGCTCCCAGCAGAAGGTGTGAGCCAGGAAACGGGCGATGCAGCCCCAGAGCATCAGCCTCAGTTTAACTGACTGGTAAGGCCAGGCCATTTTTCCATGGCAAGTCCCAACTGTGGGATCTGCTGTTGAACAGCATGAGGCTGATCTCGTATTTCTAAAAATAAAATAAATCTGTTGTTACATTGGAGCTGCTCAACTATTCTGTAGAAGCTGTATTCCCTTTTCCTCCATGATTTCCTTCACCAGGCCCTAATGCTATATCCTCCTCCTCTCTCTCTTCAATCCAAGACCCCAGTTTCAGACCTTGTGTTCCTGCTGTGACACCCTTCTCCACGTCATGCTCCTGTCTCTCCAGCCTGTCTCACCATGGCATCTCCAGCAGCTGTGAGCACTCAGAGCCCTCAGAAACCAGTCAGATCCAACTATTTTGCACACACTCCCCCATCTCCTTCAGCTGTGCTCAACAGACAAGGTCCTGGTGGGGAAGGCTTGTGCTCTGTGGAGACCAGGACAAGCTTGTGCATCTGTAGCATTCTGTGGTGCCTTCTGTTGGATGGAGAAGGTGCAGCCTGTTGCCACAGTCCCCCCATGTCAGGAAGCCATTGAGAAACTCGGGGAGGAGAACAGCTGGTGTATCCCAGCTGCACCAGCAAGCTGCCAACCTGGCCCCCAGGACTGTCCTGCAGACCCTCGCCCCATGGTCTCCACCTGCCCGAGCGCCTGCTGGTCAAACAACGCATCTGCAGTGAGGAGGAGGCAGACAACAACCATCGGCCCGTTCGTGCAGCCTGGACTATGGCGTGGGGGCTCTTTGCAAAGGGCTGTGCTCAGCTTTGCTGACATTGAGGGAGTGCACAGTTTCATGGCAGACTATGCTGGAAAGGGCGAGAGATGGTTTGGATTCCTGCCTTCAGAATCACGTAGTGTTCAGACACCAAGGTGACGTCTTGCCTTTCAAAGACCACAAGTGGTCAGCCCCGTGATTAAATTCAGGCTTTCCTGGGGACTGCAGGTTTGCTGTGGCAGTCCTTTCTCACTGCAGCACATTGCTTGTTACGCAAAATATATCTTTGCCTCCCACATACAGCAATTCTATTTTCTGCTTTCTTTCATAAAGCAAAACAAAACAGCAACAAGATTATAGATGCTATTAGCTTTCAGAAACATTACACCAAATCTAAAAAAGAAAAAGCAGCCTCCGAGCATGCTGCTTTGTGAGGTAATGGTTAGCTGCTATAATAGAAACTCTGACATCTTTATTTTTACTAAATTGAGGACCAGGTCTGCCTTCAGATCTGCACCTATCTGCCATTTAGAGCTACGTATGCTAAAGGCTATTCAAAAAGCCCCATGCGACGGGACTGACCCCACTGCAATCTTCCATCCGTCAGGAAGTGCAGCTCCTCAGACCTGCGTTCCCAGGGCCACGGCTCCCGCAGAGGGGATGGAGCTCGGCGGGGAGAGGGGCTCCCCTCCTGCCGTCAGGCCCTGCCCGCTCCCCACCAGTGACCGCCCAGCTCCTGGCACACAGCGCTGAACACAATCCACTGCACTTAATAACAGGATTGCTTAATAACAGAGTTGCTTAATAACAGAAGTGCAGAAAAAAGTTTGGCAACTCTAGAGAGTGGATGTAAGAGTTTTATATTTTAAGAGTTTTGGAGACTGAAATGCAAGAGCATCTGTAATAGTCTCGAAATACTTTGATTCCAGATGGCTGTACCAAGTACAAAATTATTTAGAACTAAATGCTCAGCAATACTATTTTCATGTAAATATCCATTCAGCCACTCTGTACAAAACACACGGCAGAACCAGTGAACCAGAATGTGCTCCCACTATGCCCAGGAGAGAGCATGGTCAACATTTTCTGAAAGCAATTAAGTGGACGTGGAAACAGCCCTGCTAGGCACACGAATCCATTTCCCTCCCAGTTAGCCATTTTTTGGTCACAGCCTTAATAAAGTTTTGCACCCAGGATATTTTCTCCCCTGGCAAATGGCTGAAAGGCCGTTGAAGCGAGCTGCTGGGGGGAGTATGTGCTGCCCCACAGGTCAAAATGGACAGAGTAGGAGTTTGCAGGGTGCATTTCTAATTGGATTGGCGGGCTTGCTTGGAGAGAAGGGATACAAAACAAATCTCTTTGGGTTTGTTGCACCTGTGCAGTTACAGCTGACGCTGGGAGCTGCTACTGCAGTGCCTGCTGCAGCTTGGTACCAATTAATTACCTCCACTGTTGGCTTCACCAGGTTGAAAGCAAGTCCTGCTCGGAGTTACGTGCTTCATCTTCCACATGCGCTGCCAGTGGTGCCCCAGCTACTGGCAGCTGGATGTGGACTGTTTTCAAGCCACTGCCAAGCAGTGCCTGCATGGGGGGCACTGAGTTGGCCTGAGAGCACCCTGGAGAGGTGAGTTGAGCTGCTGTAAATTCAAGGACTGAGAGTAAAAACACTAAGAGGTTGCAGGATGGCAGCGGACTGCTGTGGCCTGGCAGGAATGGGAGGCGATGGCATCAGAAAAAGTCCTTGCATCTGTGCTGCAGCTGTACTGTGTGCAAAGGGCTGAGTCTTAACAAGAAGGAAATGCATAGGAAAGTAAAGATGATGAAGGGGCTGAAATATTTTTAATACTCCTGAATCTTCAGTTTTCAAATGCAGTACAGCAAAAGACAGGCTTTAAGGAGTCAGCAAAGCTGCTGGAAATGTGGCATCCCTCCAGCTGCCAGCAGTTGCTCGGGTTTGTGGGACAAGGACTAAGCCAAGGGATGGGCACGCTCTCAGAGCCTGCGACAGTATGAGATAGCTGGGTTGTGAAAATTGTCATAGGAATGTGTTTTAATGATTTGTGTGCATTGAATGCATCAGTGTATTCTAACGTAGTGTCATACCTGCTCCTGGGCCTGGGAATGGCAACCAGAAGGAATGAGGCAGGCATATTGAAAGCTCTTGCAGGGGGTTAAATGAGCAGTGGGTATCTGAGCGGTTAATCCAGTGTTGCTGCTGCTGCTAATTTACTGGGCTGGCAGCTTGTTTTGTTAGAACCTGGAGTTACCTGTAACATCTCTTTTTTTCTTGACATAAATATTTAATAAGGCATAAATAATCTGTGAGGAAAATAAGAGCGGGGAGCTTTACTAGGATCTTCTGCGAGGACAAGAAAAAGCTACTGAAGATTTGCAAAGGAGAATGTAAAAAACAAACAACAAAAAAATGTAGTTGCTTAATTGGCAGTATCCAGACTAAATGTTTAGAGGTAATGAGCTGCAAACGTGTATGTTTTATTTATCCTTCAAGTATCACTTATATGCAATAAAATTGATTAGAAAAGCGAACCGCAGAACTTGGGATTTCAAAATAGCTCTAAAAGCAGACAGGAAAAAAAAAGTGCACTAAAAGCACTTCTCTCCTAGTATTTCAGTAGTGAGCAGCCAGGGAGCTCGAAGCGCGCGTATTGCTCTTGGACAGCTACAGGATCACTGCAGAAGAAACATTCAGTGTTTCCAGTAACTTTTAGCCAAGAAATCCAACAGACCAGATGGAACATATCAGCTTTCAGGGAGGGCCAATTTAAACACGTGTAAGCACCAGGGGCCCGACGCTCAAACTTTTAACACTTCTAAATTGTTACTATGAACATAAAAGGGTTGCTCATTTCCGTAGTGGAACAGGAGATTACAGACTGATAATTATATGATGCTAGGAGAACGTACTGGTATCCAAACGTCTGAAGGCAAACCTTGGATGTGCTGGCAGTGGCAGCATAAGCCCTGTACAGAGGGAACATGACTGAATGGAAAAAGGCCCGTTTTTCTTTTCAGTGCTTTATACGAGCAGCAGCCATGCTGCAAGAAAAGCACTGACTGAGAATCTAGCAACTGGAGACTTCTAATGATAGTCTGATTTCACTGCCTGCCTTGTATCTGGCTTTTACTTTACTAATAATATATTGTTGCTACATACTGGAGTGTGCCTTTCAAAATACCTGGCGGAGGTGATGGCAGGCTGGGGAGCCCCTTCTGAAAAGAGGAGCAATGCGGTTAAACTGTTGTCCTCGTCTCAGAAATGCTTCCAGAGATGATATCCAGAGGGAGAGGAGCTCAGCTGTGGTTTCCATCAGCACTGCTGGAGCTGCCAAGAAAGCGGCTGGCTGAGCATTCCTCCTGCTACCCCCAGTAGCTGGCTGGGAACTGAACTACACCCCTGTATTCTTCTCCTGTGTCTAACAGCAGTAGCTGGCAAGCGCTGTCTGGATAACAGCACTGTCCCATGGCTGAAACTGGCCCACAGTGTGGAAACCTTCACAGGAGCTCCCTTCATCATACGGCACAGCTGACATGGTGCTGGGACTTTGTATGGCTGGTATCTGACGTTAGAAATGAGACACTGCACTTGGTCCTATCCTGAAAACTCACATCCAGCTTGTGAGAGAGGAAACCACTCCCTGATGAAAAAGCTCCGTGAGGACCATCTCTGTCCACTGTGTCCCTGGCCACAACCCAAATGGTGGTACCAGGCAGCAACTTCTTTGCAGATGACCCCGCCCTTGGTTCATGCTTGCCAAGTACGAGCTTGGCACACGCAAGCGGCAGTGACACCTCTCTGAAAGTGGTTGCCAAAACTCTTTAATTTCTTGAATCCAATAGCATAGATTTGAACCAAAACCTAAACCAGGCTGCAGCACAGGGAATTATATCTTTGAAGAGTGACTTCCAAGTGTTCAGTTTAAACTCTGCACCTCTCGTTTTGCAGCTGGCAGAGGAGCTCTGCCAAGGCACCAGCCACATCTGGCTGCACTCGCCACAGTTGCCAACAGTTAATGCCGAGTTTGCTTATGCAGTGCCCCGAGGTGCACACACGGGGTGCGAACAAGGCTTTGCTCTTATCTGGATGCGCTCAGGAGTTACAGAAATAAGAAATCCTGTCTGCCAGGAGCGATAGTAAAATACTGTGATGACTGGGGTTTTTAAGCATAACTATACAGCTAAAAGAGTATTTTATAAACAGGTTTAAAGTCTTTCAATGTCAGCTCATTATGTTGGTAGCAAGTGCAAAATACATTGAAAATACTGAACGTCTCTAGCCTGGAAAATGCTGGTTTAACTGTGGCTGAGACTGCAAGACAAAAGGTATACAGATGGAGCCACGCAGACCAAGGCGTCACTTGGGATGCTCTTTAGGGAATGGGAATGCAGGAGGATTTGTTTCTACCTGTTGAAATGACCTATTGATCTTGTTCCTGTACTTTGAGACAGATATTTATGATTATATTTGTAGGTTTTTCTTTAAATGCTGGGTTTGGTCAAAAAAAGTCTTTTAGTGTGAAGGGACACAGACACTGACATCCAGAATACTGCAGCAGGGTCTTAGGTCAGCAGGGATAGCTCAAGAAACTCAGCAGGCAGTGCTTTGTTTGGTTTTTTTTCAATGTATCTACTTATCAAATGCTTGACATTTGGAAGAGTTTAACTTCAGTCTCTGAAACATCTGGTGTTTAATCTCTTTTGTGTTCTCCAGAATTATGACGTTTCTTGCATCTTCCTTTTAAAGACGCTGCATTTAAAAATAAGGTATCGTGGCGACTATGCAGCAAAAGACTTAATTAGACAAATAATTATTCTCTCTATAGGAAAATTATGCTTGTTTTAATGTCTGGCCATGTAATTTTCACAATAGGACAGTAATGAGTTCTTTGATATGTGTTAAGGAACTGTTTATCACTTAGGACAGAGTCTCTGGGGGAGCATCAGGCATATAACGAATGATAAACCAATTATCTTGTTAAGGGAAAAAGCCTCATAGGCTTTTTTATTTAAAAGGACTCAACCATCACATTCTTCCCCACAAAAGTAACAATTCTCTAGAAATGAAGAGATTTTCTTGCCAGAGTATTATTTGCCACTGAGGCTCTTATAAACCATGAGAAAGCTTTCACGATCTTGCAGCTATCCTGTTTTCACCCAGATACAACTATTGTAGCAACTTTATCTTTGTAGGTGATCTGTACAACTCACTTGCAGTTTTACTTTATGATCCATTTCCAGACAAGTAGATTCTGTTTTGAGAAAAAACTTGAAGAGAAAAAAATTAAAACTGCAAGCCCTGAAATAGAAAGTCCAGGCTGTATTACCAAAGCATGGGGGATACAGCTCTGCATCCTGGAAGCCGGCAGCTATAATTGCCTCACAGTTGCTGAGGCTTTCTGTTTTCAGAAACAAAAGTCTTGCTCCAGGAATTTAACAACTTTGTCTCTCCCCTTGCCTCTTAAAACAAATAATGAAAAACCCAAACCACACGCAGAGAAAAAAGAGCCAGGGCAGACAGACAGTGTACAACTATGTGGCAGGTGGTTTCCACCTGTTAAATGGTGTATCTGGGTTCTGCTATTCACTTGCAGTGGCCCAGAAGCAAATCTCCTGGTTCGTCCTCTGGCTGTGCTTTCCTGGTACAGAAGGGGATTTGGTGCCTGGGAGCAGCAATGCCCTTTCTTTGATGTTTGGACATTCGCACGCTGTGACACTCGCAATAGATCCTGAGGGAGCTGGGTGCAATTTCATGATCCGCTTGGGTCCCTGCATGAACTTTTGTTTATTCTTCCATGCCCTTCTCTAGCAGGGTGAGGGAAGGAGATGGGCTATGGAGCTGCCCCTGCTTTTCTGGGCTCGGTGCTTGCTAATCACCACGCTCAAGGCTCCCGGTTACCAGGAGGTGCCGATTTCACTGTGCTTCTGTAGCTCAAATGCTTTCTATTCCATCCACGGAAGTCTCTTTAGCATGCAGGAGACAGTCATTCCCAGCAGGAACATAATAATATGCCACTATTACAGCAAGGCCTGGTGATATCAGCCCTAAATATTAAACAAGGCCTGTGTACAATGTGTGTGCTTTAAACAGATAAAGAACAGCTAAGAAACAGGCTATTGGGTACTGCTTCACCAGCTTCTTCCCCCCTCGTTTCCCATCCCCCAGGAAGAAAATTCTGAGGGTTTATTTTTGTGCCTTGCTTGCTGTTGCAGTACACTGCTCTTTCTCCAGAGATACAACATCCTTGCCTTTTCCATAGAGTAATTCTATTTTTGACTGTAATATATTAAGAATGGCATGAAAAATAACCACATCTAGGCTCCAGGGATGTACAAAATTCCATGAGAAAGCAAGCAATTGGGACCCCAAGGAGAGCTGGCCCAAAGATGATGCAAAACTCCAGGATGGCATTTCTCTGTAGCTTAATATGAGGCTGAAGAAAAATGTGGGGAAAAGTATTTCTGCTAAAGCAGGTCAAGGTGAATAAACTTTCGAAATGCACACAATAGGCTGCAACTACAGATATGAAGCCACTGCTGACCCAGTGGGCTCCCCACCTGTACTCGGCTGAGCTCTGCCACATCCAGAGGGAGAGGATGAGAGGGAGGCAGCTCCAGCACCGCCTCCCTGCATAGCTACAGGGATATCTCTGCAGGGCACACAGCTCTCTTCACCATTCTCCAGCACGCTGCTCAGATACACCCAAAATAGCCCTGCTGTCCCACAGAGGGGGAGTGACTGGAAGCAGTGTTGCAGTTCACTCTTGTGTGGTTTCTGGTTTGTTTTTATGAAAAAGATAACCCCACCGACGATGCTACTTGGCCACCTTGGTTTGAAATGCTCTGAGGGCAGTGACACAGTGCAAGAGCCAGATGGGCAGGGGTAACCCTGAACTGAGGGTGTAAATGAGAGGAGACCAAGGGAAGAAATGCTGGGATGGAGGGGAAAGACAGGCCTGGGAGTTTAAGGCCTGGGAGTGTTTGAAGGTAATGGCATCTGTGTATCTGGCAAATGAGGGAGATACTTTTTTTTTAAACGAATGCCATATGCTATTGTTATACTACCTTGGTACTTGCCTGCTTGAGCACTAGGTTTTGAACTAAGGTGATGGATCGGAGGGAAACAAAATAACAGCAGAGATCAAGTGCATCTGGAAGAGCGTACTGTGGGTCCCTGAATAACATACTAGAGGAGCTGTTAATTTTCCCAATTAACTCCAACCTCGCTTCCAAACTCTGTTTGAACCAGAGAAAAAAGTCAAATGAGGGGAAGGTGAAGCAGACAATAGTGGCAAGAAGCATTGGCAGCAGTTAACCTTCCCAAGTCAGGAGCAGACACTCCAGAGTGATCACAACACATTTTAAACTATTAAGAAAAAAAAATGTTTAATTAACCTTATACATAGACTATTTATTATCTCACTTTTGTTTTTTGTTTATGTGCTTTGTGGGAGTCAATTAACTTAAAGATGGTGATTAGTGCTTACAAACCAGCTACTAGTTGCAGGGCTGTGGAAGAAGAGGGTTTACAAGTTACAACATGTTTGGACCTGCTGTTTGGCAGCCAACAAACAGTCATGGCCATGGCTAGAACACAGCTAGGACAGTGGGACCATGATGTGACTATGACTAAAGGAAACATAGGATGTCAAACCTGCTGCAACAGTCGGGCTTGGCAGTGGCATAAGGGAGTTTAAAGGGTGGTTCATCCCGGGACTGATTAATGTTCTTACACAAAAAAGCAAACAACCTCCAAAAACCAACAAAACAACAAAGTAAAAGAACCAAGCTGAGACTCTTGATAGAGGAGATTCTGCAGGTAAGTCAATTTCTAAAGAAATATTCTTATGAACCCTCACCTTGAATCATGCCTAGTTACAATATTTGGTATGTCACAGCATCATTACTTACAGGGTATGTGGGTGCTACCTATGGCTGTGTATTTATAACAGTTTTCACTCCTTCCATGAATATAAAGTCCTAGATTTGTAAAGGCACCTAATGTATCACCAAGTGTAGTCTAAAATGTAAATTCCTTGTCTGAGAATATTCGGGAAAGACACAAAGACTACAAAAAATCTGGAAGAGTTACTGCAAAGTATGAAGTCTTCAGAAGTAAAGAAAATTAATGCACCACTTGCCTTTCTAGTGACCCCCCCTTCTGCTTCACAGTTACAGAACATCCCTTGCTCTCCACCCAGTGCCCTTCTGCCCCAGCGTGCGGTGTCTCAGTGGCAGCCATGCACTGCATTCTCTGTGCCCTGCTGCAGGGCAGAGACAGGACCAGCTCTTCTCACCCAAGGCTATAAACTAATATGCTTCACCTACCATAACAGGTTAGGGGTCTGTGCTCTGCCTGCACAGACATGGCAGTGAGAATTTCATCACCATTTGAAGCAGACAGTTGTGTCTCGCTCAGCTTGGATCAGCTGATGCTCTGTGCTACCGCTTTAGAATGCGGTACCAGATGGGAATGTTGCTTGTGCAAGTCCATAAAAGACCTGAGGGCATCCTCCCTTTCTGAGTAAGAGCTGCTGATAATATCAGTGTCTGAATGGTGCCTGCCCTGATTTCTTTTAACTTGTTTGAAGTAATTTATTTTCCCGCCACTAAAAGTTTAGAGATTTCCAACAGACAACCCCACCATGGCCTTGCTGAAACAACCTTTTAACCATCAGAACTGATATCATAGAATCCATCTTCAATGACTTAATTCAATGATACAGTTATAAATGAACCGATGGTTTTACAAGTTAAAAAAATTAAAAATTTAAAAAAGTCATCTGCTATTCCTGGCTGACAAGCAAATAAGTAAATTCTTGCTCCTTGTAGTTTAAGTTTTTTATTGCTTGCTTCAACAGAGAACGGATTAAGCAGATGCTACGCCAAAACAGCTGCCCACGCACAAACACTGGCGCTCTGCATACATTTACAAGAAAAATCTAAACTGAACTTGTCAATACTGTTGATCCAGGCTGAAATCAATGTCTTATTTTCAGTCTGAAAGTGCTAGAAAAGTATTTCTTAACAACAGCAAAGCTGTAACTGAACAGGCAAAATATGTGAATACTTAAAAAGAGTCTGCTTAGGCCTGCTAACTGTGGGTCCCAAAACAAAGGACAACAAAGCTCCAAGAGTCTCCATTTACTTGCTGTTTTAAACACTGCTTTACTGTTTCCCTGGTTATTAGGGGAAAAAAAAAGTTTTTTTTACATTTGCAGAATATTAGGCTGTATGGAATCTTTGACCTTTTTTTTTTCTTCTTCTTCTTCCTTTTTTTTTTTTTTTTTCCCTTCTCCCAGCCTCTGCAGAAGGATTAGCTGCTGGGGAGATGGCCAACCCAGATTCTAAATGGACAACTCCTGACCAAAGAAAAAATTAAGGCTGGGTGATGCAGCTGGGATTCATCACGCTCTCCATCTCTTACATGTTTTTGTGCATCTGATTGGGGATTTATTGCTAGGAAGAAAGCACGTGTTGCCTCCTGCTTCAGATGTGATCTATAACCCTGCTTTCCTTTAAGATGAAGCCAGATTTGGACTTGAATACATCCTTTGGGTGATCTGCTCTGCACTGCTCATCTGCAGTGTTAGGTCAAGCAACAAGATGCACAAAACACTGAGAATGGAATGTGTGATGGCTTCCAGCCCCGTGAAAAAAAAGACAACCTAATATGTGTCTGTCCCTCCCACACAAACTAGACCACCTGCTGTTTCTCCATACTTGTTCCCTCTAATCCTGTTGCAAAGAATGACAACTGTTTATCCAGCATTTTCTTTAATAAAAAGGAATAATTTTAAAACCACAAATGTCTCAGTATAGCCTAATGAAAATCCAAGCTGAATCCTGCAACGAGCAAAGGATTACTTCCTGGGGCAAGACACGAAACTCAGTAAGGTAGATCTGCAGGTCAATTCTGTTCCTCCTTGCTTTGAGATCTGCATGAGTAATATCTGCTGAAATTTACAGTGTCTTGCAGTCTTACCCTAATGGAAGAAAAAATCCTGAGGTTATTCAAGGAAAAAGGGAGGAGAAACTAGATTACAAATGATGTTTTCCTTGTTAGGGGTTTAAAGTGCTAAGCATGGTGTCAATGCCTTCACAGCAATGTTACTGACCCAAGCAACATAAATAGTATCTCACAGTCAAAAGTCCTGTAGAGAACAAATGCTAATGAAGATAATCTGGGTTTGTACTTCTGTCTAGTTCATTGTGTGTGTACATATTGCAAAATATATCATGCCAAGAAGAATAGACTGGTAACAAGGACGCTTTCTCTGTCACCAGGGAGTCTCTAATAACGGTTTAACAGCAGTAGCTATAACCACCCATGGTGTAGAGGTTCACTCTAAGGGAAACTCTTTATTTCAGGAAAGTAGAAATGGAAAAAAATGCAGGAAAAGCACTGAAATGGTCAAGACAGTTCTTACGAGGTCTCTTTCATTATTCTGAGGCATGTGAGTAACAGCAATGTGTTGTGGTTGATGGATTTTATTTTTTTTTAATATATATGTATGGATCCTTATTATATGATATTGCAGCTATATGGAGTCAGTATTCAATCTGAGGAGGAAAAATAAAAAAATTACTGCCTTTACCTAAAGAAAGCCCTGAAAGGACAAGCCTCAGTGATAAACACAGATAAGCAGAATGTGCCATCCCTCATGAGGTTTCAATTCTGTGAAATCTCTGAGTACATACGTACGGAGTTTATTTGTGCTTATGCCTACACATGTACTGAAAGCATCCAGCTGAATATCCAGGACAACGCAGAAATGTTCCCTCTGAATACAGCAGTCACAACAGTCTCTAGAGAGAGACTCCACATCAACTGAATCGGGCCCAGACTGATATTAAGAGAAAGTAATGTAGCACGGCCCACACGCTGTTACCATCTCGCTGTTTCAGATGCCAGCAGAGCGGCTGCCTTTATATCTGGTTAATGGTAACAGAATAATAGACTGCTAAATTTTTCTGCTAAAAAACATCTTAGGAACAAAAATTCATTCCATCAAAACAGCTGCTACTTCTGAAGGGAATTTGGTCAATTTTGTTGTTTCTTAACCTCAAGCATGAATTTTCAGACTGTCTGGTACATGCTGAAGAAAGAGAGCCACCAGCACATTATGTTTTCTCCCAGAGCCATTCCAAGCATAGGCAGCTTCTCAAGGCTGATCAAGAAAGTTTCCAAAGGTGAGTTTAGACCCATCTGATCTTTCCTGGATTTGAGATGGTATTCAAAGAGTGAACACCCTGCAGAGCTTCCTCAGACAGCCTAGCAGTCGCCTGAGAGGAAATACAGCTTAGTTTCCTCTAACTGCTTTTTAGGACTTTGCATGTCCTTTTTTTCCTAGAGACCTAATCTTGTATTTCTTAGTTTTGCTCTACTAGGGCTCTGCTGGGTTCAGTGCTTTTTCTGCTTGAAGAAGTGTGACAAAACCTGCTTCTTGCTCAGCTCTCACCAGTCCCATAGGAACAAACTGGATTCTGCCCAATCTCATGTTTCCCATTCATTTTTTTCTATAATGAACAAAAACGTTAATTCCTTTCTTGAAGAGGGACTTGAACAGTTCTGGTATGTACCACTGCGTATGGGCAAACCACCAAGAAGGACTTTGTCAGGTTAGCATGGGCCAAACCACTTGGACACCCCAATTCTGGTAACTGGTCCAATTCCCTTAGCAGAAGGGTTCAACAATCCCTACTGTATGTTTGCCTGCAGAAACAAGACTACAATGCTTATGTGTTTTGTAGGATTCAGCTTTTCCTGAAACATCTGTAGCTCCTGCTCTGTGCTCCTGCAGTTGCTGTAGCATAACCCAGGGACATTAACATCTAATGACATAAACACCAAGCAGAAAGCAATCACTGCCACAGAGAGCCTTCAATCAAATGATCCATTTCTATGCTTTTAAATGGAGACTGGAGCCTTAAAAGGAATGACTGTATACCTGTCATCCATTACTACTATTTCATCTACTGAAATAATCTCAGGAGTTTCCTATGGGCTTGCACCAAAGCCTAGAGAACAATAATCCAGTGTTTGTGCTCTGAATATAGGTATTGCTGTATTGCTCGTAGGGAATAAACTGTTAGCAGGAACATTAAATAAACTCTATCATCAAGTTGAATGATACTCTAAAACAAACAATTTTAACTTTTACTAACAGTCATTATTAATTTAATGAAACTTCCCAGGATGATTTAAACCAAAAGAGAGCAAGTTTGCAGTGCTCCCCATAGAGACATTCAGCATCAAAGATCTGAGGAGCCCTTTTGTTTATTCGTTTTTCATTTTAACTAATGCTAATTTGTGCTGCTAGTGTTACGCTATTAAGCCCTACGCTACAATATATTGGAAGCTTCCCTTGGCAAATAGCTGAGCAGAAATTTAACTCCACTGACCTCACCTCAGTGGAGCTGGTTTTGCTGCCAAAACTTAAGAGCTGGCATGCTTTTTTTTTTTTCTTCTTTTTTCCTTCCCTCAGATGCCAAGTCTATTCAAAAAGTTCCATTTGCAGCAATCTGTTCTCTTCCTCTGGGCTTGCTGGTGCTGCTGAGGAGCCCTTGGGTAGTGCCAGCAGTTGAGGCCAGCCTTTGCCTTTGGGGTGAACTTGCTCACCTGCATTTCTCCAGCTTTTGGCAGTACTGGGTCCTCCCCAGCTACAGGTCTCTCAAGGTTTGCTGTAGGAGCAATGCTACCAGAATCTCTACACGATGTCAGCCATCTGTCTTCCTGTCCTTTCTTCAAGCCTAAAGCCTGAAGATGATCTACCACTCTCTGCTTTTCAGTATTCTCTCCCCAAATACTAAATGCTCTCATGTTTACAGAGAAAACAATTGCAGAAGCTTTACCCTTCCAGGATGCTAAACAATCATCCCACCAATGCAAAAATACGCTCTGATTTTCTTAAAGCAAATGGGCACCCCAGCGAGGCTCTCAAACTGGCTTCCCACCATGTGAACTCTCATTAAGCGCAGCCCAGTGGTGTTAGCGTAATGCTGCATCAGTTGACACTTCCTTGACTTTCATGCACACAGAAATCACTTGTAGAAAGCCTTTGTCAAAGAAATAAAACTGCAAATGCCAGAACCCTGTCTCTTACATGGTGAGAGTCTGCCTAGAAATCCAAGTGGTGCATTAGAGCTTGTAAGATTTCTGACAAATGGAAACGGGGCTGGGAGGCACGAGGAAAGAAAAAGGGATAAAAAGTCAACTGTCATTGCCTACGTTTTGGTCCCATGTTCATGCTCGTGGTTGGCTGGTGTTTTCTGGCTGGAGCTCACACAAGGGACACATCCTAAGACAGCAACTGAAGAGAGATTTGTATTCAGTGACTTTTGCTCAACTGAGGATACCATTGCTACAAGTACAAGTCTATAAATGTGATAATACACCACAAGAATTTATTCAGGGCAGCACTTAATCTAGACAGCTGCAATAACTGGCCTCCTTTGTAAATTGGTCAAATGGAAGCTGATAAATCTCATTAATATTGTGATGGGTATGGTCTGCAAAAACCTAGAGCTGCTTGAAAATTCTACAGCTACCTGCTTTATTCCAGCATAAAAACCAGCAACACCATAAAAGCAATTCAGCATATTTCAATATTTTAAAAGTGTACACTTGAATGTCTTAATTTGGATATGCCTGTACTGGCTTCTTCTAGTGCCACTTAATTACCTTCTTTTTTTACATTTACATATAAAAGATCTTTATTTTAAGAAGCAAACATTATGTAATGCTTACATATTGACAGAAGAGTGAATGAAAATATATGCCTTTGGAGGCAGCTCTTTCCTTTGTTTTCTTTCAGAAAAGAAATTTACAGAAATTCAAATAAATGGCCAAGATGTTGCAGTAAGAAAAAGTTATCTAGATATCTGCTCAAATAGACAACAGAATGCTACCCTGTGGAGGAGCATTTTCTTTATAAGGATCTGCCCCTGAAATACCTGTAGATGCAAGATGCACATGAACAAGGAGATTTAGGATTCTGCCTCCTTCTGCACAGATAGCATTCTTTTGCTATATTCACTGTTTCATGAAAGAAAGTGTTTACTGATACCAGTAATAATGGTCTAAACTGGTCACGTAAAATTACGATGTCATGTAAGATTATTTTTCCAAGACACTTCCATGCTTTCCATGATGTCCTCAAGTTTGACTCCAACCATTTCTCATTCAAAACTTACTTAATATCCACACGTTGCTCCTTCCTAATTCTTTTAGAGGGAACTTAAAGGGGATGCATTCCAATCAAATGTATTTTTTGCGATTCTATTTATCGTGTGTCTTGGACTGTACTGTCTCCGTAGAGAATGTCAGGTGTTTCCACTCTAACTTCCCACAGTTACCAGAGGATAACCACACCTTCTGTGGTGCCTATTGCCTGAATTAATGTCCCAAATTCAAGAAGTGTGTCTTCGGCATACTCAAGCCAGACTGGGGACTGGATCAGTAAACACAGGGAAGGACTGTTTTCTGATTTCTCGTAGTTATGTTTATTTTTCACTATGACAACTACTCAAGCTGAAATTTTACTGTGTCTGTTCTTGCCTCATTCCTCCTTTTTTTTTTTTCCATAAAATAATTCTGCAATTTATCTGGAATATGGGAATATAAATTACATGTGTCAATGGATAGATTTAGGAGTGACTTTTAATGGCATTATCTTTGCCTTAACTTCAGAAGTGAAGAGACAAAAGGCATAGGTCACCGAAGCAGTATAGGAAAAAAAACCCAGCTTCAGAGACAGGAATGTGTGCAGTGGATGATTAAAAACCCCATAGTTTTGAAATATTATAGGCTAATTCTATCAAGCTCTCATGATTTATAAGATCTCTGGAACTCTTAGTTCTATGTTATTTGTTGGCTGTCATTCTTATCACATAAGCTAATTAATGTGTTTTGGTTAAATATGGGCAACTATAATAATCACACTCTGTTCTTCAAGTCCTGCTTGTGTAATCTTTTCCTCTTTGATATACACGAAAAATGGACTTTTCTCTTCAAATAAAAGCCTGTGCCAAAACCAGTTTAGGCCTCTGACAATGTCTAGTATGGCCTAAATGATAGGGGTATGTTTTTATGAAATTTTGCTTTTATTTATTTTCCCAATTTTTCCCAATTGCTTTGACCTGGAAAATCTAAACCACATCTCTGTTTTGGTGAGGAAAGATTAGATAAAGAGTGTTGAACGACACACAGTGCATCACCTTGCTCTTTTAATAGACATTCTGTATTGCATTAATAGCTGCATCTCCTGACTTGTTAATCTTCTTTGCAAAACACACCTGGTTTATTTTCTTCAGTGGCAAAGGTGCAAGCTAAAGGCACTCTCCTTCCCCCTCTCATTTCTACAAAATAATTTTCTTCCGGTTATCTTGTTCTATAGTAATCATTCGGTGGACACACAAACATTCCTCTGCTCTCCTCCCTGTTTCAGAAGAGGGTGTGCTACTCAACATGCCAGCAGCAGTGATGCAGAGGTGGAAACTGTTCATCAAACAGGACTACTGTTACGATACTGCGCCTTCAGCTCCTCTTGCCACAGGAGTGAGTTTTGCTGTCACTCAGGGGACCACGGCAAATCGATGTGGCCCGGGGCTGCTTTGGGTAATATCTGTTTAGCAGGTGAGCGCAGGGCTGTATGAGGTTTCTCAATAAGGCAGCTTTCATAAAAGAGGGTATCTTTCATAAGGGCCTTCTTAAGTCCTTTAAGCACTGGTTCTTGTTTTCCTCAGGTAAGACACGATGTTTGCACCAAACCTAACAAACGGGGCATTCTCTGCACTTTTGTGCCTCCGCAGCACTGACACAGTAAAGGAGTCGTGTCTTGCACTGGTAAGTAATCCGTAGCGCGATGCTAGCATGGGAAACAGACTCACAGATCCAGCCCTCCGGATCCTAGGGAAGAAAAGCCCTGAATTCAAGAAGGTCATTGCTTCCCTCTCACGGCTACATTTTTCTTTCTCATGCAATATAGACTGTGGTATTTTCCAACAAGAGTGTTTTGTAATTATAGTGATTCCTCAAGTCTCGTTTAGTCCTAATTGCTGCCTTTTGCTGCATTTTTTTATTTGCAGCTTAAGATGGCCACTGTTGGCTTAATATTTCAGACTTAATGTTTACTGGGGAAGGGACAACGCGTAGCTAAATTTTATGGTAACAGACATGTTTACGTGGAACCTTTAAAAGATTCAGCGGAAGAAGTTTCCTTGATTCCTTGCCGAATTTGCAACATAACACTGCAGCACAGTTAATGAATGAGTTCCAGAGAGTAAAGCTGTTTGGTTTGCTTTCCCTAATTGAGATGTACAGAAATGAACTGAAGGATCTAAGTGGTAAGTGGATCAAAGTAACGCTTTTGAAATCCTGACTAACTGAGCGGTTAGTTACACCAGCAAAGCCACCTCCATGTAAAAATATAAAATCCTTATCCTTTGAAGAGGTACAGTAATGAGCCTATTCTACTCACTTAGTCCTGGACTAACCCGCTGAAGTGGGAAGAAAATGAATGGAAAGACGTTTCTTTCTCCATTGCCAGAGAACAGCTCTCAAAACAGCACTTTTCAGCGGTACCCTGATTAGAATGGTTGGCGGCTCAGGGGACTTCCAGTTGCCAGCCTTGGCACCTCACTGATTTTCAGCACTACTTGTTACTTTTTTTAAACCCAAAGCAAGTTGAAACTAATCAAAACACGCTTCTTTAACAGCCAGGGATTTGACAGTCAAGCCCTGCTTAAACTTATTCATGTAAATAGCTTTATCATTTTATAGGGTATGTTCTGAGCAAAATGGAAAGACTTCAGTGTGAAACTGAATTTTAAAAATCATTACTTTTTCTTCTCCTTCCCTCTCAAATCTTTCTAAATGTGCCCTGAATTTTTGCCTGCACTAAGCTAACCTTATTCATGCAATCTAATGTTTAATAGCCATATTGAACAATGTCCCAAAGATGAGTCACAGCCCTGCTGAGATTTGCACTTAAGTCATAGAAAATCATAACCCCTGAATCAAGAATTTATAGTCTTTCCTATATCTCCTATCCCAAGGTACAGATCAAGCCTCTGAAACTATTTGCTTTGCTTTAAAATAAGAAGCTAAATCCTCTGGTGTACACTGCCATAGTTCCACCTACACTGATAAACCGGTACAGATCTATACCAAGGGAGGGAGCACTCCCCTCATCAGATTTCTTTTTAATAGGTTGACCGAAGAGCAATAATCACTCTGGACCTAAAGAGACTTACAAATGGGCAAATATTACTGTTGTACCTAATTATGCAATTGAGAACAGGCAAATTCTTGAATTATGAGATATCCCTAGCATTAATATAAGCTAGAAATGTTCTTACTAAGCTCTTTTGATGGAAAATGTTAACTGGTCGAAATATTGTTGGAAATACATGTATTTTTTTATAAAATTCCATATGATTTCCTGTCAGTCTCCCAGGTTGTCAGACAGCTCGCTCTTCTTGTGTCTGCCATTTCCATTAGCTTTGCTACATAGATTTTGGCTGAAAAATTGAGTAGCTCCTGTTGTGCAATAGGGAATCCAGCTTTCTGCTCCTCTTCATACTAACAGTGCTGACATTGACCTTAGTCTTATAGACACAGAGTCTTTTTGGGAAAATAACCAACAGACAGAACCAAACCAGAACAAAAACCCACCCAAAAATGTACATA
This sequence comes from Pedionomus torquatus, assembly GCA_013398155.1. Lineage (NCBI taxonomy): Eukaryota > Metazoa > Chordata > Aves > Charadriiformes > Pedionomidae > Pedionomus > Pedionomus torquatus. The sequence continues at coordinate 425,741 of VZRU01003674.1, forward strand.
TATATATATACATAAGCAGAAATATGTATCTAACCACATACCATTTTTTACATTTTCTCAGGAAATTTTTCATTCTTAATGACAACACAGCATCACTAGACTTTTCCAGTCTTTTAGCAGTGTAAAGACTGTCTTTTAATCAGGTCTAATCTTGCACACACTTATGTAGATTTCCCTAATGATACTGTAATTTCATCTCTATGGCACCACAGGACTGACAGTAAAAATTGTTTCAGCATTTATTATTACCTATTGTCCAAAGCCTTTGTCTTTTCATAGGATAACAAATGCATTTACTGGGATAGCTTATTTCTAAAATATACAGTGGAAAAATTGCTGTTGTCATAAAATGGTCTAAATGTATGCAGCACTAAAGGAACAACCCCATTTCTCACAGGCTCTGCAGGATTAAATCACATACTTTGGGAGAACTGTTGCTTATTAAGAAATTATTTATGAGTTGAATTATATCACTACTAAATATATAAATAAGTTGGGATGGCTTCCAACAATTACTAAAGAAGCCAGCTGAGTGATGCTTTCCAATTAAATCAAGCTGATTTTTTTTTTTTTTAACTTCTCAGTGCCCTGTGTTCTTTCTTCTGTCTTTCCATAATTCAAGCAGATAATGCATTAACTTTGTATGACTGAAGTCTCGCATGTCTCCTCTTTGGTATCCTTTCATGTGGTGGTGATCAGTAGGAGTCTCTGTGTAGGTACTTACTACATGAAAGGTTTCTTTCTTGTCCATATAACTGCTGCTTGTGATGTTTAAGTACTTGCTTTTATTTAGGACCAGTTGTTATACAGATCTTCAAAGCTTATAACTTCTGATGGCTCACTTATATTTATATGGATCATTCTTTGATAATGACTGTGTAAAAAAGCCTGCAGCAAACAGTGCAGCACAGAAAATGCTGACTTCCATGGCAGCGCCTACACTGTTCACATTATACAGGGAGATAGATCTAACTCCATGACCTAATTTATTAGCAAGGGAATAAAGACAGATTAATTAAACCCCAAAATGCCAAACAGGAAAATACAGTAAACCATCAAGCATTCTCTTTCCCTCTTCTATTGGATGAAACTCGGATGGTTACAGAGAGGTTACGCACCGCCGCTCATGTGCTTATATAGCACTTGTACCAGCTCTCTATAGAGGAAAAAAAATTCACAATTCTCCACAGAGCTTTATTTACTAGGTAAGCCATATAGAAAGTAAAGTCTAGCACTCAGCCTAGATAAGCAAGACCTGGGTGAACATACCCAGACTAGAGCAGCCTGAGAACTTTTTCCAATATATCAGTGCAAAACGTGCTTAAATTTACCATATAAGCATGCTCAACTGAAGGAAAGTTAAGTAAACTGCAAAATGAAACAAAATGTTGAAAAATCCCTGCAGTAGCCTATTGGATGAGTGTTTATTCCTTGGCAGATCAGCCTTCCCATAGCTGGCTATAGTTATCATTGCTGCAGAGTTCATTTTGTTCTATCCTAAAGGAGCGTGTCTGCTCCAGAGTACTTTATTGCTGCAGTTGGAAGTTTGCCAATCAAAGAACTAATCAGAATTATTTATTTTTTCCAGCACTTTGGAGTAGATAGCAAGCTCATTTGGGTATCTGGCATGTTTATTTTGCTCTGTTACCGGTTCATCTAGTTACCAATGATCGTTTACAAGATTTAAATAAAGGTTTCTCCTCCATTTGTGCTGGAAAAAAAACCCATATTGCGTTACTTGGAAAAATTATTTAGAATGATGGAAATTATTCTCGTAGAAGACAGACAGAAATAGCCCAACACAAGTGCACTCCTCTGTTGCCAGTTGAAACAGCAGCCTACTTTGTGCTACGCCTTTCACTGATTCATTTCTAGGGTTGTTCTCTAAAAAGAATCTACAGTTAGTGGGCCTGAACTGCTGCTTTCTGTCAAGTGGAAACCGAGTGGCTGTTCCATAGCCTTTTTCCAAAAGCTCCTTTTGAAAGCTGAAACACTGGAGCACAGAGATCTGCCAGAGCGCACCACTGGGAATGCAGGAATACAGTCCTTGCCTGGTGTCTGCATGTCCGGCCAGTTCCTCCCTTTCATATGCTGTAATGGTGGCTATCGCTGCTCATGCCATACAGAGGAGTTTTAGGCAGAGGATTCATGAAGCCAAATCCATTTGTCACGCGCCCGCATCTCCACCAGCCTGTACAAGAACTTCCCTGAAAGAATGTTCAACAGCACTTGGACTTGCAGGCAGAGAGCAGCTTCACACAAACTGCTTTCCTTCCTACAGAGTGGAATTACCCTGTCATGCTGTTCCATGAGACCATATATTAAGGGGTTGGCACTTACAGAACTATCCACTCTTTTCAGTAAGGGCTTCTTAGGCTTGGTTTCAGGACCTCAAGTTTTCTGGGCACAGAACTACCGTCTAAATAGATGCTTTTAGGACATTGCAACCATCTCTGCGTGGGAAACAATCCATTGGTAGTTCTTGCCGAGACTGATAGAATTAAGGTAGTGAATGCTGTGCCTTGGGTAGGGGGAGGACAGTTTCTGACAGGGTGCAGAATACCTCTGCTTTTCCTTTACATTGCATATGGGAAGCCAGAACCGTGGCTACTCCCAGTGAAAGCTGTTCTTACTCTAAAAGTCTGTAGGAGCAAGCCAGAAAAGATGCAGGCTGTGAGGCATTAGCCAAAGAGCACTCACAAACCAGCAGATGAGTCTGTAGTAGCTGAGCTACTCTAACTCATGGTTAATTTTATTCACAGAATAATCTCATAAAAGATAATTTAAAGATACTGTGCTAGGCTCAGGTAGGGCTGCCAGTCCCTCAGGTAACATTCCCTACAATCAAACGATGCATTAGATTTGGAAACCAGCAACAAAATTTGCCATCTCACTGAATTATACCACACCTCACTACATTTTCACAATGGCATTCAAAGGGTAACGGCATGCTAAAATACATATTTATGTCCTTTAAACACATGCCCTTAAACAGATTTTTGTGGAATGTCCATCATAGTTTTTAAAACTGCATTCTTACGTGCCAGCAAGCTTCTGTAAAACTCTTCCCAGCCATGATCAACCATGAATAATCTTTTATGGCTAGAACTAAAGATTTTTCTTAATACTATATTATCTGGGGGTAATGGAACATATAAAGAATCTCTGCAAAACTCCTCAAATTGCTTAAAGCCAACATAAGCCCTTAGCAGTATGTGGACCGTAGGTCTTTACTGAAGCATATCTGACGGAGACCTTTTTACTCATGAATTTCAGTCAGAGGTGGGGTGGATAGGGAAAGGAGGAGGAGAAGGGAAAGCCTTATCATCCTTTCACCCCCAGTTCCACTCAGTTTTTTCAGTTCGATATGTGCTTGTGGCTGTACAAAGTCTGGGCCACATCCATCCCTGCTGATCATGCACTTTAACCTTTTTCTGCCCCTTTGACAACAGCTAGTTGTTCAGCTCACTTCAAAAATAGCACTTAGCTGCTCCAAAAATTATCACAGCTTCTCTTTTGGGTCACAGACAATGTGGCCTGTGTCACACTGCTTATTTACAACACAGCTTAAAAGCGCTCTGACATCCTCATCAGTAGTAAAATTAAATAATCATTGATTTCTTACAAGATGCATCAATCTTTCTACCATTACAGAGAGGAAGGAAAATAGAGGCTTGAGTAATAATCAGGGTAATAACTTGCATTTCAGTCTGGAAATAGCAACACACACATACACACACACATGTACACAAATATACAAATATATTTAACAAGTAAGGATTTAAAACCTATTTTCTACACTTTTATAATTGGAAAGCTCTCAAAGCATACTGAACACCTTTCAGTTTTTGGTTGCAGAGTACATCCTGCTTAATAAATTGTCACCACATGGCATGTTGGCTCTTATAAATAACCACTAAAACGAAGACTATAATGAAGTGTAGATCTAGCCGGTTATTAATGTTACCATGTAGCACCCAGGCAGTCTGTGAGAGCCCCTGCTCTGCATTTGTGTTAGAAAGGTCTTTCCATAACATCCCTTTTTGGAAAAGAAAAAGGAAAAGACGCTGAAGCAACTTTTTCCTTTCCAAGCAGAAGTTATGAAAATCTTCCCTATATATCTTTCCATCATCTTTGAGAAATCATGGCAATCCGGGGAAATTCCTGCTGATTGGCAAAAGGGGAACATAACCCCGATATTCAAAAAAGGGAAAAAAGAGGACCCAGCAAACTAGTCTCATCTTAGTCTCACTCTTAGTTCATCTCTGTTAGTCTCTTTCTCTGTTCCTCCATGTGCCTCTGGCAAGATCATGGAGCAGAGCCTCCTGGAGTATCTGCTAAGGCACATGGAACATAGGGAGGTGACTGGAGACAGCCAACACGGCTTCACCAAGGGCAAATCCTGCCTGCCAAATCTGACGGTCTTCTATGATACTGCCACAAACTTGGTGGACAAAGGCAGGGCAACAGATGTCATCTTCCTGGACTTATGCAAAGCATTCGACACTGTCCCATCTAACATCCTAGTCTCCAAACTGGAAAGTCACAGGTTTGACGGATGGACCACTCGGTGGATAAGGAACTGGCTGGAT
>VZRU01003674.1:430341-450391 GCA_013398155.1 Pedionomus torquatus
TGGGAGTGCTCGTGGATGAGTAGCTCAACATGAGCCAGCAGGGTGTGCTGGCAGCCCAGAAAGCCAACTGTATCCTGGGCTGCATCAAAAGAAATGTGACCTCTACTCTACACTTGTGAGACCCCACCTGGAGTACTGTGTACAGCTCTGGAGTCCTTAGAAAGGACATAGAACTATTGGAACAGGTCCAGCAGAGGGCCACAAAGATGATCAGAGGGATGGAGCACCTCTCCTATGAGGACAGGCTGAGGGAGCTGGGGCTGTTCAGCCTGCAGAAGATAAGGCTCTGGGGAGACCTTACAGCAGCCTTCCAGTATCTGAAGGGAGCCTACAGGAGAGCAGGAGAGGGACTCTTTGTCAGGAAGTGCAGTGATAGGACAAGGGGTAATGGTTTTAAACTAGAAAAAGGGAGATTTAGATTAGATATTAGGAAGAAATTCTTTCCTGTGAGGGTGGTGAGACGCTGGAACAGGTTGCCCAGAGAAGCTGTGGAAGCCTCACCCCTGGAGGTGTTTAAGGCCAGGCTGGATGGGGCTTTGAGCAACTTGGTCTAGTGGGAGGTGTCTCTGCCCATGGCAGGGGGGTTGGAACTCGATGATCTTTAAGGTCCCTTCCAACTCTAAACATTCTATGATTCTATAAAATTGAACAGAGAAAAAAAGGCTTTCACAGCAGTGTTTATGAGGTATTTAAAATTCCCTTACTTAACGTAGTTAAAAAGTAGTGTTACCACTACCAAAAATTTGGTAGAAACATGATGACAGGTCCATTCTGAGCTTCAAATAGCAGGCACTTGTTCACTGTTCTCTCACAATGAAATACCAAATTTTCACTCGTGTTTGGAAATCAAATGACAAAATCCTTTGACTACAGGTACATGTAAGAAGGGCAGTAATTAGAGAATTCCCTGGCAAATGACAAAGCCAAGATTCGTTTCTCTTCAAGACCATGATGTTTAAACTTACTCAGGTAAATAAGAAATGTGGAAGACAAGGATAATCAGGCATATTTGCGTAATCTAAACATTTTTATTCACAAAGAATTTGTACCAGATTTTTTTAAATTAACTTTCATATAAAAGTGTACCTTCAAATTTTCTAAAAAAAACCCCAACAGCTTCTTTCCATTCCTACCTTCTCCTAAGCTGTAAAGCTCTTCCTGCTGCATACACTAAGCATGTCAGAGAACAATTTTTTTTTTTAATTTATCCAATCACATCATCTTTGTCTTTGTACTCATCAGATTTCACACTCAAGCTGAGAATTTTCATTAAGGTCTGCAAAAGGACGGACTTGGGGACACAGCTAATCATGATTCCTTTATTCTACCCAGGTGTTATAGAACATTATGGGAAATATAAAACTCCCAAAGCTTTTTGCCATTTGAACATTTTGATTTAGAACAAATTCTCAGTTCTTCCGTTGTAGTGGCATGTGCACTTAAACATGAACTTTCTATCTTCTCATGCTAGGAATCCCACTTCTCGCATAGGCTAATTAGCTGCAATTTAGAACGGTGTAGGAATGATTACTCTACTGTAATGCTGCTGTTTCTTAGCAACGGTGAAAGATGTGAAAAAGAGACCCAAATAACATCAGTTCCAGATTGAGAACTTCCACCTAGACTAACCTGCTCATGGTAAATTAATTTTAAATTTCCATATGCCTTCTTCAATGTTGTGTCCCTTGCGGTCTCTAACAGTGTGATTTTCACACTCCAAGATGGCCCTTAAGTGTTTAATTTCCACAGGGCTGATAATGCCTGCTAGGTATTCCAAAAAAAGCTCCTAAAATTTCATTAGGAAAATATTTTCTTTCCACATAATGACTTAATGACATAATGTCTAGCACTAACTCCTCACTTGATGGGAATCACTTGATGCCCTCTCCCTGGAGGTGTTCAAGGCCAGGCTTGATGGGGCTTTGAGCAGCCTGGACTAGTGGGAGGTGTCCCTGCCCATGGCAGGGGCGTTGGAACTCAATGATCTTTAAGGTCCCTTCCAACTCTAAACATTCTATGATTCTATAATTCTATTATATTTACTAAAGTAAATCTGCAAGGTTAGGCCTTGCTTCAGTGTGAAACAATAAACAAAATTTATTTTATTAATAGCAAAAGTGGTAATTATGTTTTTCCCCATAATGCTAATAAAGTATTCAAACTGCTTTACTGTACTTTGAAGATACTTATTTCATATATTAAACAATTTTACAGTGCAAGACAAACAATGAGTCACTGATTTTCAAAAATATTAATAGAACTTTAAAAAAGTCTGACAGCTGAAAGTCCAATTGACAATCAAATTCCTTTAATACTTGCAGAATCTTTTTATGCCTTGCTATATAGTCCTACTCTGCAATTGCTACTTGCATATGACACTGTCAATACTGCAGATTTAATTTTTACTCTGGGAAGGATGGACAATTGGTCTCTGCGATCCTATTTATATTTTGCTTTTTGAGCAGAGGAACACCTGAAACGGAAAACCACACAGCAGGCTTCAAAGTATCAAAGTGAGGATAAAAATGAATTAATTGCTCAAATAAAATCAACCACATAGTCAGATTTTGGTCTATGTATCCGAGACACACAGAATGTGCAGTCTTGGGAGATGCATGGGGTAATGCTGCTGCTTCTCACAGCCTCTGGAGCTGGGAAAGCCCCAGCTGGAAGGGATGGAGGTGTGTGTGAGTACTGATAGTCCCATCCCTGACCTGAGGGTCACAACCCCAGTCAGGATGGAAAAGCCATGGAATTGTCTAGGTTTGAAGGGACCTGTAACATCATTGAGTTCAACCATGTCTTCACCTCTATTGTGTAAGACAGTGCTGTAGCCTGTCATAGGAAATGCATCTGGCACAAAATGAGGAAAGACCAGTGGAGGCAGGATGCAATGTGACAATCTGCCAGCCTTTCTGCAGCAGGACCTTCCTAAGAGAGAATCAGGCCAAAGTGCCTTGCTGCCGTCTCACCCCTAGTGCAAGGTGTTCCTCATCAGCAAATCAAGGGCCTCACTTGGGTCTTGAAATGGAAGACAGAGAGGAAGAAGGGCAGTCATGCCCTGTAGGGGGGTGTGGAAGACAGCACTTGTGGAAGGCTGAACTGCAATACACAGTTTATAAGGTGGGTGTACAGCCTCTTGTTATTGCTGGTGTGTCTTCTGAGTAGGGAGGTCTTGGGGCTGTTGCTCGTTGGAGGCTGTGAGAAGGTATTATATTTGCTTTTCTTGTCTGGGTACTTGCTGCTGTGAGTGATTGTGTACTGTGCTGGAAGGAGCGCTGCTTTGACTTGGTGGTCCTTCTATGCAGCCCACAATAGTGTGCTGGGACCTGCATGGAGAATCTCTGCAAAAGACAGTAGCTTTTTCACAGTGTTACAGACTGTGCGTAGGGGTTTTGTGGTCCTTCCGGGTTGCTCTGGCAGCAGGCACAGGCAGAACCAGGATTTCTCTGGGTGGTCACTACAATTTTGTTTTATTATCCTAAAGAACTGAAAATGCATCCAACTGCTTGTGTAAGTTGTTGTTTTTTATTTTTTTCCCCTGAAAGAAGCCAATCTAAACATAAAATCTGAAGCTGTAATTCTTTAGTCATAAACTTATAGTGGTGTGTAGCAGGGCATTCTGCAAAATCCTGTGTGAACTAAGGAGTTATCTCTGAGGGCACTGTGTGGCAATGCTTCCACTGCTCTGCTTGATTGTCTTTAAAGCGCTCCTGTTTACTCTGTGACTTGACTCTTAAGGTTAGTTATCAGCATTTGAATTTTGCTTGTTTAGATTGTATTGTTATCTGGGCTCCTCTTGTTTGCTTTTTAAAGCAGAAATATTCTTTATGAGTTTGAAAGGGAAAAAACCCAAACCTGTTGTATTAACCAATATGAGCAAGTACCTGCTCTGTGCCTGATAGTGTTCACAGAAGGAGTATTTTCTTGCAGCATAAGCTCAAATGGTTCCTGGGAATACAATTTTGCTATATTCTAACTGCTTTCTGTTAAGGTGTTCTATTTTTATCTGTGAGGTAGATGAATGTTTAACTCCTCTAATATTCAAATAGGTATCATCAAGACTTGATTAGTTTATTTCTGGCAGTAGAATAGCTGAACATCATGCCAATTGCATTCTGTGGTAGTCTTATGCATGCATTGTATTTCAGTAATTTTGCTCTGATGTGCTTTCCTTCCATAAATTGGAGTGACTTTGTAGCACACTCTTTGAGAGGACAAAATGACTTTTCCCTTGTCTCCCCCATACAATAAAGCTTAAGAAAAATTCACAAGTTCCGAACTTGCAACTTGCAGGCAGGTGGAAGGAAAGACCATACTTGGTTTGGAATCCTATTTTGGTAAGGCAGCCTGCATCTAATTGTCCCTCTGTAGAGCCTGTCTTCTTAGCCTTGCCATACCTTGAATTCATAAAACCAGAATGAAAGATTTGGTGTTCCTGGCTATAGACTCAGCAGGGCAACTCATGATCTGGTTCTCACAGCGTGCAGTTGAGTGACCACCCAGAAGCATTTTACCTTCCTTATTTTGCACAGAAATAAGTCTTTGGAAGGAAGGCTGAAGTGTTAAGGTGGTTTGTTGTTTTTTTGTTTGTTTTGTTTTGATTTGAAAATCAGATTCTTAAGAATCTTAACAGATGCTCTGTTTAGTTTATCTTAGGTCACTTCAGGAATAGTTCTACATCTGTAAGACTTTTTCCCCCCCCTGCTATATATGGCTTTGTTATAACAAGATTAAAATAAAACCCCAGATGTTCAGTGTATAAAATTATTTTGCCAGGTTCGTCAGAAAATGTATCTACTCCTCAGCAACCACACTTGGTATTAATTTGCCTCCTGGCCTCACTGCACTGTTAAACTGTAAAACAACACGTCATTAGTCTGTAGGCTGGGAGTAGATGCTGCTTTTTTAATTGAGCAGAAATCTACCTTCTGCTTTTCTGGGTGTAACTTACATCCGTAAGTTCTTCTACTGGGCATTAGGTAAGCTGTGTCTCCAGGAGATAGTTATATTTTAGTATTATTTAAGGTGGGGGGTGGGAGGAAATTTGCCATTAGGTACCAAGAATGTCTGCTGCCTACATGATCTGTAAATACAAGACGTTATTGACAGATCTCCAAATGTAGTTTGCTGATGACTTAAGCTGTCTCTTTTTCCTGCTTTCAAAGCCAGCTGGCACAGAAGGTGGCTGCATCTGGCTTTCTGGAGGAATGTTAGGTTCCCGAGAGGTGAGGGCAGTCTACATGGCAGTTCCCGCTGTAGCAATTAAGGATCTTAATACCTGAGGTGGTGATGGGAGAGATTCATTGGAATTGAATCTAAAGAGAAGAGAACAGATTGTGAATGTCATCTGGTAACATGATACACACAAGTGGTGCACCCTGATCGCAAGGGTTGTTTGGGTAATGCTGGAATCAGTGGGCTATCTGGGCAATCTACACAGATACCAACCAAAGTAATGACACTCTCCAGAAAGTCCTTTAGATACAAGCACCGTTCTATCAATGTTGAAAATCAGATGGAGTTAAGGACACAGAGGTTACTCTGTCTGCTCACATGGAAAGCAAAGATAAGGTAACAGTTTGGTTTAGTGTTTAGAAAATCATTGTTTACATCACTGAACTAAGTTTTGACTTGCTGTGTATTGCTTCAGCATCGTAGAAACATGATGCTGAAGGAACAAACTTTTAATCAATAATCTAATAAATATCAGTATAAATCAATATCAAAATAAATACCAATAATCAAATCCATTTCTTATTCTGAGATAAGACTAGTAGGCTAGAACAGATACTTGTCTAATCTGTTCTTGAAGATGAACATCTCTTTGTAGCTTAATGCAGTGCTTGTAACTCTTACAGTTAGACTTTCCCCNGTCAGACTAAATCTCCCTGGCCACAAATATGTAGAGTGCTTCTTGTTCTGTCTCCAGCAGGCACCAATCCCTCTGCATTAACAAACTTCCAGTATGGGGGGTGGGGGGAAACATTGTCCTGTAGTGGTCTCATTTCTAGATTAAATAAACTGATCCTGAGAAGTGGGAGAAGAAAACAACATTATCTGCTACAGCTGTTTATTAGTAAATCTTCAATCTGTGTTTCTACAGGCAAAATTACTACTGGAGCCTAATTAACGGAAGGCTATGCCTCAGGTGGACCTGATTTTTGGAGTCTGTTATATTTCAGGCCAGGTTTCACCTCGCTTTCTAGAACTGGAGGTTTAGTGCCAGGTTAGCAGTTCTTGTCACCTTAGAACAAGGTTTATTACTCCTTCCATGAAGGCATTGCCTGGGATGAAGCAACAGAGGGCAGATGGTTTTAAAGCACAAATTCACACCCTAGAAAGCCAGCTTCCTGCAGAAAAGTCTTGACAGGATCAGAAAATGTCGATATTTCTTGGCCTCTACACAAGAGATCTTGGCAGTAAGCAACCTCTTGAGAAGATTATGGTGTAGGTGGGGTTTATACATGAAGTCCACACAAACTATTATGTGGAAGAACTGAAACTTGGGTTATGAAGAACACAGAGTGACTTCATGTGCAGTGGAGAATACTTCTCGCTTTGTGACTTACCTTCTGTGGTCTAAGGCCACAGTCTCCCTAAGAAACCCAGTGTATCTCCCACGTCATGGAAGAAAGCCTCTGTCCTATCACTTGATTAAGGTCTCTCTTTCTGTTTGATCCACCCTGTATTTTGAAAGACTTGTATCAGAAAATACGCCAGAAGTCATGAGCACACTAATTCTGCCAAACTTCTTTTGTTCTGGTAAATTTGGGTGAAAAGCTCTCCTCATTTCACTAAGTGGCTCGTGTATTAAAGGGAAAAGCAAAACAAAGCAACACCGAATAGTTTCAAATTGTGGGTTCTATTTTTGTTCCAAACATACTTTCGCTGCCAGAGTGCTAGACAGCTGGAATCGGAAACAAATGGAAAGAAGGTGGGGAGGGAAACTGTTCTCTCTAGATTAATTGCTAAAAAGTATGGATCTTCTGTTTGTAACATTCCTTTATTGTCTTATCATAAGCAGTAGCACTGCTTATTGGGGAAAAAAATAAATTAGTCATCTGTTTCCTTTGACAAAAAGTCAAGTGAGGCCAAGATATAAACTAGTTCTCAAACTGCAGCCATTTAGGAAAGATCATACTGAATGCATATGCATCTTTCATACTTAAGATGATGTGTTAACTGCAGCTTCTTTTTCAGGGATGGATGTTCACTTGTAACATAACTACACAAGTACCTGCGGTGACCATGCACTGTGCTGATACTACTATTTATTGGCTTTTAATAAAAAATCTTGGGGTTCTAACTGTACAAATCCATAGTGAAGGACACTCCTGACATAACAGTAAAGGTAAACGGACAAAGCAGAGCAGGAGGATTGTTGGACATAACTGAAATACTTGCTTAAGGCTGTGATTAAGACCCTGCTGTCACTCCAGTAATTCATCCGTCAGACTTTGAAAGGGTATCATATGGGAGGTTGCACAAAGAAATTAGGCTGATATCTTTACAGTGTCCTTAAATTTAAAATCCTATTTGCTTCAAAATTCAGGAAGGTGTTATTTAAAAATCTAGGGTGACAAAGATTACTTTAAAAGATATATATAAATGACAGATGTGATGTATTAAATTAGTGGACAAACTGTTATTATGGAAGTCCAGGTTCAATATGAATACAGTATTACTAGTCCATACACCTACTGGGATGTTACGTGAAGAATGGAATTCTGCCAGTGTTTTGTTTTAATCATGGAAAAACTGAAAAGTGAAGGAAAAAAACCAAAACAAAACCTGGACGACCTTACTTGGGTATCTTCTTTCCATCATTTTTCCAAATGAGCACATGCAAACATGTTAAAGCTTCTCAAATACTGCCATTTATTTTCTGTTACTCTGCATGTATTTATCCCCTTGTACTCTGTTAGAGCAGTTCTGAATTATGTACAATCCAAATGAACTTTTATCTGGGCATATCCTAGGAGTATCCTCCCTATACCCTTTTAACTCTAGTCATCTAACACTTCCTCTGTCTGCTTTACCTGATTAACTCTGCTATTGCAGAATTGGTCACCTTGCTTTTACTGACTCGGGTTCTACTGTTCCAAGTTTAACTTTTATTTCCTATTTCATTGTAAATTGTTTTTGGTAAGCCTTTGCTTCCCCCTTACCATTATGAAACGTGTGTGTATGAGCCCGAGTCAAAGTAACTTTAAGTACCAATTTTATGTGTGTCTGCATATAAAACTTTTTTTTTTGTGGATCTGCTAAAAACAAAACAGAAAAACCCCAACAGGAAAACCTATTCCAGCTGTTGGCACAATTCAGGTGTGCTACACTCAAGGCCTGAGAGAGTTGCAGAAGGTCAAGATGTAGGTCTTTTTCCAGCAAAGCATCAGCTTTGTGTGCATTTCTCCCTCGGGAGGCAGCTTCACAGCCATGGTGCTCCCCAGGGGCATCTGTGGGAAGGCAGAGATTGATTTATCCCCTAATAACAATCTGCAATTTTGGTGGCACAAAAATGCTCTATAATACTCTTTTTCTTCCCCAGAGCTGTTATTACACCCTGTAGCTCTCAAGAGTTGCAGAGCCTGCACCTTCTATGACTTATTCAGGTCTTGGTGTTTGTTAAAAATATTTAAAACTTGGCTTTAAAGTCTAACCTACTGATGTGTGTTCACCTCCCGTTCGTGATAACAGGGTATGATTGGTACTTGAGTGAAAAACACAAACCAACAGGATGATGAATTCCATTCTGCAGAACACTGTTCTTTTTACTTACACAGAACAGCACAAACAGTTTAGTATTCTTAGGAAGGAAACTGCCTTTATATTGCTTGTTGTGTTTCTGTCTCTCCAGGGATGATGTCAAAAAACCTACTGAAGCTTATGACTTGAAAGTATTTAGCTTTTCTATATATAGCATTTCCTTAGTTAAGAAAAATGACAAAAGTGATTTTCATATTTATATGAAAATAAAGAAGGTTAGTTATAGTCAATTGTATGCTGTTTATATTAAAAAAAATTTCATCCCCCCAAAATGTTGGACCAAGGAGTTTCAAACCAAATGAATTCAAATAGACAGCTATAAAACTTTCAGCAACAAAATTGCTATGAGTTTTATGAGCTTTATGATGTCATATGTATTTTTATCACTTTATTGTGGTAAAGAAGCCACATGGCTTTAAAAGCAAGTGAAGTACTTATTTAAAGATTTCTTTTCAATCTCTTTAATAACATATGATCCATAGAACAAACAGAATGTGTATTTTAGTCATTGATTAAGTGACTAAGCATAGGCATCAACTGTCCCTAAATATAATCCCTAATAAGAAGTGTAACTACTGATTTTAATGTCTATAAAAGTGAGGAAAAAAGAAAAGTATTCCAGAACTAGCTGTTTATCATAATGGCATACAAGCTATTAGAATTTCCATCAAATATGACTGAGGAAAAAGAAACCCTACAAATACAGAAAAACTGTTGTGCTAATGAGCATGTAATAAAAAAACCTTCAGAATCTGCAGTTGCCTGCACTTGTAACTTAAAGTCTAGTCATACCTTATTTCAGGTCACAGCCAGAGGTATTTCACATGCACCTTTCTACCTCCTTGTCATTGACTGCAATGACTTCAAGGAAATGAAGTTCTGTTCTATGAAAATATGGAAAACATTCAATAATAGTTTCCACCACCATCACCATAATTCTCTTCCTACACATCACTTGTCTCTGTCTTAATACTGCTCAGCTGTTGCTAAGGCAATATTTTCCTAGAGAAGATCTAAAGGTAATTACACAGAGGTCTGAGGAGTGCACGAGCAACTGTTACTTGTCTTCTGTATGTGGATGGGCAAGTGTAAACATAGGTCTTGGGAATTTGAAAACTGCATAAACATCTTGGCTGCACAAATCATGTAACGTGAGCATGTCACTTGTGCTGTGCTCTCCTTTTCTGTCTGCATGGGCAGGACTGTGTGTTCTGGCAGATCACACAGAGGTTGTTGACTGAGGACAAATCAGTTATGTTGGGCATTTAGGGTTAGAGGCTAAGAGATGCTGTGGTTGAAAATGGGGGCCCTGTTTCTAACAACTCTGGTGATGGGAGATGAAACTTGGGTGTCAGGGTGGCTGCTGGCGCTGCAAAGGGCAGACTTTGTTCTGATTTGAGTTTGATTTGGCTTGGCCAGCTCCGTGGTGGAATAGGAAGGTGGATGCAGGTGCTGTGTTGGTGTTCTGATGAACTTGCACCATCTTGGCAACTCTCCTGCTTCAAGTCCTTTCCCTAAAGCCTCCCTTGGTGCTTTCTGTGCTCGTGTTCTTGTGTCATTGGCAGAATAACACTAAACCAGGTGTTCTTGAAGTAAAGAAGAATTTGGTTTTTAGAAGCATCTCTCGCCTTCACTGCCTCTTCACAGCTGTTCAAAGCTTCTGCTTGTTTTCTAGAGGCAACTTCTGTGAAACCCCTTACAGTATTTTTTCATTTAAAATTATTAGAACTTTTAAAAAAATATATTGGTAAACTTGGGTGGGGGACACCTGCATGCCATGGTTCATCACAATACTCTGCAAAAGGGGGTAGGCTCTGTTTTCTTTCATTCCTCATAATTAAGCTATTCTCACTAGAAAGCAGTGTCCTCCTCTGACCTCACTTGATCAGTGACAGTCACTGGATGCCATATCTAGAGAGAAATGCAGTTCTGGAACTGCTAATCAAGCCTAATGATCTGATCTTTTGGGGGGTGAGGATATACTGTTTCTCCAAGTGGGTGTTTATTCAGGAATGCACTCTGGAAACACTGAGGAGGCTCTTGTTAACTGTGGAGATGCTATTGTGTTCTCACTTCCTGGCAAATACTGCATCTATCTACTTCAGTATTTCATAATCAAATTAACTTCCCTGTTCTCAGCATGCTTTATTAATCAAGATGACATAAATCCCATTTGCAAGCTCACTGTTTTCCAGAGAGGGCAGGTTAGTTCCTTTGGCAAGGCAAATCTGTTTCTAATATCTCAAATTACAAAGATGACAGTATCTTACTCCCATCTGTTTTCCCGTTCATGAAATATAACTTGATAGTATTCACTCACTCTCACAGTGGCAGAAATCATAAACCCAAGAATGTTTGAGAAGAAATGAGTTGAGGAAGAAGAATCAGGCCAACATTAGAAGAAATAAGGTTTGCAAGAGAATAGTATATTGGCAGTGGGGAAATGAGATCAGTTATATGCTAGAAATATGTGGGTATCTGGAGGGGGAATGCAAACAAATTACTAGTATAAAAGGTGAGGACAGCTGGAAAGAGAAAGAATTGAAAAGATTCTAGATGTTAGAAGATGGAGAGCATAGCCAATATCTTGGTATGTGAATTCCTGCAAGGAATTTGGCCTCTTTGGTAGCACGTGGCAGTCAAAGGTGGAGTGTGCAAGGGCTTTTGACCTTCCTTGCCTTTTGTGTGCCACAGGACAGTGCATGTGCCAGGCCTTTTTTTGTAGCATTTCTGCATGTCCCCCCAGGGTGCAGTTCCACTTGCTGCTCTTGATGTAGTCAAAACATGTTGGGTTTCTTTTTTTTTTTTTTAATTGGCACAAGATGTTGCAGGTAGCAACATAAGTGGCTATTTTTTGACTCTACGTAGCTATGTTTTTAAACACCTAGTACTGAGTGAAACTAGGACAGCTTCCTCTTGAGTTTGTTGAAGCGAATGATACCACCAACTAGTTATAAAGAACTTCAGTTTACAGTTTAAAAATCAGCATCAAAACTACAGAGATATTGCTGTCTGGAGAATAAGCAGATACCAGCTGATAAACAGCTGAGTATTGGCACTGCTTTATAGCCCTCAGGCATCTAATTTAATCCAAATTTTAAATCATGGAATTATGGAGAATGCTGGTATTCATCTGTCCTTAAAATGATTTGTTCTTGGCTTTCCATCAATTCTGTATGATTTCTGTAAGGGTAAGTGCTTTGTGGAGAAATGCCAGTGGTGACTATTTTAGATGAATATACTGGTCTGACTTTTTTTTTGTACTGGGTTTTCTTTGTGGTCTTTTTTGATTGTTTGTTTTTTTTTTTTGTGGAGGGCAGGGGTTCAGGCAGGATTGAAGTAACAGCTGTTATCTGCCCCAAGGATACAAAGTATGTCATTCCTTCTTACACAGTGTGGTATCTTATAAGAACCTTTAAGAACTAACATGGAAATAGACTCTTAAAACCAAATACAGGTAAGAGAGAAGTCGGACACCTCATAGCTGAGGTCAGACTGGATTTATATGAGAGAAGCTGGTTTCTGTCAGATATAAGTTTTAACTGCTGGAAGAAAGCTGCTTCTTTTAGTTAGTAGACCCCAGTAGGTTTAAAGGGCACTAGTTAGTCCAGGTCAGTAAGAATGAGGCATACTGGCACCCTGCAAAGTTTAAGTGCTCTTTACATATATTTGGGCTTCAACATTTTATCACATTCCTAGATTTGTAATCCAAGTCAATACTTTTCCTCACTGATCACCATCTTCCTAGAAATCCAGTAGCTGTGCATCATAATGACTGCACTGCCTATTTCTACATCTACTAAATGTTTATCCTAACAGTAGAGATCATTTTTTAAATACTTATTACAATGTTGATACGTTATCCAAATACAGAGTTACGAACTACAACTTGCTTTGAAATGAGAATGAATGTCGCTTGTGATACTTTTAACCTGCTTGACTTCTGGGAGTGAAGGGGAAATGGTGTACAAATATACAAAGTTAAAATTAAATGCAAGGAAACAAAAACCACGGATGTTCACCTGGCATAATGCTATATAGTCCAGAGGTCTTGTTGGAAAAATCATCTGAGGAATGGTTATCTTAATTTAAAATAACAAACACACAAAAACCCAACAAAAATTACAACTCAAACCCTTCACTTTGAAGAGTCCAAGAAGCTTGTACCTGTTTGATCTGTATCTGTCTGTGATTTGATTACATGAACTATTTGCTCTAAAAGTAAACGGAAAACTATTTGGAAAGGATACAGTAACACAGTAATATTGTCAATACATTTCTTCAAAAAGAAAGGGAGAAAACTTAGTTTTTCCTATAACAAGCTACTTGGTTAAACAAAGTTGATGCCAGAAATGAGATGGTCATTTGTGACAGTGAGGTATTCTGCTAATTTTACTATCTCTGTTTTGTAAGATTACCTTTCATATGAAGACCAAATGGAATGTCTTTACAGTGAAGTGTTTATTTCCATCTATGATATGAAAAAATCTTCCTGCTCTATTGTCTGTTACATTGACAGATGTTAACTGTAACCTGTATCTGTACAGAGAGACTGGTTACTTTGCACTGTAGGAACGCTAGACAGAATCCACTGATAGAACTTGACTTAAAACAGAACCTGTACCAAGGAGGGATTAGTGACCACTGGAAGGGTCGGCAAAGTGACTTTTACTCATTCGCAGCCTTTTTTTCATTAAAGCCAGCTGCCTTCAAGAATAGAATAATCACTGGCTACCAGCCAGCATCTTGGCTCATCTTGGTTTATCAAGAAGTTTGAGTCTTGGGCATAAAGTCATAATTACTGTAACAACTTAGTCTCAGCTCCCCATGAGTTTCCCTTGCCTAGACTTGTCAGCCTCTAAGATGCCCTCCCATAATCAAACTGGCTGAGAGATTTCTGCAGACAAACAGCAACTAATGCACCAGGCTCCAAACCCTGGTCTTGGCCTAAGACAACAGACCTAAAAGGTCCACAAGCAGTCCAACAGCCTGGACAGCTGCAGGATGTGCACATGGACAGCTGTGAGTGGTGCACCAGAAGCACAGTAATACCGAAGAATCTCTGCACGCTGCTCTGAACACAGAGGCTATGTTTGTAAAACAAACAAACAAAAAAAACCCCAAAACCTGAAAACCCTGGGACAGAACCTGTTGTACGTGCAGCATATTGCCATCTGGATGCAAGCTGAATTCTTTCCCACACTCCAAATGTTGCTTAATTCATACTGGCCACTTCTATCCTCTGTATCATGCCAGGACATTTTGTGGGAGGCTATCTGGCGTGGGCTGAAATAGTGCCAGGAAGTATATTAATAGATAAACAGTTTAGAGGATTGTGTACTGCTGCTTGGGCCTGAAGCCGGGTCCTGCTTAGTTTACTAGAAAAGATAGTCAGCATTCCTGGAAAGTTATAGGCTTTTCCTACTTTCCTGGAATCTGAGAGTGCCTGTCACCCCAAATCTGATGCTGTGGGTAAAATGCAAATACAGAAAGTCTTCCCAGTCAGGTCAGGTTCTTCCAAAACTGCTCTCTCATCTCTGTGGCCTACTGCTTTCCTTTTTTACCTCGGGTTTGTAGCTTTGTTCTTCTGTTACTACCAAAATTGGATTCCTACTATGATTTAGTCATTGGTGTAGATGAGCGGAAAGGATAAAAGATTTATTTCTTCAAACAGGAAGTGTGAGGTTTCTGAGGAGATGCACTCATTGCCTTGTCATCTGCTATTGCTGAAAACATCACATCCAATGGAACTCGCTATCATCACAGGCCTTTGGCAAGCAGACAGGAATGGTGTGTTGCAGGATATTGCTTCATGTTCCTATCTATGAACTTAATCTGGCATCAGAAATTCCTGCACCAAGGCTTTTTCCATATTACACATATTAGAAAAAATCAGAGGCTTTCTGTTTACTGACTGCTAGCAGCATCATAATTTCAGGTGGGATCATCCCAGTTCACAGCTATGGAGAGCCCCGTACAACCATCATTCACAAGAGTAAGTGTAAAATACAACCTTCCTGCCTGAGAAACAGGCTATCTCTGACCTGGCAAAGTTGTGGCTGGCCTCTACCTGCTATTTGTGTGTCTGGGTGGCTTTAGCATACCCTGTCCTCAAACTGAGTAGTTATGATCAAGAATATGAAATAATTCTGTGCTAAGACAACACAACATACTTCACCTGCCTGCTAAGGAAGTCAGATTCTTTTTCACTGGTGATGACAATTTCCTCTGAGGCCACACATTTTCATACGCCACCCTCTCAAAAGTAGGAAGAAGCAGTCAAAGCTACTGAAAAGAGTTGGAACCTTATACACTATCAGCTATTGCTGCTTAGTGTATCATCTGCAGATGTTGCTATTGCACAAGCAGGTGAGCTTGGGCTTTAATCCAGTGCTTTGTGAAGTTCATATTTCCACTTGATTTTAAAAAAAAAAAGAGGCCTGAACAAGTTGACCCGTTCAACTAACCTGTCTATTCTGCTTGTCCAAGTTGTCTGGTCAACTTGACAAAAAGATTATTTGCAATCTTTATAATTGTCACAGCGTGATTAGGTTTTTTGCCCTTCAAAGCTTTTACTTTTTTTTTTTCCCTCTTTTTTCCAGTTTGACAAGGCTCCCAGTTTGACAATCACTGTGCTAAGGAGGGATCTATATGTAGATCAGCAGCCCAGGTGTTTCCTAGGGGGAACAGTAAAAAGACTGAAAAAAAAATTTCACCCAACCAGGTTCTTGGCTCATGTGCCTGCCTGAGCTGCTGCTCTCACAGGCAGTTGCTGCCTGCTCATCCTGGAGTGTCTCCTGCCCACTCTGTCTTGGCAAAGAACCTTGGACATGTGCTTGCCTCAGCTTGCTGTGTGATCCAAAAAGCCCTGAAAGAGTTTGGAGCATGGGTTCCCATGACATGCTAGTTCATGTCTGTCATCTGTCCATCTTTTCTCAAATAGCTTTGTTTTTCTTTTGTTTTCCAACTGAAGGGAAGGGAGGGACCCCTATTAGACAGGTGTTAGAAAGCACTTCATTACAGAAGAATCCAGTAGAGTCTGTGCCTTCTACTCAAAATAGTTTTTGTCTGGTTGTTTTTTTCTTTTTTCTCCCTGTAGCTTCCATACTTAGAACACGCTGTTATCTACCACTTCTGCTGTCTTGTCTAAAGTCCAATAAACATTATTGCATATCTGACTTGGATCTTTTTATGTAAAATCAAAACAAGGCTTTATTAAATCAAAACCCTCTCTGTTCAAACATACAAGTATTCCCTGTGGCAAAGTATATCTTTTGTCGTAAACATTGTTCAAATGACCACTGTGAAACTGCAAAGAGAATTACAAAATGCCTACTTGCACTTCATATCACATAAGCATGTTACTGATGCCTCAAATAATAAAGTGCTAAATATCTTATGCTACATTTTCTAATTAATTCTATATTTACAAGAATATATTGGCTCTTGAATGGCTTTAACTCTGTAAAACCATGATTATAGTATGTAACAGATAAAATATTAAGATCACAAAAGTATAGGCAGTTCACGTAGCATGGTAAATAAGTTGCCAAAAAAAGTATTTGCTCAGCATTGCAAATCAAATAATATTACATCTCCAGAAAAAATATTCATGTCTGCCGGGGATGTTTTACAACAGTAAATAATGTTTAAACAAGTTTTTACTAGGTATATATTTGTCCAGAATAGAGTTCAGTTAACTTATAAAATTTAAATGCATTAATATTTTTTTGTGCCAGGAGTCACAGGGAAAGATCTTGGCCCTATTGAAGACAATAATAAACCTCCTGCTGCCTTTATGGATGCAAGCCCTGTGATAAGGTTGTCTTAATTTTGTTCTCCCTGGCATCACATAAAATCGTAGGCTCAGCAGTGTTGATGCTTCTAAAAGGGGGGGGAATAAAAAAAACTTGTCACCAGTTTAGAGCTCTACCTGGGGTGCAAGCTGCTCTCTTTCCTAGGCCAAATGCCTTTTGACTTCAGTAGGAGAAAAGCCAGAGAAGAGACCAGCAACAGTTTACTCTCCAGGATACATTAACCTTCATAAAAACAACTTGTAGTGTTTCAAAGACAATAGAGGCAATTTTGCCTGTAGTTATTGTATGTTAGTAGTGTAACATAATAGTTCCATTAAAGTAAACATGGAAATCTGTGTTCTGACTTGGTAGCTTCTAGAAAGCTTTTATGTAATATTGATTTAAACGTATATGGCCAAATTCCTGCCTGTTTCAGCCAGAGAACCTAGAACAAAGCACAACAAATGAAGGTCTGGCACCTTCTTTCTCTTACATGCAGAACTCCAAATCCACTACAAAGTCATTGCTGTTGGAGGTGACCTGGATTTTTGTGAAACATTACTCTAAAAGATGACACAGGATCATACTTTCATGTGGTATGCTGCCTATGAAAGAGCTGGGAAAAGCAGTCTAAAGAATCTTTTAGAAAAAACTTCTCAATAGGTGGACATTTAAAAATAAGAACAATGTTCTATTTTAAGATTATCTGTTCAGTTCTCAAAAACTTATCGTTGAAAGAAAAGAAATGTGACTAGTCACAGTCAAAAGCCAGAAATTTCACTGAGGTTAGTACTAACAAGCATGTAACCTTCTTCTTTTGCATTACAATATGTAATTTCTTCAGAATTACAGGAACTTGTTTAATGGCCTTAATAGGGTCTGTCTCAAGTGTACCTTTTTTTGGGGAAAAAAAACCACACCAAACAACAACCAACCTACCCCTGAACAAAACAACCCAGAACATTCTTTTACAATATGGAAAACTTGAATTTGAAGCAGTAATGGATGGGTGTGAGGAGACTGGTAGAAGCCGAGACCGTGGAGCTGGATGCTCTTGTGTGCAGAGGTGTGGTGCTGTTTGGTTTTTCTTAAAACACAGCTAACATCTTATACTAGTTGAATATAAAGAGCTTTTTGTTTGCACCAAAGAAATACAAAGATGCTATTATGACATGTTCAAAATAAAACCAGAAAAAAATAATTTCTGCCTCCTCGGAGACTCAGCTTTAAGTGGGCTATTAAAGGAAATGAGGCTGCTGGGATCTGAGAGTAGGACTCCAGCTGGCTCTTGGAAGCCAAGTGTGTGTGGCAGATGGTGGGGGCGTACAAGGTAGCCTCCTCTCCTGTGCACACCCATGTGAGTCCCAGGAATGGCAGGGGTGCTGTCCCACCAGGGCAGAGCAAAAGGCTGAGTAAGTATTGCAGGAGTAGTATGAACCCTGAAATGGGATATGCTTTAAAGGCATATATTGCACTAACATCATGGAGCCCTACTGATAAAGTAAACTGTATCAAGCTGGGCTTGAACAAACTGATGACCTAAAATAGTGGATGCTGACTACAAGGAGTTCTAACTGTGCAAGTGGAAGTCACTGCTTTACAAACTTGGAAGTGCAAAGACTGATAATGAAGACAGTCAACTAAATAACCAAGTTGATATCACTGCCAATACAAAAATCTCAGCTGTTCCAAAATCAATGGCCAAAATCAGGCCATAAGCAGGACTTTATTCCAAATACTTCCTGTGAGGTACTCTGCTAGCCCCACAGACTGCAGGGAGGATGGCCCTGGTCACTGGGCTCTTCCTGAATGAGGTGGTGACTGAATCCCACGTTATAACCCCTCAGCTTCTGTGCCTGCAGCAGTGACTGACAGCATGACTATGGAACACCCACATACAGAGATACTGCACTGTACATATGGCAGAGTACAGAAAAAAAAAAGACCAAATGGAATATAGCAAAAATGTAATTTTCGGAAGAGGGTGGAGGATACAGAGAGCAAGTAATTCTTCCGTGCAGAAAGATGACTGCAACTGGTTAAGACAAAACCACCAAATTTTCAACTCTATTCCCATTTTATTCTACTGCACAGGCATCTGCCATGTATGGTCAAAGTACCAGATTTTTCTTTTCTTGGGTAGTACAAAGAAGGAATAAAAAAGAGGAGAGGAGCATGATGAACATCAACTCTTGGCAGCTAGCAAGTGATGACATAAAAAGCACTTATGGCAGTCTCTGTGCATAGATATTTTTAATTTATTTAAAAGAAAATCCTATTCAGAACAGGAGTAAGTTGTTGGCAGGAGCTACATTACATTAGTCTGTAAGTCTAATGTTTCTAACTTGTGCTTCATGCACTGCTTTGAATATTTGGATGAAAAAGCCTAGCTGTTGGTGGTCTTTGTTAGTAAGTTTAGCCTGATGGAGCTTTACGAATATAAGGAGCTGTATGACCTGTTGCTAGTCTTATTTTATTCTCTAGATCTCAAGAAAGAAAGTACAAAGCAAGTACTGAGAACAAATACTCCCAATATTTAAAACTTAATTGGATTTAAGGCTATGCAATTCAATCCTGTTCTGCTGGGAGACTAGACAAAATAACGCTTATTTATCTTATGATGAACTCCTACCATTTTTTATCACTGCTGTATTAATAAAATAGTTAAAATATCTCACAAGATATCTGGCATTTTTTCCTGTTGTAGTTAAAATATTGTTTGGTGTTTCTTTTTTTTTTGGGGGGGGGAAGGTGCCAGCTAGGATAAAATTCTCTAAACTGGGCAGATCACGATTAACAGATTTTTCTCAAAGATCTTGTAAGGTAACTCAGTAACTTTCGATTTGGATTTATTACAATCTCTAGGACAATTTCAGACATCGGTCCAATTGTGTTTATTTGTGTGGGATGCCAGTTAAGCAGCTTCAGAGAAGGTGCCTGTGGCTTGCACCGTGGGAAGCTGGAGGTCGAACGGGTCCCTTCTGTGCCCAGCGCCACTGCTCACCCAGTTGCTGGGGCATGCCAGCCCTGTGTGTGACACCACTGCAGCCTGCCCTGCTCATGGCAGGGTGACACTGCTGCTGACAGCAGTTAGAGCCCCAGAGACGTGTGGGGTGGGGTGGTCTTGAGTTAATGGCAGTTCTCCGCAGACCAGCACTGGGACGTGTACCGTGCCGGTGGAGCAAACCTACCTCTATGCGTGTTGGATTTCATGCAAGTTTATTGTCCCCGCTTCATGCTTGCGCAGGTCAGCCTCTGATTACAGTGACAGCTTATTTTGTGTAGGACACAGGACTGTGGAGATTTGGAAGCAGTAGAATTTTTTTTCTTCTTCTTTTTTCTCTGTCTCATCTAAAAACTATGCAGGCTGCAGCAGTCAGCAGCATTTTTATGTTTTTTGGTGACAAGTTAGGACTTGAAAACAAAAGCCCCGCTGCCCGAGGGCCCTGCCTGCCGGCCTCCGAGGGGGCGAGCCGCTGCGCTCC
>VZRU01003674.1:450699-493066 GCA_013398155.1 Pedionomus torquatus
GGGGCGGAGGCAGCGGGGGCGCGGCGGCGGAGCGGGCTCTGCCCTCAGCCCCTTACACAACTTGGCCTGGCGGCCGCCGGGGGTCCTGGCCCGGCCCTGGCCTCCCCGCCCCGCCGGGGGCTCGGGGCCGCTCCCGAGGTAGAACTTGGGAGGACGGAAAGGACCGTCACTTCGGTCCTTTGCACCGGCTGCCGTCGTGTCTTCTCCTGCGGACATCTCTTCGTTCTCTTCTCACTAGCTGCTCCCCTTAATGATGAATCTCCTCAAAAATGAGTCCTTAGAACTGTGGGGGCCGATGAGGAAATGTCCGTTCTTGCTGGCTTTTAGTGCCCAGCAGAACATTGGAGTGAGCGTTGCCGCTGTTTGCAGGCTCAGGCAGGCAGGGCAGGGTTTGGTAAATGAAGGCTCTGTCAGAAGGCTGTTTTGAACTCAGTCTGAAAACTTTATGGCTTGAATTGTGCAGACTTTGCCTGCGTCCTACAGACGGCTACAATCCCAACCCAGCCCTTAATTCAGATGGTTGAGGTTGCTTGTTCAGCTCTGGTGAAGCTAGGGCCATCTTTCTTTCCCTTTGCTTTTACTCCTTTCTACTTTTTTCTTGCTGTTACAGGCCAAAGATCACTTTAATTCTAGCACAAAAAATCCCAGGGAAGTAGTGGCAAGAATACTTTTCTAACAAGGAACAAAATGTCATCGTGAACTAGACCTTGTAGGTCTGTGTGATCCATAGACACGTCGCGTCCTAAGAGCTAGCCGGTGCCTTGAACGCTTAGCTGCAGGTTGCTGCAATCTCCAGCCAGGCGTTTGTGTCTGTAGCTGTAAAGCACAGATACCTCTTTCTTTGTTCTGTAACTCTCTTCCCAAATCATGCAGAACTTCACCTTGCTGGAGAAAGCGGTGCCTGGATACAGCTTTGAAGCCGCATATATGAAGTTTCTATTGTCAGCAAACTATGCCAAACACCCTTGACAAATGTGAAGACCTTCTCTGTTAGTGTATAGTGACATTAAAAGAAAAAAGAATTCTTTCTGAATTCAAAGGTGCCTGTCAGATTCTTTTCAGTGATGGCTTACCCTGTGCAATGCTGAGAACTACAATAGTAAAAATGAAGCCAGAGTTCGCTTTATGTTTTAGGCTTAAGTCTTACCATGCTCCCCTGCCTTCAAATCACTTTGAGCCCAAAGAGATAGAAGACCTCAAACTTTCTGGCCCTGGAATGCATGTGTTGATATGTTGAATTTAGACACAAAATTCTTCAAGCTTTGGAGTGAGAAGTTGGCTGTTGAGTGATTTGTCATATTGCTGTCGTACCCTGGGCCTGTAGTGTTAAGATACTTTCGTACGTCTCAAAAAGTTCTGACTTTTCTAATTCTTTTCACTGAATTTAAAATGACGTTCCAAATAGTGCTGATTATAATCCCATAAATTATCATAGTATCATAAAAGGGAAAAAAATTAAATTTAAGTGATTTTAGGATTCTACTGTGAGAGGCCAATGCAAAATCTGAATGCAGATATGGGCAATCTACAAGCATGATATAAACAGTGCAGCAACAGAAAAATGCTGCTACTAAGTCACAAAAAATAACCCCAGACACTACACTAGCAACAGAATCTGAGGGCTGGAAGGAGTTTAGTGTCTCTCTCTCTCTTTTGTTGTTGTTTGCTTTTTACCAGCATAAATGCAACCTAAAAAACTGATGCAGTAAGAGTATAATGGTTTAATAGGAAGAGTAAGTTTGTATTTGAGTGCAATTAATTAATTTTCTGGTCTGTTTTTAATTGCTTGAAACTCTAATGGTAATTTCTAACCAGGACAAATTCTGGCTTTCTAATGACAATGACTACAATAAGGTGAGGAAAACCCGAAGTGTTTTTTGCAGGGACACCTGTACCATGGAACCCTTCCTGGTCCTCCAGCAGCAAAGCGGGCTGCAGCATACAGTGTGTTCTGGGTCATGTAGTGAGCTGATACAAGGCGGCTGTGTATGTGCTTCCAAGGTACTCTAGGCACTGGCATTACCATCTTTTCTGTGTGTGTGGTGTTTTGGTTTTGTTTTGTTTTGTTTTGTTTTTCTTTCTGGGTGTATAACCTATACTATAATTGCAATGAAACATTAAACTCTTTGCCACCGATCGTAGTTGAGTCACTAAAAGGACAGATTCATTTTCATGAAAGACAGAAGTCTTGGCACAGAATAGTTAAAATGAAAACGGAATCCCACTTATTTTAATTCTTGTCAGGTTTTTTTATCCTTCTATAACTATAATAATAAATGTTATGATGAAAGTGGTGTAACTAAATCAATATTGTATTGCATCAGACTTGTGATAAATACATTGGGCATTCTCATTACTGTGCTGTAATTACTTTCTATTTCACAGTAAATTCTGTTTCAAGATTACTTTTCCTCTTTATTGCTACTAACTGTAAAGCAGCTATTAACGTTTTCAGCTGTAACAGAATGAGTATATTGTTTCATTTCAAAACATATGGTTAGAATTCAGGTTTTTTTCCTCCTCAATGGTTTCTGCCCAGCAGAGTCCAGCACTTGGTTTAACATGTGACCTGGAAAATTCCATATGCTTATAGTTCCGAACTTCATAGTTTCCACTTGTTACAGTACTGGTGCAGAGAGAAACACAAAAGGTTTATTAACAGCAATATATGTACTAGCTGAATGCATATTAAGTGAAACTCCACATGAAGAAAGTTGGCATTTTATGACTTATTTTTCGCATTTAGTACAAATAGTCTAATTACGTATTCATTGTTACAAGCTAAAGCTCTGTGACTGTTTCCTTTATTACTAGGGTAGATATAAAGACTGTTGGGATATTTAGAAAGTGGAATGTTTTTTCTCAAGGCTCAGTTAATGCATTGCCTGCAAATCTCCACAAATACGACTTACCAGGGGGAGCTGGTAACACAGCCGACTGGAACTGCCCCACGTGTTGTCTGTATTCCCAGTTATATGATGCTGTCTGTAGCAACTTCATCACTGTATGGCTCCTCCATTCACATTTTAGCTGCATCTGGTCTTGATCTTTATTCCATATGGAACTAATCTGAAGTTCTTCTCTGTCTACTCATTGTATCTGAGTGTTGAAGATCTGCTTGTCAGAGTTTTTAGGATTCATGCCTTTTTACTGTTCTCTCTACAAATCACACTTGTGTGTGCACACAAATAATTTTTATCATATTCTAAGTACTTAAGTAGCCCAGCTACCATAGCATCTATGTCTGGTATATTTATCTTTACAGGGCTATTGTGAAACAAGGTTTATAGTATATCTCTCTCTCAGAGAGAGGAAAATGAAGGACTGAGAAGCTGTGATTTAAAGTGAAGTGTGAGCATGGACTTTCACCTGTATCTCTTGAGCTGTACCTGGACTGTTAGGTTACCCATTTCTACTAAATAAAATATTGGGAAGCTGCCTGTGCTTTGCTACTCTAGCTTTCCTGCGTCAAACTGAGCCTTTAAACTTATTCCGGGAAGCAGTCTCTTTTTTTTTTGTCTTGCCATTGTTAAATCTAGCAGAACCCCCTCTGTGCTACCCTCTTTGTGTCTGACTTGTATGTTTTAGGCTGTTAAGGCATGTGAGTAGGATTACATCTTCTTTTTGGTTCTAAATGTAAAAGTGTAGATTATAATTTTTCCGCACAATTTTTAGACCGTATTTAAATAAGGTCTGCCCTAGGATCTACTCTTTCTGATGTTGTTGCCTAATATTTTGCTTCACGATTTATGTCTTTCATATCCGAGTGCCATTGCTACTGAATGCATTAAAGAGACACATCTCCCATGGGCCAATACAGTCCCAAAATGCACTTTAGTGAATTTTAATTTATTTTCTTTTTCCAATTTCTTTGTGATGTCAATTTTCTTCATGAAATATATATACATACACTAAAAAAAAGCCTGAATAACCAGTATAATTGATCAGTAGATTTTCTGTCAACAACTTTGTCATGCCAGGAACTTAAATTCTTACTGATGTCTGGAAGCTAGTCAGCATGCATATACATACATTCGTTTTGCATTCATTTTTAATAGATTTTAATTGTAATAATGCATCTATTGGTGGTCTGCAAACACTCTTCATAGTTGATTTAGAATTCAAGTAATGAATAAGATGTCCATATTACTTTGAATATCTACTGGCAGATGACTAAGTATTAAAGATCTAGATTTTGTAGACAGTGCCTGTAAATCCTATGTTGGGAGAGTAAGTATGGAAGAGTGCAGTTATTTTCTGGCACACACCCTCTCCCCTCCCCACCCCCCACCCCCCCGCCTTTTTTTTTTTTAAAGTTATTATTAGGAGATGTAGAGCATCACTTCTGAACACCTACCATAGTATGGGCATGTTTTTAGCCATTGGAATTGCTGAATTTGGTTCTGCCTTTGGTGGTGTGTTTTCTCGAAGAAGAGCTGGGGGAGGACGCAGTTACTGGCTGAGACTGTATCCTGGTACTGATGCTAATCTATGCTGTGAGGTTTAGCTTCAGTCACCTTGAAGAGCTTTGTAAAGTGGTTTTATGAGATTTTAATAGAAATGAAACGAAGTAGAATAGAAAAAGATTGTACTCTTGTGCAGTTTACGTTGTACTGCACTAGTGCATTACTCTTAGGTTATCAGAAAGGATAATTTTGTCTAAAATTGGTATTTTCACCTGCTTAAATAAGCTGTGACTGTTGACTAGCACTGGAAACATTTAATAATGGGAGTAATTGGTATGACTGCTCATACTCAGAAATGAAGACGAGGCAATAAATATCTCTTCCATTGAGCTGATGCAATGCTGAACAAGGGCAGCAACTTCTAATGAAGGAGCAGTCAAACTGGGAGGCAAGTTTGCTAACATCTGTGCTTACAGACACGGGAATAGAGCCTAGCCATAGTAGTTCCCACTTTCTGTCAGTTTGGTTTTTTTGTGGGGTTCTAGTTTATTTTTTCCCCACCTAAAGCAATAACTTGTCCTGTTTCCTCTTACCTTATAGAAACAACACTCTGGGGAGAACTGAAGTTCATGTCCATTTTTTGGCCATGAGGATGTTACTTTTCACTTAGAATAGGATCTTGCTCATAGAATAAGATTTTCTATGTTAAACTGTAATTTGAATTGTCTGGGTACTTCATATTTTGTACTACTTCAGTGATAGTTGGTTTTATTTTTTAAGACACTTTACCACTCTTTTTTTGAGATGATGATTGGTCCTGTGCTTAGAAAGATGCCTGTCTTGCAAATCACGTAGGTATTTGCTGCAGATTGGCAAACTCTTGCATTCACAACCTTGCATTCTAAACAATTAAAGAAACAAAAGCTACCTTTCCAAACTAAAAAATGCATCTGCAAATTCTGTTGGTGGAAAATTTTCTTTTGAGGAAATTCTGTGTGGAAATTTTATTGGTTAGGCCATGACCTTTACTTGTTTTTATGAGCAGAGGGTTAGGCATTATTATTTTAAAGCCCTGATAAGTTACTTACTTTACTTGCAATTTTAAATTTTACAGGTGGGATACTAATAATATTAAAAGATAAGACAGATTAGCCAAAACGTGACTTTTGTTTCTGTTTTCTCCATTCTGGGACTGGGAAAATAACCTTTAAAGATTTTTTTTTTTTTTTCCCTCAAGGAAATCACTGTAAAATACAGTGATAAACCAGGGGGTTGTCTATTGTTTTGTCCCAATTCTGATGCTGTCTAGAGAAAGTTAGGGAACAGCTGTGGGTCAAACCATAATCCTATCTGCCACTGTTTGGGAATTATTTATAATTCTTGAGGTGACCACTGAATTTATTTTAAAATACATCAAATTCCTTACTTGCCATGTGTTGTTGAGTTATGCTCTTAATTATGAGGGTTGATTTTCTGATGGCCACATTCAAGCTTTTGGCCATGTCTAAGATGCAAGTAAAATACAGTTAAACCAACAACAGATGCCGCTTGATACTGAGCTGTATTTCAGCAAGCTTTGGAACAGTTTTCTGCTTCTAGTGTTGAAGATGGGTCATCCTTGTTTTCATCCCTTATTCTAAATTATGTGTAGGAGGAGGATTCCACAACTTCATGATACTCTGAAAAAGCAGAGAAAATTTTGTTGCTAGGAAACTATGGAGGACCTATACTGTACTGTCTTTCCAGAATGTTTCATAGTTAGCATCAGTTATTTCATTAACTTTTCTAATCTTATTCTTTATGCAAACATCCATGTTTTTTCCAATAGTCATGATGCTTGTTAAACACTTACGTGTACTAGAAAATCCATTATTTCTGGGGTTATTTCTGTATTGCTTTCTTCCATTCTTCAGCACACAAAAAAAACAATGCACCAAACATTTCAGATTATGTTGTGTTTTGAAGGCTAAATATTTAGTCACGTGATAATGTTGCCTAGGCATCCTGAGTTATTAAGGTATGGTAGATCATGCTTTCCCACAAAAGGCAAATGCTGAGATCCACAGAGTTACACATCTTATCTAGAAACTCAATAAATTTTTTCAAATTGGTTATTATCAGGAAAAGTCTTAAAGCATATGGTGTTTTGCAGCTGACTAGGTCTGGTTGCTCCTTTGTGCTGGATGCTGTGACTGCTGTTTTACAGCCGTAAGATCTATCTGCACATTGAAAGGTGACTGAATCAATGCTGTGGATTTCAGTCCAGGAGTGATGCACCTGTGACTGAAACAGTGATGCAACAGCTGAGATCAGTCTTGGTATAGAGCTTCTACTAAGAACTGTAGCACCCTTTGGAATCGTAGTCTCTGAGAGGCAATCATAGAGACAGAAAACAATTTTTTGTGGAGCAATTCACTAACATCTGCAGAGTTTGTTCAAATAGCGGCATGTTAATACAGTAGTTTGTGGTTTCTCTAGAGCTTGATGTGATTTTTAGAACACTATGGAAACATAGTCTTCATCTGACAGTGTGTAGGCATTAGTTCATGACCAATTACTAAGAGCATGGCAAAAGGCACTCTGCTACCTACCTGCCTATAAATAACTAAATATCAACCCAGACATAAAATTGCATTTTATGGGTAGTCCTAGGAACATGTAACATAGGTGATTAGATTACGTGTAGCCCTACAACATTCCCACTGAAGAGAATGAAATTACTTGGAAACTTGCTGTCCAGACCACTTTCACCTGAATTATTTCTTTTGCACACACTGAGGAACTTGCAGTACCCATAAATACAATATATTCATGTCTTCAATTAACTTGGACAATATGAATTTCCTTATAGATAGGTAGATTTAGAATATTTACTTTTGTCTGACTAGATTTTTGGATTGTAGATTTTGGGTTCTATTTTCAGCTAAGGTAGCTGGAAAGGCTAGCATAGATATATATATATGAAGGCCATTTTTAATACTAATTTTGAAGGAAACACAAAATTTATAGGACACTGATAACTTTCTATAGTCCTTCATTCAGTGAGATCTACAGGCTATTTGCCATTGGCAACCACTACAGGAAACCTATCCCAGTACAAGATCTGGTCTTCTAGCCAGGATTTTTTTGAAATACAGACTGTCCTACAGTCTTGATGGCTGTGTGTCTTTAGGCAGAATTCTTTGTTCAACTGGCAACTCCTATTTTTTCCCAAAATTAAGAATTTATGGAAAAACTTGAGTAAGAATCTTACTAGTTCCATTTTCCCTGCTTCTTCATGGCTTTACAGCCCACCCCTTCAGGGAAAAACACTGTAGTTAATCAACCATTTAATTCAGCATTAGAATTGGTTCAGTCATTCTCAGGGTTCTACTTGAGTGGGGAGGAAGATACTCCCTGGCTGAGAAGGATTTTAAGGTTTGGGACTGGGGAAAAAGAGAATACAAGTTGCAGCCATAACATACTTTTTTAATACTTTCCTATTGGATCTGGAGAAACACAGGTTCACGGTCCTCATTTGTCTGATTGAAAATGGAGACTTCAACCTTTATAGTTATCTTACATCATATGAACTGTCTATGAGTTGTTCTGATTCATGACATGTGTATATAGTTATTCAAAGTGAACATTTTTAGCAAGAGAGGTTCAAGCTGGGCTACAGATACGAAGCGGTTGTTCTCTTGATAAATAGTACTGAGACTTCTGCCTTTAACATTTCTGAGGTTAGTAGTGTGGGATGTGCCTAATGATGTCTACTCAATGATTTTTTTTATAAATAAAATTTCCAGCATATAGAGCAAAAGAGTAATGATGACAATTGAAAAAAATGTAATAGGTAAGGCATATGAAAGGGCTAAGAAGGAAAATTGCTTATTAACACACCTGGTATTGTGTAATTTGGAATAAAAACTCTTGGGTGCAATGCTTTTTTTGTGAAAAGTGCTTAATGCCTTATTGCTGGTCTGCTGATACGAAAATACCTGTGACTGGCAAGTGAGAGAGCAGATGTGTTCTGTCCTTGAAGGTACAGATTACAGAATTATGATGAAAAATGTTGGAAGGTAAAACAGGAGTACTGCATTAATGTGTCTTTGTTTTTTGCTTTGTTAAGAAAACAAGCTCAGGCTGTCTCTGTCTTTGCCTGAATAAATTTTGATACAGCTAGCTAGTTTCAAAAAGGCAGAAGAGGAGAGCATGCCTCAGAAATGATTCAGTTTCTACGGACTCTGAAAACTGGGTCTCCCTCCTTCACTCAGCAACCAGACTGATTTCCCTGTTTTTCATTTAGCAGGGACAACTCATCTGTTGTTTGTTTGGCAGCAACTGCGTGGACAGTTGTTACGCATTAACTCAGGTTTGGTTTGTGTATCATATGCTGTGGCTTTGTTGGTAGGCCTTGTGGAAGGTAAATTGCAACTTACTGTGGTGTGGGGAAGAAAATAAGTGACTTAAGTGCTGAAGGATCTATATCTGTGGGAAAGAAGGTATGTTAATTTCTGTCCATGTGGAATGGCATATTTGAAAGTGGAATTACAGTTGTATTAGAGCAGAAAATTACTCTTGTGACTCACTATGATCCATCCCATTTTTATTCTGACCAGTAGGCAGTTGTTTGGTTGAAAAAAATGTTTATATATATACACCCTAGAGTAAATCCATAATGATAAAAACTGTAGTGAGATGAAATAGTAAAATGCTTCAGATGTTAAACTGGAGCTGGAGTATCAGGTGAAAACAGTACGACATGCAGACAATCTAAAAATCATGGTGAGTGTGACTAAGTAAAGCGGCTGATCTTTGAGATTAATGGTTGTTAATGTAGGTTTATGTTAGAAAGTCAGGTTATAAAGTGATACAAGACATCTGGGGCTCCTCAACTCTATAGAAGGGCCTGTTGTCTGCTGGTATATGAAATAAATGATGTGAGGATCAGGAGAAAGGAAGATGGTCAGATTTTTCAAAGCAATGTAGTATTAATTCAGCTCCAGCTTTGAACTAGTGTGGATCTGATAGAGAATGAAAATATTGTATGAATAAGCATATTCTGTGGCAGGTTTATGTAATGGCAGTTATGTTATACGTTCAAGCCTTGCTTTGCAAGATTTAGAAAGCCAAGCAAGAAGTACTTGAGATTTTTTGAGGTTTGTTTTTTGCGTATCTTTTGAAAAATAGTAGCATTCATAAATTGGGGTAAGAAATGATGACAAGGTTATTTCTATTAAAAAAAAATAAATTCTGAAAACATAGAAGACACTGAAAGACAAATGTAAAGTCTGTGTTGTAATATGGATTGAATATGGAAAAAATCACACATTTTTATCAAACTAAAGCAACCCTTTAGAACCGTTCATCATCATTATTTTATGGGTAAAATCTTGGTATCTACACTCAATGGACATTTTGAGAGTTCAGCAAGGCCTTCGTTTCCTTTCAGTGGTGTAAAAGTGACACAAAGATGGCTTCGTGTTGTCACAAGATGGCTTCTGTTGTGACAGCTGGAGTCCTTTTCCTCACAGTTCACGCATTACTCTGTGGAAGCACTGGAAGAGATGATCTCTTAGTTTTCATGAATCTGATCAGCTGAGATAAGAAGGAATGATCTGCTAGATCGTATTATCATGCCATCATCTAGATCAGTGGTGGTGAAGCAATAGGAAAGGTCTTAAAACAAGACTTCCTGTGAATTTCCTCAATATCAAGGCTCCTTTGAGTACAGAACTTTATTGCAAGCCCTCAGTCTGGGAGAAGCACTGTGCTCTCTTGTATTGGCCCCTTCTTTGCAGTTGTCAGCTGCATCTGGTTTAGGAATACTGGAGGAGCAGGCAGATTGAGTTGCAGACGTGTGGAATTTGCTGGATTACTCCCCAGCGTGTTTTGCACAATGGCATAGATGGGAGGGTGGGACACTGAGTGAATGTCAACTCATCTGCACATGTCCATGGCAGAGCACACCCTAGGGGATATTACTTGATTAAAACTATGAATTCTCACAGCTTTGGTAGGTGAGACTTCTCTTTGGAGGCAGGTATCGGACTAGGACAAGTATTGTAAGGCATTTGCTTATGAAAGTAGTATAACATCAGCTGTATTGACGTACTTGGACAGAAACCTTGACTGCTGAATTCTTTCTTGGGTAATTGGCTTCTCCTACCGAGGTCTGTGCAGTGAGGAAAGAAGAGAAATGTTTGTTTCTCTGCTGCTGCATGTGTTTGCATGAGGATGAGAAGAGATCATGACTACTGTTTCTCCTGCTTCATAAAAAAGAAATCTTAATGTACTTCCTGAAGGAAAGGAAAAATACCATTAATTTCTGGCCTTCCTCATTGCTCCATGCCAGAGACCTAGAATAGAGAGTGGGACTTCAGGACAGAGCAGCACTGGGGACGCTTCACACTGAAAAGCTTGAAGTCTGAAATCGCTTTCTTCATGTAGTGGACTCCCTTTACTCTTCCACTACTTTATTTGTGAAAGATGTATNACTTCACACTGAAAAGCTTGAAGTCTGAAATCTCTTCCACTACTTTATTTGTGAAAGATGTATAAAGAAAAGAACCTGGAAAAATCAAGATTATACAATATGTTTATTTGGTGTAATGTTTATGGCTGCCAGTAAGTCTGAACAGGCTGTAATAGGAAAAGTGCTTAGGATCATTGGATAATTCAGGTTGGAAGGCATCTCAGGAGGTTAACCAGGCAAATCTCCTGCTCAAAGCAGAACTCTGCCAAAGGTTTTTCATTGTTAAGCACAGATGATATATTATTTGTCAGTCAGGCATATGTTCTCTCTTGGTTTGTTACACACCTGTAAAATAAATAATAAATAATTAAAAAGCTAGACCAGAAATTGTAGGCAGGGGAGAATCAGATCCATTATCTGAAAGGCAGTTTAGAGTCAAAGATGACAATGCAGCCATTACAATAACAACTGTTTCTACCAAGTATCTTCTCAGATTAAAATTACAATGTCTAATGGGTTTGAAAGGAATGCCAAGTAAAGACCCAGTCACAGGGAGGGGGTTGAGCATTTCCCATTTTCAGGCAAGCAGTTGGAAGTCTGAGGTCAGTATCTCACAGTAAGCACTGAGCACCACAAGGGGTTTGGATGCTGGCAGGGAAACTGAGTGCTGATGTGAAGGCTGCTAATGTGGGATGATTCATCAGCAGCACATGGAACAAAACCTGAAGAGGAGACAGCACTATGTTTCAGAGTAAGAATCCAAGCCCTCCTTCTCTGTGCATGGGTAGGAAGCCCAGATCATTGCTGAGAACAAAGTAAGCCAACAGGTTTCAGATAGTATCCATGGGTTGGTTGTATAACAACACTTGCAGCTCTGTATCAACAGTTAAAGTAGTAGCTGAGTCACTGCAGAGGTTCCTCATGGATATCACAAGCCCAAGGGCAGGTAGCTGTTACAATGAAAGAATTCGAAGAATGATAGAAAGCCATCACAAAGTCTGCAAACTGAAATGCTGCAGAGAACATCAGGGTACCGAAGCAGGGGTATCTCATTATATAAAGAGATGAGGTAAGATTTCCACCAGTTTGAAGGACAATGAACTGTACCAAATAATTAACAGGAAATCATGCACAACAATCACCAATCCTATAAATGAGACCACATGTCCCTAAACAGCTTTGTTAACAGTCAGTCATATACCATGAAGTTCTAACAGTGTACTGGGAGTGTCAAGAGAAGGATCTAAAGTGGTTAGTAGTGGATGTCATTCTGGAGATAAAAATACTTTATCTGTGGCAAGACTGCACCTGGCTACTCCTGTGTTTACTGAAGGATAGAATTCTTTAGTCTACTGAGTTCTAGGATTTTTAAGATTCTAATGAGCAGTGTTTAATGCCGTGAAGGAGGCATGGAGACTGTGGTATTGCTTCCTCATGGCATCATACAGTAGGAATGAGGGACTAATTCAAATATTCACAGTAGAAGCACCATTGCAATCAGATTGTGCTGTGAAGTACTGGGACTCTTAGGAGAGGTGATTCCTAGTTAACTGATTATGTGACTTGTAAAGACATCTCCAAATTACAGATATATCTAAGAGGTAAAAATGAAAATGAATATATATACAAGCACATACACAGTTAGCACTACAGAGTATGACACTGCACACTAGCAAAACCTACTTTGGGATAACAGGTTCAGTTTCAGAAATGGACTTTGGTTTGAAGTGTGATACTTTTGATATTGAAAAAATACTATATGAAAAGGCAACTTTAAGCATTGTACAAAGCATCTGTGGGTTGGATTTAAGCAGTCCATTTGTTGTATCCCTCTCACAAGCTATGATAAAATGAATCCTGAAATACCTTGTGTAATGACTCATCTGATATTAAGATGTGTCAGTGTTCATAAACAATGCTGTTCATCTTCTGTGTGTATGTGGATGTGTAAGAGGTGTAGGTGGAAGCTGAAGTTTTAGTTGTGATGACTCAGCCTTTATTCACTGTTTCTGTT
Source organism: Pedionomus torquatus (assembly GCA_013398155.1). Lineage (NCBI taxonomy): Eukaryota > Metazoa > Chordata > Aves > Charadriiformes > Pedionomidae > Pedionomus > Pedionomus torquatus. Next base: position 463,577 of record VZRU01003674.1, read on the forward strand.
ATTTCTGATTTATGGAGATATTCTCTTCTTTCCGATGCACTTAGGTGAAATTCCAAGGTTCAGTGAGGAATGTAATATGTTGGTTTCCTGGAACAATCCTGAGATTTTTATGTCTCAGATATTTGACTGTTAAAGATGCAACCTCCTGTCACAGGCAGTGATTTTTTGGCCCTTGTTTCTTCACTCCCTTTTTTGGTAATCTACTCAAGTTAATGGGAAAGTTTTACCTACCCTCTTCTCTGTCAGATTTTACATACTATTACTAAAGTGGTATTGGAGGCAAAGCTTATTAAGAGAAATATGCCCTTAAAAATGTCATATTCTCAAAGTACGTGTTCTCATTTTATTATCTTATCAGGCTATTTGATAAGCTAGTGACCAATTAGAATACAATGCAAAAATTATGTGGAAAAAAATATAGTTTTGACAGTGATTTATGCCTTGATTGATAAATAGGTGAAATAGTCTATTCACCTTTCCAGTAGGTTTTTTTATTAGAATTTATATCATTATAAATTTTTAGATGCTGTAATTTGTATAATCTATCATCTGATAAAATCTTGAATGAGGTATGAAAAAGGTGACTTGGTTTTGTAATAGTACTATGTTCAGACCAAGAGTTCCCACTGAGTTTTTGTATTAGTGACTTGCAAAGCAGATACACTAAGTGTAGCCAGCAGGTGGAGGGCTGCACTAACTGCTTAGAATTGTACTTGGTCTGGGTATCCATGGCAGGCACATTGCAAACTGTCTGAAAGCTGTCACAGTTTTGATGCTTCATATTTCTTACAAAGTAAGAACCTATGTTTTAAAAGATGGACCCTGTTGTAATTATTTTAACTATCTTTTCTTCACAATGATGTATAACTCCATTTATGACTTTTAAACCTTTGTGGATTGTGATGGCACTTAGAAATCAGGTGATCACTGCAAAGCCAATACATACATATATACATAAGTATGTATGTGGGAGGATGACTACATTTCTTTTTAACATCATGAAAATTCAAAGGTTCATAATAGAAGTGTACCTGCCGGTCTTGATACACTGCAAGGGTATGTGCCTTTTTGGTAAAGGTTGGCCAAGTGTAATTCACCACACTAAATCAGATTTCTTTACACAGCATATCAGGACATTGCTCAGTAACAGAGCTAAGCTGACCTCGTGTCACTTGAAAAGAGCAGGTCTGCTTCTCATCTCTTCTCCTTCTCTGTTAACTGCCATTATTTCCACAATGCTGTCCATCTTACCTGCTCTCTCCTCCCAAGAGCCAGTAAAGAGAGTTAAAATGTCAGAAAACCAGCTTGCCAAAGTAAAAGTGAATAGGTTTCAACTGATTTAGTTCCCTGAAAAATTTAACATGAAATGACACAGGTGTCAGTGAGAAAAGGGCAGGCTTTTTTGTGATCATGGTAAGGAAAAGGAAAGCATGAGCTCCTGTTTTAATTTTCTATATGCATGAAGGATGCCATCAATATAGCTCAGAATTAATAATAGTTAATAAAGTTTCAGGAGCAATATAAGTAAATGTACACCAGTAGTTGTGCTTCTCCCATAACAAAGGGTAATATGGCTGCAGATGTTGTTCTGGAACCTCTCAAGAACTGTTACACCTCATCAAATGCGAACAATATTCATTGATATGGTAACCCCTTCTTTTAAGGCATGCTCAACCTGGAACTTTCTATTATCTCTTTATTTTGTGACCTGCTTACTCCTTGAATGTCTAAAACAACTTCAGTACAAAAATGTATGGAAAATGTGGCAGCTTAAGTAGTGGCAATAGCAAAGAGGAAAGAAGTAGTTGTGCCATGTGTCATTGAGATGATGTGAATCAACCAAGCTGCCATTTTGTTTGCCAGTTTCTGCTTTGTTCTGACCCCTTGTACTTCAGGGAACAGGGGCGGTAGCAACAGAAGCAAGTTATGTGGCATCGCCCCCAAAGTTTTCACCTTCTCTCCTCCTCAATGGGTCTGCTGGACCATCACCCTTTGCTTCTTTTTAGCTGGTCAGCCAACCCAGCGTGACTTTTCCCTGGCTGCCTACCATCTGCCTGTAGACTCTGTTCTCCTTTTGTTCCTTTTTAAAAGCTCACTCCTGCGAGGCACTGAGAGTCTGCACTGAAATGCTAAACATGAACATTTCCTACTGATGTTTTGGAGAAATTATTGCTCGGAGTCAGTTAAGAGAGCTAACGTCTAGAGAGAAGGTATCATGACTTGTAAAAAGCAACGGTAGCTCAGTTTGAGCCATGTTTTTCATAGGCTTATAATGATGTCCTAATGAATATTTATCATTATTTGTGAGACCCTATTTTCAGCAGTTGTGTATTTTAGTAACAGCTGACAAAATGTTCATTTTGGTTTGTAATGGAATTGTCTCTGTTTTAGCTGTTTATTATGATGGGGATGTCACTCCCATACCATTGTGTCTGCCATTGTAACACAGCTGGATTATTGGCAGGCTAGCAAATTTAAAGGCATATCTGATTAGCTTGTTTCTTGTCTGGAAGAGAGTCCCTGAGCGGAAATGTTAACTCTTTGCATTGTGCATTTATCTTGTAGCAGAGGTAAACAAACTCCAATCATGTCTGACAGGTACTTTTTTTGCATAAGAGATCTCTTCCAAAACTTGCCAAGCTTTTGCTTTTTGTAGCAGTAACTAAAATAAAACTCCTTCACTAAAAAGCAATACAAAAGAGTGTTCACTGATAAAGCAAATTCAGTTGAATTATATTTTTATAAACTTCAAATCAGCTGGAATAGACTATAATCTAAGTATTGCAGTACAAAATGCTTGCTAGATGTGTGTCAGGAGAAAGCTGCGTACACCTCTTGGCAAAGTGTAATTTAGTACTGTATTTTGAATGATAACAAAGGCTTTGGCTTATGTGTCAGACTTTGTACTTCAGTTTCCTGTATCCTTGCTACACTGGACTGATCAATGCAGAAATGTTTGTGATGGAGAGGATTAGCAGTCATTCTGTATATACATGATCCAAAGTTCTCAGTTGTGTTGTACTCTTCTTCCTTTAGCCCAACCAGTGTATTAATTCAGTGAACTTACAGGGCCTAGAATGTTTGCAGGTTTGTTCTTTCTTTCACTGCATAAGCAAGTTGACGCAGGAAATGTGTATCTAAGGAATAGAGAGAAAGATGCTTTGGAAGCTAGGGCCATCATTTTCTTTCCTGCCCCTGGTCTGTTAACCTAATAGCTTTAGTGAAGTGATGCATTAGTAATAAGTCGTGCACCTATTTAATCTGACGCACAGCCTTGAGTTTTGACTACCAATGCATTTCTTCTAGATCTTATCAGTGAAAACTATTTGCAATCATACACTGAGATTTAGGCATCTGATCAAAATGTTTTGTCATTGTTTTACCTGACTTAAGTTTAGCACAATCCATGTTAGTCCAGAAACCTTTTTACACTGACTTTTTTTTTTTTCTTTTTAAACGATGAAACAAAAGAGCATGGAACTGCTCATTAGAGTTGAGACTTCAATATAAGCTTCTGCCAACAGAGAGAACAGCTTTAAAGAAAGCAGTCTTACTTTGGGGATTACTGTCCCTTTTTTCTCAAATAATGCTTCTGCTCTGAGGATGCTCGGTTTAGGCAAATGACATTTTCAGATAAAAAGATAGTTTATTAAAAATTGACAACCAGCTCTAACTTAATGCTGTGTGATGGATTAAACCATAAGGTAGTCTTGCAGTGTTAATTTTGAAGCTTCAAACAAGTTGGTTTGGGTTGAGCCTCAATTATATAAACTGTAATTAATTGAAATTTGAGTGGAAAAAGAATCTGGGTGATTGGTTCCACCTTTGGCTAATCTCCCTTTCACTAAAACTGAGAACAAACAGGGCTGATTTTGCTGTAGAAAAGTGTACTGCAGTTGGGATTTGGCTCTTAAAGAACCTGAAGTGATTTGGAGCTGGATCCCATTTGTTGTTCACCGATTCCAAGGGATTAGCAGGGAGAAAGTATCTCTTATTTCTTCTGTATAACACAGCCCATTAAGTACCTAAGTTTGTCACTGCAGTGCATATTACACTACATCTGGTTTCTTCTTATATCCTCAATTTAGAAATAGAAATTCAGCTGTTACCATAATGAAAGGAGAGAGCTGTGCTGGCATTTTAATTTTTAAAAGCACATTCTAGAATACTTAATATAAAGCATGAAACATTCTTTCAAAATGATTGTCTGTATTCCTGTAAGACTATGTAGAAAGTGTTGATAGTAGAACACAGCACACAAGAACAGATGTCCCATGGCAAAGTTTAAATAAAATTGGAAGAAATTAACACCCAGTTTGCTAATGCACAGCAATGGAAACTTCATTCTACATATAGGGGCTCAAGCTTGGATGCCTCCCCTTCATTATTGAACAAAGAGGAAAATAGGAACACAATAAAAATAGAAACTGATAAAAAAAGCTCAATCGATGTGTTCATTTTTATCCTGTAGCAGTTTCATTTGCTGATCTGTTTTCTTTGTATAATTGCTGATGAATTGAGACCGCCTTTAATCTCTGAAGTACAACTTCTAATTGAATAAATGCAATATATAATACATAATCCCAGTTCCAGAACATTGTTACTTTGATCTATCTCTAAGCCATTATCTCATTATATTTTTATCTCTATGACATTGTTCGAACCCATAGAATCATGGAATGGTTAGAGTTGAAGGGACCTTGAAGATCATCGAGTTCCAACCCCCTGCCGTGGGCAGGGACACCTCCCACTAGACCAGGTTGCTCAAAGCCCTATCCAGCCTGGCCTTAAACACCTCCAGGGACAGGGCAAAAAACTCAACAAAACTTGGAAAATTAGGAAGTTTAGATGGATGATTTCAGGTTTGGCCTACGTTGCTTCATATATGTTGCTTTCATGAGGAAAAATCAGTATCAGGTTGAAAAAAGTTCACTATATCCAGTTCCTGAAAAATTGTGAGTAGTTTTACACATGGTAGCTTTGTAAGCTTACAGGGTTTTGCCTTCCTCACAGTTCAGAAATAAATTTATATACATATTTGGTATCCAAATCTCTTCTTACTTATTTGATATTGAACTGTCTCAGGTCAACAGTATCACAGCACAGTGCTCAAGAGGAGATGCCACAACCCCCCCTCTTTTTAATGTGTAGATCTTTGCTAAGTGATTGTGGTTTTTGTTTTTACACTGTGTTACTCTGAAGAGACAATGAACCAGTGACCACTCACAGGTGAGGGCTGTCTTTGCAGAAGAACTCCCACAAGAGTGTTATTCTTTCACGAGAACAAACCAAATATATGTTACTAAATTATTCCCTAAACTGTTAGATAGGAATTCTTTTGCTGCCTATTAAGGACTGACAATTGAATTATTATTTTTGGCTTCTTTATCGTAATGTTTTTTGAATATCAATATTTTTTAGGACTGGTAGAGTCAAGAAGGTGTCATTAATTTTGCTTAGCAGAATAGACTTATTTACCTGTAACAGTCTAGGATATCAGAATTTTACAGCTTGATCCGCACTTTCTTGATTGTCTAACTATAAGTTAGTCTGGGGAGCTGGCATTTCTACTATGTTTAGTAGGTGGGAAAACACTGTGGTAACTGTATTGTGTTGGCTGACCAGCAAAAAGTAATATTTTAAGTAAATTATTCAGAATGCAATTTAAAGCATTTTCTCCCCCCCCCCCCCCTTTTTTTTTAATTGATTTTAGAAAGATTTTTGTTCTTTCAACAAGATTTGTTGGAGACTTGCCCTTCAGTCTCAAATTATAATTCCTTTTGTGAGTGCTAAGCAATTGCTATTGTTCTTTCTTATCCAGAAAACAATGAATCAATTTAATCAATCAATTTAATCTTATGCCTCTGCCCCTCCATTTTTAATAAGGCTTAATTATGAAAAAATGCAGTAGTCCTTTTCTAATAGGTGCATTAATTAGACTTTCTCCTGGATATAGTAATTCTGAGCACTTCAGTGCTTTCAATTTGATAATTCATTACATTGAAGCAGAGATTGTGGAGCTATGTTAGCATCATTGTGTATATTTTACCTTGTCACAAAGAAGTTTCAAGCTTTACCATTTCAGTAGTCTTGAATGTCTGTCTGAAAAAAAAGGAATTCTTATTAAGTTTGACACATGGAGGTTTTGGATTATCTGGTCTTCATTTGCCCAAAGATTAACTGAAAATTTCTGTTCATGCGTCTGCTTGTAGTAAATATATTAATAAGTCCCTCTTCTAATTACATCTGAGAGTTGGGGAAGCACAGTTGAATAGGGCTTGGGAAAGGACAGGTTCAGGCTACTGCAGCACTGATCTCTGTGGCTTTCTATCCCCATGGGATTTACACCTTGAGTCTTTGGGGCACAGTGGTACTTTTGGCTGTCAATAAATAGTGCCTATGATATCATTGCCTTCTGTGCTTCCTACTCCTTTTTTTCCTTCCCGTTTTCCTTCCCGTTTTCCTTCCCGTTTTCCTTCCCGTTTTCCTTCCCGTTTTCCTTCCCGTTTTCCTTCCCGTTTTCCTTCCCTTTTTCCTTCCCGTTTTCCTTCCCGTTTTCCTTCCCTTTTTCCTTCCCTTTTTCCTTCCCNGAATAGGGCTTGGGAAAGGACAGGTTCAGGCTACTGCAGCACTGATCTCTGTGGCTTTCTATCCCCATGGGATTTACACCTTGAGTCTTTGGGGCACAGTGGTACTTTTGGCTGTCAATAAATAGTGCCTATGATATCATTGCCTTCTGTGCTTCCTACTCCTTTTTTCCCGCTTCCTTTTGCCTTCCCCTTTTGCCTTCCCCTTTTGCCTTCCCCCTTTGCCTTCCCCCTTTGCCTTCCCCCTTTGCCTTCCCCTTTTCTTTCTTAACCCACTCCACCCTCCAGCCCCGGCTCCCCAATAACTTGAGCAGCTTAACTGCAGTTACTGTCACGCCATGCTCAAACTACCGAGTCCCGCAGGGAACTCGAGAGTGGAGTTCGAGAAATGGCGTGATTCCCTCCCTGATCAGAACCATGGACAACGCCTGCCCACACCTCCCTGCCAGATACCTGGTGGGCATTAACATAAAAAATGGGCAGTTCACTTTAAAGATTTTCATCCAGTAATTTAGTGAAGTGAATCCCAATTCCAGAACAAACCCCTACCGATGTAATTTATACTGAGGTTTGAAGTCCTGTTCATTGCTGATTTTATAGATTAATGTATAGGAATTCATTTGTTCCAACAAGATTCTCTGTACTCTAATCAGTCAGTTTTATGTATTTTACTGGTCTTGTCTACTGGATTGTGTAGAATTTTACATCTAGTTTGAGAGAACCACACATGAGAATTATGTAAAGTATCACTTATAACTGTCTGCCATGATGGAGGTTTGATGTGAGTCAAAAGATTTTTGAACTGTCAAACAGCAGCTTTGATGAAAAGCAAGGGGAAGGAATAGAGTCTGCATAAACTTCTCATCAAGAGACGTACTAGGGCCAGGCAGTCAGGAGAGACTTTTTTCTATATACATTGTTCCAATAGGACTCATGAGGGGTGTCTTTAATAATTTTGATGAAAGAACCTTTCACAACTTGATGTGGTACTATCGTGGCTATGAGTGCCATCTGACTTTGAGAACTGTACAATATATCCTACATAATACCTAGATTTAAGAACTACAATGTCTGAAACATCTAAATAGCAAGAGGGAGAACTTTGATAAGAAGGGAAAGAGAACACATCACAAGATTTCTTAGTATGGCTGAAAGCCAGCCATTGTCTGCTGGCTGCCAGCTGACTTGAACAAAGCAAAATGCTGCATTATGTCCCAGCTGTAGACCCTCAGGTTTGTGTGTGTCAACACTATCTGTTGAATCAGAAAAGATCCTGATTTCTGAGACTACAGTTAGGGAGGATAGAGATGCACAACTTTATTGAAAAAAGGCAGGGACATCCTTATAAGACTTTTTGAAGGCGAAAAATTTAAGTTACTACTGATTGATTCTTCAGCTGTCGACAATGATGGAACCATTCTCGTTTGCTTAAGGTAGTATTTCTGTTCTGGTTTTTATCATTGATGAGCATTGTAAAGCTGTTTTAAAAAAACCCAAAGCAATAGAATAAACCCATACTCTTTCCAAAGCATATTATTAAAGCTTTATTGATATGACCTTGGGATGGCTTGTGAGGAGGGCCCCATGTGTCCCAGTGATCCAGAGAGTAATGTCTTACGATGTTATAACTCTTAGTAAGGTCTGCTTTAGACAAGTCAATAGCTATAGAGAAGATGAAAACTAGACTGCTGTTGTAAAAACTAACAGCTAAGCAGCTGGAGAGCAACCAATTCCTGGAATGAACTATGCTATGATGTCTGGTCCTGCAAGCAGCACTGTAGTCCTAGCAGAAGCCTCTTCAGGCTTATAAGCAGCATTTGACAGTTCAGGAAATGTCTGTGCTCTGATATGATTACATTGTTCCTTCACCCTGTCACTCATTAATTTTCTTATTTTCATAAAATGTACAGAGCTCGAGCTAAAGTTTGCAAAAGGAAAAGCTTCTTGTGTCTTCAGTGGGCTTCATGCAATACATGTTGTGAACAGTATTTGATTATGAAGAGCAAGGATAATTAAAGATAGGATATGTGATCTTTGGTTGTTCTAGTAAAGGTAATTTCTAGTAAGCTTTTGCTTTTATTCAGGGATATGTTTCACATAATAGTTTTTCTGCTTTTGGTTAAAGAGGATAACTTGTGCTTCTATCTCTTTGCTGTGAGCATATTATGCTCATGTAAATGAAACATTTATTTGTATAAAAATTGTATGTAGTTACTTTTTTCATTGAAATGTTTTCCATTTTGTTTTTGTAAAATATAAGACCAATTATTGGTTTTCTTTCCTTAATGGCAAATATTTTTGAAAGCAGGAATAGTGCTCTACTACTGAAGAGCTTTCAGTTGTCATGCTTGATGTGTGTCCTATGCATCATAACAGTAAAGACAAGAGAACATTGATATCTGCTGATGTTACTACACCTGATCAGTAGTTTGGAAAATATCTCAAACCTTTAACAGCTTCCAAGTCTCCTGTGGATTTATCCCAGACCATAGTAATAGAACTGTCTAAGTCCAGGCTCTGCAAAAATGAAGATAAGAGTATCCTTTTCTAACGTTGTTTTGAAGCAGCTGTTGCTATTGAACAGTCCGCAATCAGGATGCGGAGTGGCCGCAAGACAGTAATTAAAGAATGTGATTCTGCATACTAGCCCCCCACAAAAAAAAGTTAAGTGTATTTATCCTATAATGGCATTAGTAGGCTGACTGGACAAAGTGAAATGAACAGAATATGTACTTCACAGTACCACATATTAGTGCTAGGGGGAAATGAGTTTCGATGGAGAAAATCTAGCTATGATGTATTCTGCTTCCCTGTTAAAAAAAACCACCAAAAACAAAAACAAAAAACCCAAACCAAAAGAAAAAAGGAGGAGAATAATTCGGGACCATATGGGAGTCTAATAAAACTGAGTGTCGTCAATCCTCTCACATCCATTCCAGATGGTTTAGACTTTCCTTGGAACTGAATGTCTCGTGTAAAATTAGCTCCCTGTTTATTCTCAGTTAATAACACTTGCAAAGGTGAAGGGAAGATTAATATAGCAGAAAAGACATGAGAACAGCAAGATGTCTTTCTTGTAAAATAGTTAATATTGAAAGATACAATTCCAGTGTATGAGCAGAAGGATATGACTGAAAATAAGCAGTTTGATTTACTACGTGTACTCAAACATGTGATGGCACACAAAGAAAAGGAATGTTTCCTAGTAAGAAAAGGCTTGTTTTCCTTTCAAAAGGAAGAAAAAAATAGTATTTCTGACTAAAAGGAAAAATCCTGTTTGGAATTGCAACTCTGTATGATTTCCCATATCTTTTTCCAGTTCTTGATGTCAGATAAACCTTTGTCTTTCACTCAGAGGCCTTTATGAGCAGAGTTTGGTACTCACGTGGTTTTTTGATCATTACTACTAATAACTGAGATTCAGGGTGAAATAATCGAACGTAACACAGCAGGCATTATTAGATATTATGTACCAATAAAGAAATGCAAATTCATCTAACACACCATCCTTACAAGCTAAAAGGTTCCATCCTTACAGGGATCTTACATGTGATTTTTTCTGTGCACTGTTCCTGAGGCAAATAATGTGGTCTAATGTTATTTTTTTTTTCTTTTAAAACGTGTGACTTTTTTCCTTCAAAATCCATCCCAAAACACAATTTGAAGTGTGTTCTACTGGTGGTGAGATCTGTGGGTTTGAGTTTGCATAACTTTTTTTACAACAACCAATCTTGCCTTATTCATGCGCCAGTTGAAAGTTTGCTGCACAGATTAAAAAAAAATCCCACAAACAAACCAACAAAAAAATACCAACAAAAGTTCTTAATTGCATGCTGTCATTCTCTTTATCCTATTAAAAAAACTAGAGATTTTGTTTCCTCTGACAGCAGAGACTGGAACTGCATGAGGTCCAGAATGGAATATTTCCACATTGGAGCAAAGCAGAACCAGTCTTGCTGTGTTTTCTTTCTCTTCCCTCTTGCAAATATTAGGCATCTAAACATTGAAATCTTCATATTGAACGAACATTACTGTTTTGAGTTCTCTGTATCCGTTTTGTACTTCAGTTATGTTTTTAAGGAAGAGTAAGAACTTAGTTTTTCTGAGTCAGTTGGGTTTTTTTTTGTTTTGTAGTTCTATGGGTTTAATTTGTTGTTTGTTTGTTAGGGTGGGTTTTGGGGTTTTTTGGGGGGGTTCTTTATTTAAATATTGCTGGCAACATTTAAATATTTACACAACTCTAGATATCAAGTGAAAATTCCAAAGTTTGAAAGCTGATGACAAATATAAGACATGATCAATTATGGCTAAATATTGGAATTAAAGATAGATTTAGGTCTTGCATTAATTAATAAAGCCTCCTTTAGCTCAGGTGCAATTACATTTTTGCCAGTATCTTCTTCCAAAGGCTTCGAACTGCAGAACTGGAGCAAGTAAGTGGAGATTTGCAGTCAGCTTCAATTCTGGCTGTGAAAATATCAAAAAGACATGTCACTGGTGTGAAGGAGAGGCCTATAGAAAGATGCGTTTCCCTAATATCATGGATATTGTTCCAAAATATTGCCGCAGAGTTGAATGAAAAGATATGGCTATTTTGGTTCAAATGGGAGCAGTTAAAGTCTAGTTAGAACTTTGTATTGTTTATTACTTTTAAAAATTAAACACTGCCAATACGTTTTAGATAATCTGGTTTGACTGCCTGCTGTGAGGCAAAAATCTTATTGCATCTTAAAAACCTTCTTTTGAGATTTTGTGTTTTCTTTCCTGTGTTTTTGGTGCAAAATTGAATGGGAAAGTCTTGTTTTCTAAAAAGAATTTTGGTGTGAGTGTCCTGACCACATATCCAGTGAAACCTGATGGGGTTTTGCTATTGATTGTAATGGGTAAATAAAAAGTGTACGGCCTTTTATATACATACACACACTTAATATAATCACCACACTATAATAATCCGTCCTTTGATATTCTTTCATAATACCCTAATGGTGCAGCTGTCATGGACAACTCTGTTGCTTATCAGCAGTTTATCTTGTGCACAAGCATTAGTCTACGCAAAAATAATTATTTTTGTGAGTCATTGTTCTAGGCCCAAAGATACTATGCTCACTTGGCAAAAACAGATTGCTATTAATACATGAAACCTGCTCTGAAAAATAATTCAAGCCAGTTTGCAATGATTGCTTTGTTTTTGCTTGTCTTTAAAAAGTATTTAATTTTGAAGAGATATTGGATGCTGGGGATTTAAAATAGATCCAACACAACTTGTTCTGTAATTAATTTTAAAAATTCTTCATGTAGTATCTTTTGTACAGTTAATTTTGAATGCGCAATTGGCCCTACTTTACAGCTTAGATGTATTATCTGATATTATTACTACTGAGAGATTATTAAACTGAAGACTTTTTGTGAAGTGTATTGTCTAAGCATGACTCTTCATAGCTGTATTTCATCCAAATGATGCTCTGTCACCATCTAGGGGGTAACAAATGAGTTCAAGTGTCCATCCAGTTTGTTCTCAATAGAAGCAGTTCCTTTTGCTCAGTAAGTTCAGTGGTTTGGATCTAGCTACTCCATTTTAGTATTTGCTGCTGTTTGGGGCTTACAAACACAGTTTCTCTCCCTGCTACGTGACTCCTTAAAAACTGTAAGGAAGACACAGAAGTTTTGTTTGATGAAACCAAACAAATAGTTCTGTGGCACCAGGACTAGAAAAGTCTGACTTATTTCTTGAACTTTCTTTTGTTTAATGAATTGTGAGCACAGAAGTTGGATCTATGTAAGAAAGCTCAATTGCTTCTCCATTAGATGTGTTCTGATGTCTAATAAATTAAGAGGGTTGATGAGCTGGGTTTTCTTTTGTTATAGCATTTGTCTCTTATCTTGCTGTATGTTTCAGAAAACTTGGAGTATTTGAAAATATTTTAAAGATTCTCTTCCCTTCCTCTTTAATTTATTTTTTTTAGTGCAAAAATTTTTAGGGAAAGAGCACACAAATAAAAAGAATGCATGACAGTATAATCCTTATTTCTATAGTAAATGGCATTAGTAATGTGTGTGTCATTCTTTGATTTCTACTCTTATCTATGCATATAGTAGGTAAAAGAATCCATGTTTCTCCATTTCAGTGTCCTACTAGGTTACATACAAAAGATGTGTTACATCAAATTTCTTTTAATAACCTAGCAGAATCATCATTAGTAATGGGAAGGTAATTATTTCTCTTCATTAAACTTCTAAGTGCTTATTTTAAAGTAATCAGGAGACTGTATGCTTTATAGTCTTGCATAGCTAATACATATCCTATTCTGCGTTTTCCATAACACCAAAGCTCAAAATTATATTGAAGGATTTGAACATACCTCTGGTCTTATGGCGAAATGGCTATTAAGAGGTGCTAATTAAATTCTTAGTTTTTCTGGATAAGTTTTAAATTTTAAACAGAGACTTTTGGCTTCTACAGGAACCTGTAAAAATCTGTCACAGTGAATAGTACCTGAAGTTAAATCCACAAGAGTTGAAAAGCTTTAAATAATCTTTTTTGTTTGATCCACTAGAAATGGATATGAAGCCGGTATCAGATATGAGTGCCTTTTTCTCAAAGGGAGTTCAGAATCTGAACCCATTTAATGTGCCAGTCTTAAATCTATTTTCAACCAAAACTGAAGAAAATTAACTAGACATAAATGGAAAGGCTTGGAGTTTATTTGGTCTTATTTCTTCTCTCAGCAGACCATTTAAATGTAATTCAGTCGAGGGGGTAAAAAAGGCATGGTAAACTATAATGAATTCCATTGGATATGGACTTAACTCCAAAGGGCAATGAAGCACCTTTTAAAATCTTCAAAATAGGTATTTATTAATTATTATTTGTTCTTCCTGATGAATTCTATGATTTCTTCCATTCAAAATGCATTATAACGACTCTGAATGTTTGGGAATGTTTAATTGGGCACCAGTAACTCCCTGATTTTAGGAATTGTCTGCCACTAAATGAGAGGGTTAAGGAATGAGCTTGGGCACCAGACCTCTTGTTTGCCTGTGCTGTAGTAATGTTAGTTTGTCCCTTGGCTATATTTTAGAGCTTCAAATAGCTCTCTCTGGGACAGCTGAATAGTGCAACAGATTTCCTCCAGAATCCAGGTATTGTTTTCTCTGTTACGCCAACAGGCTTTATGCATCTTTCATGTAATCTCTTATTTGTTTCAAAACATGCATGAAGTGTAGTTTTATGCATAAAAACATACTACTTTGGAAGGCTCTAGTACAACACTTATGTTAGTTCAGATGTTCATAAGTGGAAAAAAGAGCTCAAGGGGTAAATACTGTGTAGTATGTGGCGTAAGTGCCTGTCCTGGAAAGTTTCTTCCTTGATAAGCTGTTGTAGCTGTATTTTGTTATGCTGCTGCAAGATGGGGTAGATAAGTAAATTAAAAGTGTCAGGATTCTGTAGAAAAATAGTTTATTAGTGTCATGAAATAGTACAATAAAACTGCAAATAGGAAGTAGTTATAAAATGGTAACAGGTGTTGCAACAGAATGAACACTGCAGAAAAAATAGAAAAAGTTGAGATGATGTACAAAACTAGATTGTGGCACAAAGTACAGTCTTAGTATTTCAGAATTAAAATACTATTAAAACTAGCAATGGCAATGCTTTGCAGATGAGGTAAAGCATAAAATATCTCGTATGATAGGCTGTTGGAAGACTGTTCTGTTACTCTAGGGTTTATGTTGTACATATTGTACGTATGCTGCTTACTGCTAACCAGTTAGAAGAAAGTGATGTCTTTGGTATTAATTTTAAAATATATTTTGAATTAATTTTTCCTTGCTCTCAGGAGCAATTGTAAGACTTAATATTCTAAATCCCACTGACTTTACATGACATTTCATCAGACTGGCTCAGAATACTAAAATGAACCCCTGTAAACCAAGCATTGTAAGCTCTAAAAAGGCTGGGTGACTAAATGTCACACTTTTTAACTTTTCAAACTGTGGATTAAGATATAAACAGTCATTGAACTTGCAAAGGCCTCCACTCCAGTAATATTCGTTAAGGTTTTTTGCTGTGATCCAGTCTGTGGTATTTTGTTTGAAAGACTGTGCTGTCACAAAACCACCGTCCTAATTAATTAATCAGCCTTTTTAGACGCGAAATACTGCAGCAGCGTCTTGGATTGGTTTTATCTCCTATTGCTCTTATTCATGCTCTGTCTCTGCTCTCTGTTCTACAGAGAACTCCTTGGATTCTCAGAGGACAATTGGGAATTAAATAATTTAATAGAAAAAAGATAATGTGGAAACGGATTAATACTAGCATACTTCAAACAGAAAATTAAGTAAATTTGGTTTGAAATTTAAGTAGATCCAATATTATGCTTTAAGCCGCTAACAGATTGATCTATACCTTGATACCTTTAAAGAATGTGGCAAATTTACGCTTTCAATAGGTTCTAAAGTTGGGAGACTATTCCTGCACATCAATACTACATCACTGCTCGCTTTCACAAAATATTGTGGGTTGGTATGGTTTTTATTTATTTATTTTTCTTACAATTACCCAAGCTTAGATTCTGTAGTTAGTGGTAGTAGATAAATTGCAGAATCTTGGCTTTCTTAAACCGAGCTCTTCACAGGACCATTGAGTAGAAGCACGGTTTCCAAAGAGCAGAGAGTGCCCAGGAGAGAGTACTCACTATAAAGTATATTTTCTTTGTGTAGTCTGCATAAACTTCCTTGTCCTGTGAGTGACAAGCCTCACTATCTCATGCTGTCTCATGCACGCCAATGTGTTATATTACTGTGCTATATGAAAACCTTTTACCCTTCTAAGATGTAGTTCTCTGAAACAGTTTATCCTTTGTTGGGTCATGATGCAGTTGCCGTGAAACTTTCCAGAAATGATTGATGAGAAATGACTCAAATTTTAGAAAATTTCACAGGCTTTTGTATTTGCTAGGTGACATCCCCTTATTGTAGCAAAGACCTCTAGTGTGTAGCTGGAACTGAAAATGGGGAGTTGTCATTTCTTCATATAATTTTAAGTAGCTGTTAAAAAACAAACCAACCAAAAAATCCTTGAGGTTCTTGCATGTTTTATTTTGAAGCAGTATACTTGCCAGCAACAAAGGAAAATGTATGATATGGAGACAAAAATTTACTGGTAACCTACTTAAAAACAATAAGCAAGCAAAAATTAACCACAGGTGGTACATTTTAGTAAGCTGTTTATATCCCTCTTAAAGTGTTCTCCTTGCATCTTCACAGTTCTTGCATGTTTTATTTTGAAGCCGTATACTTGCCAGCAACAAAGGAAAATGCATGATATGGAGACAATAATTTACTGGTAACCTACTTCAAAACTATAAGCAAGCAAAAGTTGACCACAGGTGGTGCATTTTAGTAAGCTGTCTATATTCCTCTTAAAGTGTTCTCCCTGCATCTTCACAGAATAGCCAGGGTTGGAAGGAAAGTCTGGAGATCACCTAGTCCAACCCCTCTGCCAAAGCAGATTCACCTAAAGCAGATTGCATAGGAATTCATGCAGGCAGGTTTGGAATATCTCCAGAGAAGAAGACTCTACAATCTCTCTGAGAAACCACTTCCAGTTCTCTGTCACCCTCACACTAAGGAAGTTTTTCTTCATGTTGAGGTGGAATTTCTGGTGTTCCAGCTTGTGCGCGTTGCCCCTTGTCCTGTCACCAGGCACCCCTGAAAAGAGTCTGGCCCTATCCTCTTGACACCTCCCCCTTTAGATTTTAAAAACATTGATAAGATCCCCTCACAGTCTTCTCCAGGCTCAGCAGACCTAGGTCTCTCAGCCTCTCCTCATAAAATAGATAATTCAGTCCCCAGATCATCTTTGTGGCTTCTGCTGGTCTCTTTCCAGAAGTTCTCACTACTTCTTGAACTGGATAGCCTAGGACTGGACATAGTACCGCAGATGTGGCCTCTCCAGGGCAGACTCTAGAGGGAGCGGATGTCTTCCCCCAGCCTGCTGGCCATATTCTTTTTAATGCACCCCAGGAGACCGCTGGCAGCCTTGATGATGTGTGGAGTTACAACGTTGATGACTGTTCTTCCCTCCACTTTCTTAGATGTGGTGTCATAACACTATAGGGTCCCCAGTTCTGGCAATGAGGCGTTATTCCTGATGGTGTTATCATCATCTTCACCTGGAGGTTCCCTGGACATACATTCAATATCATGTGGCTTACCTTATCATTTTGGTTTAGTCTGCAACTTCCTGTTCTCCCTGAGTTTTACTGTACATTCTAACCAAAGTATTCTCATATTTATTATATATTTCCTGCTCTGCTAACCTTTGGTTAAGTTGTTAGGTCATATGCTTTACACAGTGCTAGAAAAAATATTTACTGTATACATAATCTTATTTATTCACACCATGTGCATACACTCATATACATCCTCCTGTGGCTCTTGCCATATATCCTGGCATTTTAATTAGATTATGATCCCTGTGTTTGGGTTTTTTTTTTGTCATTGGAGTGAAGTACCCCTCAGACACTTAGATACTGAACTACACTGCGGGTTGTTTTTTACTGTAACCTTTCTCTGAGGCATGCGTTTAGCAAGTCAGCTCTGTTTGGAAGGCTTAATTGATAATCATAACATGCTTTGAGATCTTAAGATAAAGTAATATAATGGATTGATAAAATTTCTATAGTATAATTTTGTCTTCTTTGCAGTAGTCTTTGTGGAAGAAGGAAGACAAGACCAATAAATATAGTTTCTTTTGTATTTATACATCTGAGCTGGTGAAATTTCATTTGAAAACATTTCACTTCACATCAAACAAAAAGATCCATTTGCAGCTGCTTTAGTATTCATTCAGTAGCTGGATCTAATCCTTTTGCAAAATTTAATTACGTGCTTTCTGAAATGAAAGTAAGTGGCAATTTTCTTAATGCAGTTAGCACCATACTTAATATTATAATAATACTGATTTATACTCTTCTCATGTCTTTCTTGAACTATTGTTTAACACTGAAAAATATCTTCTAAAATTTGCTGGAGCAAAAAAAAAGGTGACTCTATATACAAATATGCATATAGGTGTTAGAAGGTGCTGTTTTGATCCAGAAGTACTTGGCAAGAATTTTTCAATAGGTGCTAAACAGAGAATTAAATTCAACTCAATCTACATATCATTACAAGGTAAGGATAAGTTTATAAAGCATTGAGTGAAATGCTAACCAGCTCTTCTAAAACTAAAGAGGAATTAAATGATTGAAATCTGATGGGAGGTATTTTCAGCTCTAATCAGGCAGTTTAATGGAGGTGTGCATATTGTGCCAGATGTACCCTTTTTTTTGCAGCTGAGTTGACCGGTCTTGGTTTTGACCAGCAATTATTTAATGAATAAAGAGTTATTATGCAGACCTGCTCAGTTCTTGGACTGATAAGTTCATAACTGCTGCAGAAGCGTGGTGAGGCTGTGTGAAGTATTGGGATCTGCATTGCTCACTGAAGGATCAATACACAAAAATCCCCTAAAGAGTAATGTTTCATTGAGGTGCCTGTTCTACCGTGAACTATGGAAGAATGCCATAGAGTCACTAAACTAAATTAACCAAGCAACAAGCTAAAATAATCTAAAAATATCATACTAAGAGAAAAGTGAGTTAGTATCAATGCATCAAATGAATTAGGTTAAACTGAATTATACTCAAAATACCAACAGAGCCTTAGAGTTTCTCAGAATTCATTTTGAAATTTGCTAAACAGTCTTCTGTCAATCTGGATGCCAAATGATACATACAAATTCCATTCAAGTAGACTTGGGAGAACACTTTGGTAGAAAGTCATATTTGAAAATAATGTTCTAATGCCAGTACTGATTGGAATAATGCCAATAAATTCTTGCTACCGGTGCTTAGTTTTCTCTCCACCTCTACATGTCCAAGCACTCTAGAATGACTCTACCTCCTCCTAAAGCAATATTTAATAACTGAATAAGACCATAGGAGTTTATTGGCTTTTAGCTTTTTTTATATCAACAGGGACTTCAGTAGTACATAAACTGTTGTTGCATGAACAAATTTTCTATGTGTGCCATCTGCTGGACCCTGCTCAGAGTGCAATGTTAACTCAGATCTTTTCAATTGTATTTTTACCTAAATAAAGTTAGCTGCACCTAAAGACATGATAGCATATATACGAACAGCGTAACAACATCTTAATTTATGAAAGCAGCAGAGTTTATTGAATGACTGTAGTTCACAAGATGCAATTATAAAAAAGACAGTTCTGGATGTTTGTCTTGTATGCATTGATGTATTTGAATGGAATGATTGCTACAGTAGTGTAGATCTGTGGAACTTGGTGCTGATCTACAGTGTAAAATTAAAGGTCTGTGCTTGAAAACATTGGAGTTCTAGCAGTACGTAAATCCAACGCTTTCATAAATAGATATCATAAAGTTTAAGGCTTACAATAATAGTAGATAAGTAATGTTGTTTTGAGCCCTAACAGTCTTAACGTCTCAAGTCGTGGGTAACTGCCACTTTAAATGAATGTCATGTATGCAAATTCCAATCGTAGATTAGGGAAGGATTTATTTCACTGTAGATCAGAACAGATTTGGCCCAACATACTGTTTTCCTTTATCCAAGTCATACATTCCTTTCTGCTCTAAGCATTCAATAGGGATTTTCTTTTAAAGTTAGGAATTGAATTTAATGGGATATCCAGCCTAATCCAGCCTCAGTTAATAACACTGGATTCTATTGGAGAAAGCAGAAAGTGAACAATCAATAAACAACTGCTAGTTTTATTAGATGTTTAAAGATTACTAATAGAGCTTGTAAAATTCCATGACAAATGCTTTCACTGGGAGTATCTTGTGATCAAGTTGCTGTCTGAAAAATCTGTCCATTTACACCTATTTGAAAGAGTTCTTGTGATTTTTTTTTTATTTTTTTTTTGTGAGCCCTTTTCTACCTTACAGTTTTCTGTCATTTAGCCAAATAAAAGAATTATCACTCTAAAGGCTTTCATTTGAAAGTGAAATAAATTGGTTGTGCAGATAGCTACAAGGTGAATTTGTTATGGCATCATAGTTTAAGTAGAAAGAGATGAAATTTACTTTGAACTTCATAGTTTATTTCTTTGCTTTGTTTTATACTTTTTTTCACAGATAGTTGAGCTCATTGTTTGGATCATCAAGCCAAGCTTTCTTGTTACATCCCCACATTGCTATTATCTTAATAATCCATAAAAAATACCTCTTCTCCTTATAAAGCTTTGATAAAATGCATTCCTAGGTAAGTAGTCTTGTATGGACTTAAATTAATTAATCTGATTCTGCTTTCTTACTGTTATTAAAAATCTTTGCAGTAGTATATCCTCCAAAATCAGTGGGAAATCTGAGTTTGCAACATCCCAGATTTCATCCTTGTATCTAATAATTTAACAATCAGTTAATGCATGCATACATACTCATACATTTAAATACCTTTTTGTGATTCTTAGATTGGCAAAACACAATGCAACACGATTTAAATCTTGTTTTTGCATGTATGATTTTTATTTCATAATTTTATTTTCTAGCAATATCCACATTTCTGTGCTGTGAGCAGCCCATAATCAGAGTGATGTATAAAACAGCCTTCAATTTTGGTCTACGTTGATGTGTTGAACATTAATGGAATAGCCACATGATGACAGTAGACTTGATGTGGGTTTAGGTCACTTAAATTCGTACAGTACCTGGTAATAAAACACCATTTAAAATCAGCTCTGTTTTGTACAACAGTATATATACATTGAAAAGATTTAAACTGCTTATATCCATGTGGCAAGCTTTGAGACACTGCTTCACCAACTGCAGTTCTCAAACATGTGTAAGTATATGAGGAAGGGAGATAGATCTTACTGTGTAACTATTCATGCAAATAGACCACTGCATAACAGCCGTAATAAAGGTATGGAGAATGGGGGTCAGATTAGCTAACAGCTAAGATTAATTAGCAGGTTGGTTGTTCACATGTCCACCTTGGACAAAATTAAGTACTGTAGAAATTTGAGGACCAGAAACACTGTGTACAAAACGTATCAGAAAGAATATACTTAAAATACAAAGGGAAATAGTTCTGCAGGCTTGCTTACAAAAAGTGAAAAATATATAATACATTAAAAATATCAGATCAGCATGCAGTTTCCATATATCTACATTATTTATTATTTCAAAATTTGAATGATAAAAGTAATTTATTAATTCCAACCTTGTGAAAAATTTGACTCGGGGAGAGACCTATGATTATGAGATGGAAAATCAGAGAGTGAATTATCACTATAAGAAATGGTTTTTGTGTGTGAAATAAGTGAAGATGCTTACTGTGTAAAAATAGAAGTTTATTCCCAAGAAAAAAAGACCCTTCAGTGGGTTTCTTTTTAAAATTCTTATACAAATGAGAAACATGTGTGCACTGAAGTACCCTTTTTTGTATTTTACCATAGAGGATAAGGGAGAATGGGATTTAATAATTTTTTTTTTTGTGGTGCTTGTTTGTTTGGTTTGTTGTTTTATTCTCCCAACAGCTCTAGCAATTTCCTGTTTTAAAGGCTACAGAGAATGTAGAAATAGAGGTTACATTAGATATTCCAAAGACATACCACTGTGTTGCTTCATGACTTAATAGAAATCCTATATTTCTATATATCTTTAATTACCCAATTTTGTGTCTACAAGTGGTGTGGGATCGCCCTTTACTATTGTTATTTTTGGGTACCATGCAAATGCTATGGAGAAAACTTTAAAAGAAACCTTACTACAGTAAATTATTATACTTTCAAGTTTTATTTATTTATTTAATTAATTACTCTAGAAAATTTGCACGCTGTTTTGAGAAATCTCCTAAATGTGCAGCTTCTCTTCTTTGTCAGCAGCCGCAGCCTGACCTAACTCCTTACCTTTGGCTGAAACATTTGATTGGTTTATGCAGTTTTTTTACATGCTACTGTATAGATCTTCCTCTGCTAAACCTGCACTTGAAAGAAGTGCTCTGAGGGAATGGATTAGTTAATCTAATTAATTGTAATTAGATTTTTGAAGTAAGGCCATGCACCATACAGAAACATATTTTTTTTTTTCTTTTTACAATTTAAGTGACTTAGAAGGAAAAGGTTAATATAAAGCTTACTGTATGTTGGTTGGTTGGCTTTATCGAGGCACTTTATCCAGAGAACTCCTTTCTTTGGGTTACACAGTATGAAAACTCAGGCTTACCAAACATGGGAAGCCTCTGTCAAGGAATGTGATCATTAAGCCAGGAACATAGTTTTCTTCTTGACCAAACCAATAACTCATCACTAGGCTGATAGAGGTATTAATGAATGTCAAGATTCTACAGATTTCAAGATAAGTCCATTTTCAACAAGAAAATTTGGGTAGTTATGTCTCTTTCCTGTTAAGGACTAAATATAAAACTAAGCCTAATTTGCAGTTAAAATAAAATTCTGTGTGTGCAAAAAAAACCTTTAAAATGTTTTCTAGAAATCTAATTATTACTTCAGAACTTCTCACCTTTACCACTATAAAGCTCTGAGCATTTTCCCAATGAGACTCTTACCTTGAGTAGATGAGTGAAGCCCATTTTACCCTTTATAAAAAAAAAAAGCCTACCTCTTGAGTCAATGTTTCTCTTCTTTTGCTATTCTCTCTCCTTAAGTGAGTGCATGTGAAGCAGGATGCTTGAGAGCAGGATGCAGCCTGGTGCTCTTTCAGGAGAAGCCATAAGAGCTATGTGGATAATTTGGGAGGGACCTTCTCCTCTGCTGTGGTGTGGGAACTTGGCCAGTGACTCCAAATCATACTCTCTGAAGCAGAATTGAGCAATTAAAACCAGACTGAAACAAGATTTGGTACTGCTGAGGCAGCTTAGAGAGAATTTGAACTGCTTCATCAAACTGTGGTGAGGTGGGCAATTTCTCCAGTTACCCAGATGAGGTGGAGCTGTGACCGTTTTTCCCCCTGCCTTGTGTAATACTAGCGATAATATTTCATATTCATTACCTTTTTCTCAGCTGATCCTCTGTAGCAGGACTGTGGGTTTTAAGATGATAGAATAGTTATCTTAATTGTCACATTACCTAGTACTCTGAAAATTACTACCATCAGTGAAATCTATCTGACACTGTAAATCTTTGGTATCTGTTTAATATGAAAGTAAAACGCAGTAGAGAAAAAATTTTGAATGACTTCTTGTACAAACTTTATTTTTTATAACTTGTTTATGTCCTAAATATTTTAAGTTGTTTCATAGTCTTAACATCAACTTTAATATTAATCAGTCAGTTGTGATCAAACCCAGATAATTAGAGCTTTTGCAGTAGTTAAATACTGCGAGGTCCAACTTAGGGAGGTGGGGCAATGGGGAGTAGTCCTGGAATTGAATACACATCAGGAATGTTCTTTTGTTGACCCCCAAACCTCTGAACTTGTGCAGTTTGAAAAGTAAGGCATAACTTTGTGTGAACTTGGTGGCTTTAAAAAGTAGTCAGGAATTCTGCATATGGAGTGGCATCACCTAGCGGCTATTTTGCAATTTTGGTCTCACTTTATTACACTGAATTTGTGGTCAGAGTTCTGCTGTGCAGACAGAACAAGTTGTCATCCGAAGTTGCAGTGATTTAGGGGCAACAAAATGTTTTACTCTAGAACTTTATCTAGGGTTGATGGGGATTTCTTAGTGGCTGTTACTGAGAAAGCTCTGTAACTTTAATGCTGATGCTGATCCATTTTAGTCATCCTGATTTTTGTTTGTGTTTCTTCTTGGTGTAAAAATCATCTCTAGCAGAGGCTGCCTTTCTATAGGGTGCATGGATAAGTCATTGTTTTTCTGGATGTTGTTTAGGCCTCTTCCTTTTATTGTCTGTACTCTGCACCGTCTCAGAAGAGTCACCAGAATTGCTTTCATCATTACCATGGCAATAAACTTTCCTACACAGCCCCGAGGGCCAAATCCAAATGGCTGGAAGTATCGTGAAGGAACCTGCACAGAATAACACGAAGAATAAACTTTAGGACAATTTTTTTCTTCACAAAGGTAGTGAAAATTTTGATGGAAATTGGTAGTAAATATATTCTGGAAAAACTTATGGAAAGAATCTCTTAGGAGAACTGAGCAGCTCTCCCACCCAAGTCAGGCCAAACTACAGAGACCCCTACAGAAGGTGTGCCATTCTAAATACTAAACTAGCAGGGAATGTCAAGTGATTGAATTCTGCCCATGTGTTTCACTCTGTTTTTCCTGTGAACTACAGGGGTTTTATCACAAGCTGTGAAACAGAGTGAAGCTTTTGCTCTTCAATATATGTTAAAGTTCATTAAAAACTTTTTCAGAAAGCGTTCATTACAAAGTTCATAAATGTCTGAGATACAAGCTGATGCCTTGTCTAAAGATAATCATAAAGTTATACACCTACTACAATTGTCATTAGAAAGGTAATGTTCCTGAGAATTTGTCATAAAATGTAGCATTGAAAATGTTATTTGATATCTAATAGAGACATAACACTTACAACATGATTGTCTCCTGTCCTTTCAACTAAAATGTCAAATGCAGGATTCCCAGGAGCGTTGAAGAATGTACAGCCAGTTTCTGCTACTTTTACTGACATTGAATAGATCAGTTACCCAAAGTAGTCCCAACAACAAGAATAGCACTGCTAGTAAGGTGCAAAGATACTTGTTATCAATAAGAAAAAACAAGTCTAGCTATAAATAAATATTTTTTCTTCATCTGTGTAGGAAGATATTAGCTGTGTTCTGACTTCCTGTTCAACCCAAGAACAGAGTACAAAAGCCTGCTTTGTACTTTTTAAATTACCTGTAGAATCTTCTGTGTTGAGCCACTAACATCTCAAGAGAAAATAAAGTTTTGCCAGGTAATAAAATTATTTCCTAATCTTTTTAGCTAGACAAAATGAAAACTGTGACAGCTGCAGAAAACATTAACCCTTTAGCTTCATGCCATTCAACCTTAATATTTGACAAGCCACTAGAATATGTAAGAAAGCTTGTATACAAGGAAAATGTGTGCACCTATGATAGCAAGGCTAACGTTCTGCAGTTGAAATTCCTTTCATAGGTCTTGCTTGGCTATTTATTCCAGAGAACTTTCTGTTTCCCTCATGGAAATGCTAACCAAATCTTAGCACTTTATATTTTGTGCTTTCTGTCACATGGGAAGCAGTATCTTCAGCTTCCACCTGTGCTGGTTAACAGTCAAAAGTGAGTCAAACAAGCCATAGAATAAATCTATTTTCTTTCAATACAGTTTTCATCTCTCAAGATAATTACTGCTGAACAAATACAGTTTTACAAAATGATATTTTTATCAAGTTGTCAGAAAAGCAGAGGTATAAATGCAACTAAATAACCCGAAGGATGATTTTCAATAGTAGGAGATTGCGAATGCAAAAAAAAGTTCATATCACTTTTGATAAAGGACTCATTAATGTCAACTAAAGAAAATTCTTTTTGTTCTTGCTGTTATGGGAGTTATATTGTAACTTTAAAATGCTGTGCTCAACTGCCATTGAATTACTCAATGTCTGCAGTATTTAGCTGGCTAAAAATTTGGATTTCCATTTTGGTCTAAAAAAGATGCTTCCTTTTATTTACGAATTAAAAAAAAAGAGAGAGAGAATAAAATAAGTGATAGATTCACAGTCGCTCCAGAGCTATTTTACTGTTTCTCCTGTCCAGAGAATCCTCATGCGGCCTCAGCTGTGTTGTGCTGCTTGCACGGTTCTAGCTCTCTGTTTTGCCCAATGTCAGAGGATGTAATGGGAACTATGAGTGTCTCTGAAAAATTTAACTAGAAATTTTTAATTGGAATTAAGATGTCTGGGAAAACTTTGTATTCAATGTCATAATTATTTTTTCAGAGGCACTTTGACAGGAAAATGTCTGCCCAACTTGTTATAGCAACAGTATTAAGCAGAATGGATAGCTAACTAGGCACATAGACAAAGGAAAAACAGTCTAATAGTCACAAAGTTCTTGGTCAAAATAAGACAAAGATACATTGTCAATAAATTGCAACCAATTTCTTCTAAGAAACAAGATAAAAAACTTACATTTTTCTCAAAGTTTTCAAGAGAAAACTCATTCGGCTTTGGGAAGAATTCAAGCTTATGCATCCGTCCAATATTAAGAATAATGTTTGTCCCCTTTTTCACTGGATAGCCATCAATTACATCATCTTGTAAAGCCTTTCTCATGATCAAGTCCACAACTGGCTGATATCTCATGCTCTCATAAATAAAGTTCTCCACGATTTTTAAGTTTGGCATGTCATCACTCTGTATATCTCTGTCACCTTGAGGAATAAAATAGATGGTGAAGAGACTGGTTATGAATTTAATAGCTTTATCATACAAATACCAAAACATTTCTGGAAGATTCATAGTTCCTGAAATGGCAGGAAGGATCCAACAGCTTCTAAGGAGTTTTTATGTTACCATACGTATTTGGGAAATCTGGTGTATTCTTCATCAGCGTAAGCCCTAGTTTATTAATTTATGATATCCTCACTTTTTCTTCTGAAAACATTATGGGTCTTTGTTCTGCTTTCTTGTCAATGGTAAAGCTCTGAAAGTCCACCCTTGACTTTTGTATGCCACAGCAAATAAATCTTTGAAGAGCTAACAGCAAAGGGAACCTGGAAATAGTCTGCAGATGGGAGATAGCTTTGTGGGGACCTTAAATTTTCACATGATCCAGTTTGACTGGATGTACAACTAGGTCCTATTGTGGCCTGACTATTTCGGTTACCTTGAGTAACTTCCTCTTAGCTTGATTCCATCAGCAGTGATACCAGCACTGTCAGTGGGAGCCTTACATCAACTTTCAAGCCACGAGCAGTTTGAGAACTACAGGCTCACCACTGCAGTGGAAGATTTTCCAGATAAAAGGCAGCTTTGCTACCCTAGTTTGTCATTTGCTTAAGGAAAAGGCAACAATATTGTACTGTCTTAGAAATGTCAAGATGAATAAGTGAGTGTTCAACTCTCATGAGGACAATAATATAAGGTTAATTAAAAGTACCTTAGAAAAAAAGGACTTGTTATACACTTTTCAGTGTTTAACTGACCAGAAATAAACATTCAAAGAGAGTGGATGAAATTAGTCTCTATATTCATTGAGTATCAGATTTTGAATGGAATCTAGAGAAAGGGAAAAAATACAAATTTGGAATATCTTGATTATATTTTGAGTAATTAGTAACTAAAGAGGAGACCAGTTTGATATCAAAATGAATGACAGCAGAATATAATTTTAATTTTCTCTAAACTTTCCCTTCTACAGTCATACTGAAACTTAGAGAGGTTCCATGTATACACAGAAAAATACTGGTGATTAGAAGTATTTGAAATGAGTGTCGCCTTTGCTATTTCAAGCTAAATGGAAAATAATTTCAATGGAACTTATGATGTGGGAATGCACTATTGCTGAGGAGTGACTGTAGTGCATTCTTCCTAATAGATTGTCATTTCTGATTGTTCCTATTTGAATTTATCTTACAAATTGCTCAGCTTCTCTCATTTGATCTTGAATAAAATCTTCTTGGTAGTTCACATATTTTACAGCAAATGTTTCTGTTAGAAGAAAATGCTTAGTATTTTCAGCCTTTGAAGAATCAAAATTAGATCATTGCTGAAGCAAAGCTGTATTCCCACATCACTGACTTTGCAGCCCCTGCTTACCCATAACAGTTTCAATTTCTCTCATCATCTCCTCTTCCACTGTGGGGTGCTCTGCAATCAGTATTAGCATGAAGAAGAGAGTCACAGACAGAGTATCAGGAGCAGCAATCATCATCTCCAGCACACACTGGTTCACGTTCTCAGCAGTCAGATCCCCTCTGTTCTGAAAAAGTTGGAAATTTTTGGGAAAAGGTTGATCTCTGATGCCAAGCAAAGGTCCTGTAGCAGTAGAATGGGAAGGACTTGGAATATCTGCTTTAAACAAATGCAAAAATCTTGAGAGTCTTTATATCTCATCTAATTTAAAACCAAAAACCTCATGTTTTGATAGGTGTGTATTCTCTTTTATTGACCAAAGGATGCCACAAAGGTGATCAGCGGGCCAGAGCACCTCTCCTCTAGAAGACAGGCTGAGAGTGTTGGGGTTGTTCAGCCTGGAGAAGAGAAGGCTCTGGGGAGGCCTTATAGCCCATTCCAGTACCAGTAGGGACTACAGGAGAGATGGGGAGGGACTTTTCATCAGGGGATGGAGCAATAGGACCAGGGGTAATGGTTTTAAACTGAAAGAGGGGAGGTTTTGATCAGCTATTAGGAAGAAATTCTTTACTGTGGAAGCTTCAGGGAAGCTGTGGATGCCCCATTCTTGGAGGTGTTCAAGGCCAGGCTGGATGGAGCTTTGAGCAACCTGCTCTATTGGGGGGGTGTCCTTACCCATGGCAGGGGGGTTGGAACTCAATGATCTTTAAGGTCCCTTCCAACCCAAACCATTTTATGGTTCTGTCTTTCAGAAAAGCAAGAGTTTGTTTTTAGCTCAGATTCTTATTGATTTATTGCCTTTTCTTACAGAGTTTGTGAGCTGTCAGATTATACAAGATAAGGTTTTTCATAGCATTTGAGGCCTTTGCAAACAAAAGGAAATCAATCAAGGTAAAATAAAGAGATTGGGGAAAGACTGGAGGACATTCAGGGATAGATGCAAGAATTTTAAGGATGTTGTTTAAACTGAAAAAAATCAGACAGGAACCTGTTTCAGAAAATGCCTCTATCCAATGTTTGAATTGCTGTTAGGGACTCCCCATAGCCAATTAATTTTTATCCCTTTATGATGGCATGACTGTCAAGTAGATACGTTAAATTTAATTTGCTAAGCCTGTGTTGTTAGTGACAGAAGAATGTCAGAAAAGTCAAAGTTAACCATATTTTGAGAACATTGCCAATACCTGTGCAAAAATCAACTGGGATGCAAAATCCATGTGTTCATCCAACTTTTCAACAGTGGAAAGCTTTTGTCGTTTTTGTTCTATTAAGATTTCCATTGCTCCTTTCAGATCCTTGCTGAAAACAGGTGAAATCCAACATATTGATATGTATCTACAGACTTCTAGTATATACTAACATATGATTAAAAACATAGAGTTTATACCAATAAAAGCATCTAAGAATGGCAGAAAATAAGATTTCCTAAGAGTGGCTCTCTGCAAAAGCAGTAATACTAAGGGAAGATTATTATTATTTCTTATCAACAAATTGCTTGTTAGTTTGGACTGAAATCTTCCTCTTATAGAACAGACTGAAAAGGATGAAAATATGTCTATATCCTATTAATCAATAAAGTTTTTACAGGTTTATTAACACTTCCAAAGAATTTGTTTATTTCCTTCAATTTTGTACTGTATCAGTGAATACCATGAACTTTGAGAACATGAGGAACAATTCTTAAAAAAATGTAGATAGGGATAGTACAGTTTTTCTAACACTTAAGATGGAGTTGATCTGAATTTTTCATATTTAAATAGTCAGTAACACTGCATCAGCAGTTTTTATTTCTGTGGCTGAAAAAAGCAAAGTCCAACAGTTTTTATAATTTTATTTGTGATTTTCAATTATCTATAGACTTAAAGGCAATCCCATTTAAAAGGTATTCAGAAAAGTTTTTGAATGAAATTCTCAGGCTTTCCATTTGTGTTTGTTATTATTGGAGTAGAGAATTTGACTGGGTTTTGTAGGGGTAAATGCATTTAAAACTTCAAACCTGGTACACGTATTATTTGTAACTTTTTTTGTGTATTACAAATAGCAAATGGACCTTTTTGTGAGCTTTATCAGAAGAACATCAGAAGTAGTCATATCCTGTGGTGGTTCTCTGCATTGATTTAAGTTCATCAAT
>VZRU01003674.1:493130-503956 GCA_013398155.1 Pedionomus torquatus
TGGTGGTAGAAATTTATGAATGAGTCTGTTTTAATGGGATCACTTTTGAAACATCAATATTTGCCTGCAGGGGCTTTCTAGTAATAACTGGGCCACCACAGTTACCTATTATTAGAATGACAAGATAAAGCACTGATCAGTGCCGTAATAGAACTGGCAAGCAAATGTTAGATAAGGTAAATCTTGTGTCTAGTTCATAAGAGTTGGCAATTACTGTAGGTGAGCCTTCATCTTTCCCTTAAAGCCTTTATGTTATATCGCACTATCAAAACAATTTATTACACATGCTTCATAAATAGTAGTTTCTCTTACTAGATGGAATCCAGATCCCAAATGAACAAACTGATTGCTAGTTCTTTTTACAGCCAGCCCTCTTTTGGCAAAAGACATTTCATGTTTTTGCAAAGAGGAAGACGGAAAAGCAAATTTGTTCCTTATTTAGGAATCCTTAAAATGGATTATCATGCAGAGCACTGTGTTTTAACTCAAAAATGAGTTATTGACCCAAAAATGCATATTGAGGGCACCGATAAATAGAATTGTACTCAAGGGTTACCTCTTCTGGGAGAGTGCCATGAATGTAAATATGTTTTCTTGTTTTGATGAACTGTACCCTGCTATTCGACTGTCCTCAACTAGAGAGCAAATGTAACTTCACCCCAGATGGCAGCTTTTCCTTGCCTGTTTGAACCGAGCCAGTGATTTCAATTTAGTTTCACGCTTGCGCTGGCAATAACTAATATTTTGGTGAGTAAACTAGGACTGAGTAGACACGTGGTTTAAATCATCCCCTGAGTTCAGCAACTCATAGTATCAATGGCAAATGTTGTTGTTACTGTCTTGAATCTGCAGGTAAGAGGAAAATATCAAGGAAGACCTCCTTCTTAGAAAGAATTGTATGCAAATGATTTGTAACATTATTAATACTTACACTGCCTCTTCGTATTTCTTGCACAGCCAAGAAATCTTAAAAAAGATGTCGGGCTTTAATAAAAGTGCTTGCCAAGCATCAAAGTAGTTCTGAATCTTTAGTACAATGGCACTTTCTGAAAATAAACGTTAACAAAAAGCAATATAAAATATAAACCTCAATAGTCAAATAACGCAAATGCTTCAGAAAAATTATTAATAAAGTCCTGTTTCCTACTCTAAGTTCATGGGAATTTGATGAAGAGTTGGATTTAATGTGTGATAGACAGCATTAGGAAACATTTGTAGCAGACTGTAGAAAAGGTATAGATCTTTGTAAAAACTCTTGGTAGCTAGCAAAAAGGAGAGTGATGTGTCAACTAGAGCCAAATAGTCTCCCACAGGAGAGCAGAATCAGAACTCTTGCAGCATACTGAATTGGAATAATTTATGCATCATGATAACGTTATTTCTGTCATATGGTTTTGAGGCTGAAGAAATCACAGAAGACATAAAGATTCTGGTGAACTTTTCAAGACAATCATTTAGTTTGGCAGAAAGATTTCCAATTTTGACATGCATATAATATTGGGATTGTACCAACTCAGTGCATGAAATCACTTTAAATGGCAGCAGTTATTAAGTTGAATGTGACAAGCTAAATGTATTTTTTTTTATTATATAAAATTCTCTCTTAGAACTAAAATAACTCATAAATCTATTTCAATTAATTATATGGTGATGTAAGAGTCTGTTCTTGCTCTGTTTCCTGTAACAAACTGCTGAGTTTTCTTAGGACATGCACTTTAGATCCATCATAAGGTATAAAAATAAAGCTGTCAGTACCATCCAAAGGAATCCCAAGAAAAAGCTTGTTAGATGTGTCAAGCATGATCCGTCTCATGAGATTCAACACGTTGATGTTTCCTACTTCAGTGGTTACATCCTCTATTTTGTCCAGGTGGTCAATTGTTGATTCAACACAAATTGCTATCATACGCACCAGACCAGGACCAGACAGAGCTGAAATGTATGTACAAAATGATCATCAGATTGGTTAACTTTCCTACTTAGTCGCAACTTACCAATTGGCAATAATGGTGTCAATAAAATGTGAAACATTACCATTCGAGTGAGTGGTATAAAATCATTCTGAAACTTACCAATTTTGTCTTTTAAAAGGAAGATCTAAGCATTTGGAGTTAAACTGGCAATTAACTCAAAGCCAAAACTTTCCTTGCATCCAGCCATCTTGTATCTCAGACACACATTTCATGTTAGGTTCATACCACGTTAAGGAGAGATATTTAGCATCATTTGTGCTACCTTTCTGTGTGTGTGTGTGTGTGTACCCATATCCTCATCTCTGTTACAGGCACCATGGGTGTCCTGTCTTGTTTCCTTGTGATGACACAGAGCAGGGAAGACACCTTGGGGATTTGTGGGGTATTTCTGAAAACATAATTCCTGGGTGCTCTTAAGGTGCATGGTACCTTTGCAGGAACATATTGGCAACCGGTAATGTTGCTCTGGATGCACTGAAGCCTGGCCTGGCAGTGGGCGCTGTGTTAACCTGCCTTAGTCTGCCCATCTGCTGGTGGAGATAGTGTCACGATAAATTAATTAATTTTAAGAATTCAAAAGCGGTGATCAGTTCTGCTGCTATGCAATTCAGTGGGATTTTGATAGGCTCCAGCTGGAATGGATTCAGATAATTTTTGACTGACTTTGGAAATCTTGCCACAAGTACTCTATTTAAATCAGTTTTCTATACAGGAATCACTGTAATTGCCTCAAGAGCATTATTTTATCAAATATAAGTTGAGAGGGGTTGTATGTTTGTAATTGAAAAGAGGGGAGGTCTGTTTTGTAAACAGAGAGAACTAGTAGTTGTAGGAATAAGTAGAAAAACAGTATTATTCTTTTTCCTGCTATCTTCAACCAGTACAAAGTTGCTGAAATTTTTCAATAGCAAAATCATGTAGGAAGGACCCAAGTGTCATATAGGAGCTCAGATATATCGATGGAACAGTACATAAAATTTAAACAAACAGATAATTAATTTCTTTTAGGTGTCGCTTTATTTTCATTTTCAGGCCCTGGAATCACTGTCATAAACTACCGCAGTCTCAGCTGGTGAGAAAGTTTTCTAAACTGTGGAGCCTGCAGAACAAGAAACGTGGCAGTTTTGTTTGGAAAGCTTTAACATCGTCAGCAGTAGCTAATTCTAATGACATGCAATCCTAAAAATTTTCAATTTGTGTCAAGAAGGTGAATCAAAAAACTGCAGACTCATAAAACAGTAACACTGGAGTTTACTTTGTTAATTTCCTATTTGATTTCAAACTAGTGATATTAATGACTTCATTTTTTGTCTCTGTTACTGCGTTGATTTCTATCCTGTTAAAGGGATTAATAAATAGTTCTGCTGTGCACATCTTCTAAATTAATTTTGAAACTAAAGATTATTATATTTTTTTTCTCCAATTAGAATAATACGGAAAAGTCTTTGAACTTCATGGAGGCTGGGATAGGAAAAGCCAACTGTGTTTGTGGAAATGCCAGTTGAGCTAATGTAAATGCAGGACTTGAAACGTAAAAACTTTTAAAAACATAGCTTGTGGGCATAATTTAATTTTGTTTTAATTGGGTGAAATTGCGAATCTTCAAAACTACTTCAGAACCATTTTAAATAACATACGAAGCAGGATAAGCATGAAAGAACATGTACAATAAAATATTTCTATGGGATATATAAAGAACTGATTTCTCTAAGTATGCAAAGAACAAACAGTGTTTCAGAAAAAATAGACTATGTGCTACAGTGATAACAGTGTATTACTGTGCACTGATTTACCTTTGGTGAAAAAAGGTCGGATTTCTTTCCAGTGTGCTGGGTTGTTATTAAATATGATCCCATTTTCATACATGCCAATGCACTGTAATCCAAGCTTGCTCCCAAATCGAGAAACATAATGCCAGTGTTTCATTACATGGAACACACTTGAGGATCTGGGAAAGAAAGAGGGGGAGAATAAAGCCCAAAACAAACATACTCTTTCATAGACTGTCCGCAGAATTTTTATTCTGGTATTTTGTAGTTGCTTTGTAGTACTGATTTGCATTCTCAACTTAGCAGGAAGTAGAATGTTTGGCATTAAATATTGGTCCTTTTTGCGTAATCAAGGAAAATTGATGGTGAATGTGTTTAGAATGTATAATAGATTTCAGATTTAAAACTTTTTCAGTTAAAATGCAAGTGGTTACTAGAAAATTTTAATCCAAAGAGTGTGTATACCTAGAAATGTGTACAGACACTTGGGCAATGACCACTGTCAGATATTTTGGAAGATGAGGTGTAAAATATTTGGCAGGTGACAAATGTGTATTAAATTACAGCTATAGTTTTGTAGCTATTTAGTGCATACAGAAAGCATAAATACATATACATCATTTAACTACACCGCATCATAATGTGATGATATGTGTGGGATAAATATTCCTAAATAGAAATGTTAGGGAAATCTGTCATGTGTATGATTCTTTTTACAGTTGACCAGGTTTATTTACATGTGCTAGCAAACAGGTTGTGACCAGTGTTATTGCTTTAAGTTATAATTTCCTTTAGAGGGAGCTATTGTTTTAGAAATGCTACGTGATGAAAATCTGATCAAATGAAATCCAACAAAAAGAAAGAAAATGAGAACAGAGACAGAAATGAATCAATATGCTACTTTCTTGGCCATGTAGCAAACTCTGTGGACCAAATCCCAGATTTCTTAGGTGGATTAGTTTAATTTTTCAGTCAGGTAAAGTAAATGGCACTTTGGCAAAATACCAACTTCAGCAGTGCTGGGTTTTCCCCATAGTTCTGCGTGACCGGAGATAAAGTTAACAATGAGGTGCTGTAAAGTACAAGTAGACAAACATGGATTAAGGACTGGAGTGAAAACAGGGAGGAGATCCAGCCTTCTAAAGAATTCAGCATATTTTTTATTTCCTGCGCTTCCCCACATTTGTTATTTTTTCTAATTTCCTTAAAGGTTTTTTGCATGTCAGGTAACATAACCTGTATTTTCACAAACATGAAAAGATAGTGTTGAATTATGTCAGTTGTCCTGAGGAATGGAAAGGCACAGGAGGCTCATTTTGCTTCCTTCCATTGTGCACAGAGATGTATGCAAGAGACCTAATAATGCTTTAAGGAAGGATTTACACCTGTAACCTTGTATAAGCAGCTTTTCTTTATGAAACGTTTTTCTGAAGGCTTCTAAAAGACAACATCTGTGGTAACTAAGACTGCTACTCCTCTGTATGCATTAGCATTTTAGTCTGATTAGATTTGATGGTAAAAATTCAGATGACATTGGTGGAAATAGTATACTTTTACAGAATCCAGGTTATGTTTAATTTTAGCGAATTTATAATCCACTGAAAAGTTTACATTATTGTTTTGGTTTTGTTTTTAAAGTTAAATACTAGTTCTCTATGTACTGTCAGTGCTTTTAAACAAATAGTAAGTCTGAAGAAGTGTGATGGATTGACCGGTAAGTCTGCTCCAGCTATGTATTTTTTATGAGTACTTCTGATTTATTTCTGATGAACTGGCAGTACAGAAAGTGGAAGATGGCAATAAATGTTCAACCAAAACATTATAGCGCATTAGTTGATCTTTATAACACCTATACAGGATAGAAATGTAAATAGTTTTCCTGTAATGATTACCTCTTTTTACAGCTTAAAATCAGACAGAAGTGAAGCTGACTTGCTTCACGTGGCTAATCCTGTGATAGACCTCTGAACTACATTGCCTTTTGAAAACTTTTACGTAATGAAAACTGAGCATGGATCGATTGATACAACTAATAAAAACATTGTGATTCTTTATTGATCATGCATGGTAAACACTTTACTGCTTTTTGTTTCATAGCATAACTCAGAAGCATTGAGATGATCCAGTGTAAGAAGAAAGCAACCTTCCACTGGAGCTAATAGAATGGTAGACTGTGATTTAGCATTACACTTAATACTGTGTATAATCGAAGTCTATGAGCAATCTCATTAATTGGAGCGGAATTACTCATTATCTTAAAACACTGCATCTGTTTAATTAGCCTGTTGAATTGAAGCCATAACCTTCAAGCGCTACTCCCATTTTAAGGAGAAACTTAAGAACACGGGAAACAAAAATTTGGCTTAATCCTACATTGCAGCCAGTCTAGGTTCCAGTATAGTATGTAATCCTTATATTGAATGGAATAGTAAGAGAGACAGTAAACATTTTTTAGGATTGAGCCACAGTGCTTAATCTTCCATGAATAAAATGAAATAATTCACATAGACTTCAATAGTAGAGTCTTAAAAGAAACAAAATCCTAGAAAAAGGACTGTGAACAGCAGGAAGTAAAAGGCTTACGTTAGCATCATTTTTGAAAAAATACTAACTTCAATTCTGCTTTGGAAAACAAAGTAGCAAAGAGGTTGTAAAGATATAAAAAAGCTCTTCATATCATTAAAGACAGAAAACAAGGATTTACTTGCTAATTATAAATGTTTCTTCACCGCTGATCCAAACTCTCACAAATTCTCCATATGTCTTATTGTAGTAGTTGCAGGCGTTACCTACTCCCATCCAGAGAAATCTCCCGTGTGAGATGAGGGGACCGATTCCCATACAGTATCCTGGCCCTAGGAAAAAAGGTAACAAAAGTTTGGACTCGGCAGTGCTCACTGACAGGGATATATCTCTAATTGCCATTTTCAAAGAAGCTTTTTAACATGACAAGTCAGGGTCTGCATTGGGCAGTTCTCATGTACAAGCCCATTCTCACCTTCTGTTTCAGAGAAGATTGCATCTACGTTGTTGAAAGCTATGTTAGCCTGTATTATTATTCTATAATTATCCTATGTTATTATCCTATATTAATATCTATGGAAGCCTATAGTCCATTCAATATAAATACAACTAATGACATTCATTTTTTTTTAATGCAACTCGAAGTTGCTGCTTTGAGACTGAGAAGAAATTATCTACAAAAAATGCATATGATTTCATAATTTGTGATATTTTTTTTCAAGTCATAGTAACACCCACAGAAGTCAATATCCTTTTGATGTAATTAAATGTCATTAATTACATTTCTTTTAAAATCATTAATACTGTAGTGAGAAAACAGATATTTATAGGAAAAAGTACTAATGTGAACTTATGAAAGCATGCTTAAGTAGGAGATAACAATGGATGAGTAAGGCTTTAGACACCAAAGTTCTCAACTAAATCCTTCTGCTGTAACTCAGCACCAAGTTTCCTCCTTACAACAAAAAGGAGAAAGTGGAAACAATAGGAGAGAATTTGCCTGTAATTACTTTTAAAAGGAAGGTATTTTTTCTTCAGGGAAAACTTAATTTGCCTCTTCTGTTTGTGAAACATAAATCTAACTATGAAACAAAATGAATTAAGTACTTACAAAACTCTTGCATATGGTTTAAAAATGTAAAAATTGCTTACAGTTCCACTGTGTACTAAGAGGAATTGCAAGGACCCAGATTCTTTAAATACCTGTGAACTTAAACCATATTAATTTAGATCTATCTTCTTGTTAATCCAATGAAGTATTCAAATAGAGTACATAACCTTCTGTGAATACATTCCCCTGTTCTCTAACTTTTGATGAGTTTTAGCACATTGAAGGACATTTGGCAAGGGTCTTTTCTCAGAACTTCATTCAAGTGCGACTGCATTAGTTCAGGATTATTCCTGACAATGCCTTTGTGAGGTGTGAGCACTGTTCTCATTCAGGCAGTAGGTCATTGCATTGCAGCTAACGAAAAATAGGCTGAATCAGTAACTATATCCCCCTACCATAAACCCCCAAAACATTACAAATGGGGCCCTCCTCTGAAAGGGAAACCATCTGAAGTTATTCTGTTCTGGAGGGTCTTTGGTACCAAACGTGCAGAGAAAAGTTGATACTCTACTAAAATCAGAATAATTTCATAAATAATACTTTGTTTCTAGTAAAGACTATTTAGAAAGCTTTAAACTTAACACATGTAAGAAGTAGAAGTTTATAAGGCACATGAAAATATTAACATCCAGAGTTGGTAAAATGGTATTATATCTTCGTAGCATATACATAATAAAGCAGGAAACAAAATGTCATGTGTTTATATAGCCAAGACAGGTTTATTATGGATGTTCTGAGGTTAAACAGAGCCTAAATTCTTTCATTAGTTATTTTAAAAAGCTGTTTTATTTAAACTGACTCAGTAAATTTTGTTGGCGTACCATCATTATGCAGCATTACTTTCCCACTTAAATTTGAAAAACCAGAGCTTTTAGGTGATACTATACATAAAGTTAATTTACCTGGTATTGATGAAGTTTCTTCATGATTCCATATGAGAAACAGAAAGCACATGAGAATGAGTATGGGCACTGTGGCCACTGGCATCGTATCTGGTACGAGGCTGGTGATGTTGTAATGCATTGGATTCAGAGTTTCCAGTACCATCTTTTCCAAGAGGTTCTGCTTTGCTTTGGAGAGAGAAAGGGGAAAGAGGCAGAGTTTTTCAATGATACGTTCAGCTTTAGTCCGTACCTCTCAACCCCTTTGTAGATCCTGTAAATGAGCAAATTAGCTCTTGAGGTAGCTTTATTTTATAATGAGAGTGAGTGCCTGGACTGCTTGCCAGGACAAGCTACATCACAAGTCAAAACACACATGCAGCAGACACTCTTTTTGCTTGGAAATAACAAAGCTTTTCTGACCTTGATATTGAAGTGTAATTTTGGATACTTTGGCTGACAGACCTCTTATCTCTGATATTGACTTGGCTAGCCAATTCTGAGGTTTACTCCTTGCGAATTTTTAACCAAAACACAAGAAATTAAACTTTCAGCACGTGTGGAAGGACTGAATGAGTTCACTCACAAGGTTTTATCTCTATTACTTAGCTCTTTTCCTTCCTGCGTGCCTTTAGTGCCAGAGTCCTTGAATTTCCCGAATAACTGCATTAGTTTTTTGTGATGCAGATAGAGTATAATCCAGGTTTTTGTTTGAAACAATGTGTTGTGTTTTTTTTTTTTTTTACTGTCAATCTTTGAGTGTACTCTAATGCATTGCACTTCTTTATGGTTCTTCTGCTAAATACTTTGAAAAATATAGTATATGCCATAACAAACAAGCTCATGGATTGTCTGTTACTGTATTTTTCCTGAGGCAGTGACCAGCACTTGACGCAGGAAAGAAAAACCAAGCAAATGAACAAGTCCATTATGCACAGGGGGAGTGGAAGGAATCCTTCAAATTTGTTTCACATGTTTTTGACTTTTAATCATAAAGTATGAGAGGTTATTATATGTGAGAAGGAAGATATTATTCTGCGAATGAGAACTCACGTAACCACTGAAAGACACTGCCTGCGTCTGCACAGTAATATAGTAATACAACAACTTCTTAGTCCTGCTCTGACAGTAATTAAGAATAAATTTGCTTTGTTCCTTCCAGCAACAATATTTCAAAATTGAAGGGTGTATTTACTTAATAGGAAGCTTTTTGTTACTGTTTACTTTCAGCAATTGCTTTCCTGTTTTGTACTTAAATCTCACATTGCAGAAGAAGGTAAAGCTTACTTTGTAGTAACTGTTAGTGCCACAGTTACATTAAACTAAGCCAAGTATGTGATAGATGTTTTCTAGCTAGTAAGGAGATTGGTATTTGTCATCGAAGTAGAAAACATATAGTGTACAGGCAAAACCCTGGGGAAGAGAGCAAGCAGTGGCTCAAAACCTTGCAGGTGCAATCAACATGCCAGTGGAGGATTGCTGTGCAAGGCTTCTGGTATTGCTGTGATCCAAAATGACCATGACACAATGTGCCAGGTGACCTTTTTTAGAAAGCTGCATGCTCTGCCAATAGGTAGCAGTGCACCTCTTATGGGGGTGTTCATATACCCCTCACACCTTGTGCATGTTTAAATGTATTATCTTGTGTGTTGTGAAAAATGTTTTTCTAATCACAAGCATTTTTTAATCATGTAATTGTATTTATTAGTTTCACTAATGTACTATTGCATGCTAATGGTATTTGTTTAGTACAAATGAAAATACTAGTTTTAAACTTCCTTGAGGACTATTTGTTACCACAATTAAAACGTGCTCACATGTATATATAAATACTTTTATTAGTTTCAGCTACTTTCACTATATATGATCTTACAGGTCATATTATAGGAGGAAATAACTACACTTAGGGCATGTAGTTTCACTTTATTATTGCTTTCCTCTGGATCTTGATGAACTTCCTCTTTGTACTCCATTGCCACAGATAGGCTCTGATGTTCTTTTTGTTGTTTTTTTCATCTCTGAGACATTCTGGTGTGTCTGTACAGTAATTTCTCTGCCTCACATTCCCTATGAAGAGAAGTATATAGGTAGTTACGCATTTGGGTGCTATGAAATAAACACACTTATATGTACAAACCTGTAACTATTACTATTAAATCTGTAGGTTACGCCCTGCTACAGTTCAAGTGGCTGGTATATTTGCAGTGTACTTTGCAGGTGTGAGTCTCACAGTTTTATTTTCAAATAATCAACTCTGAGTTTTAATTTTGCTCACTTCATAGTTATTTGCAGCTAAAGCTTATCTTTGTTGTTAGACTTATAATTTTTATATCCTGGATCATGCTCTCATGTAGATAAAGGCACTGGATTAAATCTGAATCCTTTTTATACTCTTGAACTGATCTGAAGGTGGCTCCTCAAGCTCTTGAAACAAACCATTAGCATTTCTTGTGTTGAGAAGTTCTTTGCCTCATTTCAAAGAGTATCATCCAGGCACACTTTCAGGGTTTGCATTTCTAATGTGTGGTGGTGTTTTTTTTTTTTTTTTTTTTTTTTTTTTTTTTTTTTT
>VZRU01003674.1:503962-520811 GCA_013398155.1 Pedionomus torquatus
TTTGTTTGTTTGTTTGTTTTTTTAATATTGCAAAAGCCAACAGGGCCATGAAACATTAACCTTAAAAAATTTCAACTGAACTGCTATCCTGCTTGTATCCATTGTATTCTTTAAGAATTGTCTATGAGGTACATCACTCCTAATAAAAACTCAGCCAAGTAAATTTTGATAGTAACTAGTCACTGAATAGACTGAAAAAGATTAGAAATGAAACAAAGCTGGAATGCCCATTTTGCATGAAAGAAGCTTTCACTATTCATGCTCATTTTGTCTTCAAATCTTATGTAGGTAGTTCTTTCCTCACAGCTGGTTGAGGTATGTGTCTGATCAGAGGGATTTGTTGTTCTGATTGTTACTTATATGGTGGAGAGGGAGACGGGAATGGGACAAAAAAGCTTTTAAAATCAAATAGTGAAGAGATTTATAAAAAGGAAGTGCTTTTGTGACAAGAGAAGTGTATGTGCACAGGCTGCCTGACCCAACAGTTATTGTGGATCTTAACAGCTGGGAAAGCATTTGCCAGCAGAGGGCCCTTCGGATAACTGATCTTTAAGTCTTGGCTGTAAGATACAAAGCACTGAGAAAATTCTGGGTTCTGTTGGATGTTTTCTTGCAAAAGAGGATCTGCTGAATGCTAACAGGATCCACAGTAAAGAAAGAAGTCCATCTATCTAAAGGATGGCTGTGTTAACTCCTCTTATTCTAGTTAGAGCTCTTGTGATTTGCGTAACTGCTTTTCCTAGTACAATGGAGATTAAGTCCTGCCTTTAAATATTCCAAAGAACTTACTTTTAGCGGTTCTTAATGCCAAAGATCTAATATTGCTGATGTATAACTGTGTACTGATCAAGATGATAAATTATTGCTGAAATGGCTAAATTGGGTTTTTATGTTTCTATTCATCGTGGAGTTTAGGGAGCTTCCAAAATAAAGTATTTATAATGTATTGTCAGGTTGGTTTGGATGTTATCTTTGGGAGCAGCCAGTGAAAGTTTTGATATTCTGAAAGTTTTGATTCAAATATATCCTTCTAGAAATTGCTAGTTAGTTTAGATCTCTAAACTGATCTTCAGAGGAATAATATTCACATCCTGAAAAATCACTTTCCACTAGAATGTTAAGTCTTTGAAGTAAGTAGCCAGTCGTAAAACCACAATTGCCTGTATTGAGCAAGACTTCGCATGATAATGTGCTCTACATAAATAAAAATTGGTAGCCATCTCTGTCATTTCTGGCCAGTGTCCATATTATTTTCTTGTAGTTAGTGATACAACGTGGGTGTGCGAGGCAAGGTATGCTGTGTGCTTCCCAGATAACTGTACAATAAGGGTTTTTGCTTTCTGTACTATCTGTAATTATATGGTGATTTTTCTTTCAGAAGAATAATGGTCTGAAATTAGAATTTGGACTATGTCCTCTTCTGATGTTTTAGTTGCAGTCTGATGCTTGATTTGGAAAAATAACTCGCCAGTTTCAGTACCTTTCACTAAAGGTCTGATTGTTGCTTAGGAACCAGCATAATGTCCATGGAAAGTACAATCAACATTAGATAGTAAAAGGGTTTCATCTGAAACTTAGATCTCCTGAAGCAGAATAGGTATGTCAGTGCTTGTAAGCCATCAAAAAGAGCTATGCAGATGTGCAAACTTCGGCAGGGTTGTTAAGAATGTACTTTACTGCCTGTCTACCTTAGAGTTTCCTTGGAACACCATAATGGATAACTGAAATTTCTTTCTAATGCACTTTTTTTGAAAAAATTAACACACTTTTTGTCAGGCTTGGTTGTTATGAGCATGGCAAAGCAGACATCTATAAGCAAGGATTTCTGTATGTAGCTACTATCTGTTTTCCTTTACTTTTAGGTGGGTAGTTTTGATTCTAATTTGGCAGATAGAATGCAGTTCTCTCTGCCATAATTATGTCTGCTGTCGTACTTTTATTGCTAGCAAATACTTTGATCAACTTAAGCAAAAAGTTAGTTGACACAGAAAGGATTACTCTGCAAGAAATGTAAATTACATTCTTGGCTTTTTTTCTGGCTGTAAATGCCAAGTATTCTATCAAAGTATGTAAATTAATCCTGAAGAAAATTTATCTGAGTATTTGGAAAAACAAAACTAAGGAAGAATGCATAACATCTCAAACCATTCTTCCTGCAAATAACTTAATCAGGATATGTATCATTATAATATACAATATTACTATATATGTTTTAGATGTGTAATATTAATTATTATACTAATTATTAACTCAGATGTAGTAGCTTAAAGAAAGATAGCACTTTTTCACAGCAAGCACCAAGAGAGATTGGGTTAGGAAACAACACACAAATTCTCTGGGTCGCTTGCAGACTTGTTCTACCTTTGACCTCACTAGTAATCTGTTTTTCCCTGCTGTGGCAACGATGCTTGGAAATGCTGGTTTGTCCAAATTCACTCATTTGCCAAGTAATTCCACATTGCTATACATCATCAATAGTTAGCAGTGTCCATTCCGTGCTGTTTTCTACCTTGTCATGATACAAATGTTTGCATGAAATGTAGTGAATGGAACAAAGTCCACTTTAGGATACATGTAATGAAATTGGAGACCACAGAAATGCCAAACAGGTTTGGTTTTTTAATTGGTGGAGCCTGATTATAGTATCTATAAAACTTAAAAAGTTTTAGTATTTGTTGATGTGGTATAAACAGTTTGAAAGGTTGAATGACGTGAATGCTTTCAAAGGATGACTATTCTTCAAGAATATTTTTTAAAAAAGAAACTTTGTGGAGTACTTATAAAATATATAAGACATTATTGTTATTTTAATACCAATGATTTGGTTTAAGACCT
Source organism: Pedionomus torquatus (assembly GCA_013398155.1). Lineage (NCBI taxonomy): Eukaryota > Metazoa > Chordata > Aves > Charadriiformes > Pedionomidae > Pedionomus > Pedionomus torquatus. The sequence continues at coordinate 506,798 of VZRU01003674.1, forward strand.
GCAGATTTTCTACTAAAAAAAAAAATTAAAAATCTCTCTTTAGATAGTGACAATATATAATTTACACAAAGTTAATTGTAGTAACTCATATCAAAGCAGCTCCAGAAGGCACACTTCCCACTCAAAAACTAATAGACATTTCTGTAATCTCTCACACTGTTTGAAGAAAAAGGCTAGAAAATGAATTAAGAATTTACCTGTGTTGTCCTGTTAGTTCTTGCTTTTACCAGTGAAGAGTGCTATCGTTGTTACTGATGTGCTCCTTTTAAAGATCTGAATAGGTTTTCTGGTGATCACTCTCTGTGGCATCTTTTATGCAGGTACTTCTTGTTGCTAAGAGATCAGTTGCTTAGAGATGGAAGTTTGGTTTTTGTAATAGATTGTGGCCATTTGTATTGAAAAAAAATTTTGTAATTTTACCTCTACAGCTCAACGTATCTGCTACAAATTAGCTAATGATAGATAGACACATGCCTAATGGTGATTAGAATTGTAACTGGAGAGTAAAACAGAAAAGTAAACAAAGTTTATAATTATATTTGATGGCTCTGAATATCAAGGAAAGAGATTTTTCATTTAACTAGAGGGGCAACTAGCAGAAATTATATTAATACTTTGCCTACATATCTAAATGTATCTTAATTTCCAACAGAAAGGAAGAAAAGTCTGAACGTTTTATTCTAAAATTGCGGTGCACAAAGTTGTCAATAACCTTTCACAAGATACAATCCTGCACGGACATTGGAAGGTCCTACTGACTGTCCTCTACATTTTTGTACATACTGTTTCTTTTATATTTCCAGTTGTTTTGCCAACTCTTCAGAATTACTATACAAACTGAAGGCTGGTTTCTCTGCTTTGAGGTGCTTCTCTTTCCTGCTGTAGACTTGGGTGATTTAGGAAACTGAAGAAAACCCAAGTGTTTTCAATAACTGCATTAAGCAATTGCAGGAAACAATAAAATGATGACTGACCATCTATAGGAAAAAGTAATGATGTTATTAAAAGATGATACTAACACAGAAGTATGAATAAGGTAATTGTGCCTGTTACTGTTTTGACGCACTGACAGAAGTCTAAATTTTCTCAGTTTCTACAATGGGAAATCCTTAGCTGACTCAGCTGCCTTTTCTATGTAGTTACCCCTAAAGTCCAAATAGACTGTTTTGTGAAATAGGTCAAAATCATCTTTTTTTTTTTTTTTTTTGCATGAAGCTCTCAAGTTTAAGAAATTCAGTCAATCCAGTCTGTTTCCAGCCAGGCTGTGCTACATCCTCTGGCAGCGAGACACTGTGCATCCTTGTCTTTCACTGCCAGGCCACAAATATAAAAGATTCCTGTAAAATGTTTTCATTCTTCTCTGTTTCTGAATTCACTTAAGACTTTAGCATTAGCATTTAAAAGGAATAAATAAAAACAAGATAGAACACTTTTAAGAAGAAAACCCATCTAATGGGCAAAAGGTCTTACATCTAAAGGACTATGATCTCATTTGGAATAAAAGGTATTTAAGAGTTATGCACAATAGTTCTAGTGATGAAATATTTTTAACTCAGGGAAGGATGGAAGAGGTCTAGAATTTTACTGAATGTAAAATCTCTTTGGAGAAGCCTTTCTTAAAGTGAGTAAGTAAATAAATAAATAATGCAGACAGTTTGGGGAGAATAAGGACTGAATTCATGCGGAAATGCTTCCGGCATTACTGCAACCTCATTGAAGATACACAGCTTGCACAAGCAGAAGCCAACATAATTTCAGTCTGAGAACTGAACCCCTGGTCTTTTTCCATGTGCACACACTCTTCATCTCTATTTATTATGCAGAGAGTTGTTTTTCAGAATAATTTCACTGTATAATTTTCCTGGAATCAAAAGTACAAGCAGAAATGGGTGGAACTTTAGTGAGCAATTCCATTGTGTCTTGTATTTAGAGCTGATCACAATAATGATTAAAACCTGTTGTGTAGTATTTCATGTTCTGAAAGTGATAGAATTACTTTGTTTTATTTCAAAAGGAGATGATAGCTGGTTTTAATTTTTAGGCCTACCTAAAAATTTTGGGGGAAGTCTTGCATTAATATTTTTGTTTTAACAAGCCAGCTGTATGGTTTCCTGCCTGTAGATTAAAGATATTAACATTCTGGAGGAGCTAGATTTGGAAGCTGGTTTTGGTCTGTCTCATATTTATTATAAATTGTTCATGTGGACAAACTAGTTTGAATAATCAGTTCGGAAGCAGATGGATAACTGTTCCATGGATACCAAATCAAGAAAGCTTTATGTAGCAGTATTAAGAAAGTTGCCGTAGAAAGTTTCCAGCTCTTTCACATGATTTGAAACTGGCTTACTGCGTTTAGTGTTGCTTCGGTTTCAGCTGCTGAGAAGAATAACAGCTTGTGTTGAACTTGGCTTACTAGTTTTCTTGTGTTTTTTCCTCCAGTATTTGTTGCCACTGCAAACACATCTCATGGATTTTGTGTTCTGTCTAGGTTATAAAGGGAAGTTATGATACCTCAAACCCTTGTGTGGTTGCAGCTGTCACTCACTGGCTTTGGAGATGGTATATTGTTTTATAGGTCTTGGATCAGGCTGAAGTATTAGACAGTAACTTGGCTAGTGGAGAAAGAGCTCTGGGAGGCATTACTTCAATTATTGCTGAATTATAAATAAATGTTAGTTGAATTTGGAAGCACCTATATCCTTGGATAATCTTTGTTATACATACAAATGGTAAGTATAAGCTACTTAACAACTCATGTTCTTTTAGAAAACTTCAGAATGAGGAGTAAAAAGGTTAATACAAGGAATGCAAATCCAATACAATTTCTTTCTTTCTTTGTCAGCATGTGTTTTCTGAGGTTTAGGGGAGTCCATGAATGATCTGGCCCATTTTCCACATAAACACATTTTAAATCCCTGCTCCATGATAATTTATTTAATCAAAAGTACTGATTTCTAAAAGGAAAAATCTGTTAAAGTTTTTGTTGAGGCTCCTTCTGTCACTGCTTTGTATCTACTTACTGATTAAAAAAAAAATTGTGCATGAATTGTAATTCACTATCAAGAGGCTAGTTGAATTGGTCATGAATAAGTCAAAATAGGGGTTAAATAATGTGAAAATACTTGTTTATAGTTAAAATAGGTTTTGTCAACACTGACTTCTGTGGGATATATCTTTAAATCAAATATTATTTCCATATACCAGAGAATGTATTTAAGTTCTTTCATACCAAGGAATTCTTGGAACTTTGTATAATGGAACCAGAATGATTGGGCTTGTTGTTCACTACAAAGATCTATGGTTGAATACTACAAATTCTTCTGAGCCTGAGTAGGCATTCACTGAATTAACAAAGTTCTTTTTTATACTATTAAAAATAAAGCAGTTTTTTTTTTCCTCCCCAAGTATTTTACAATAGAGTTTTGAGAAAAAAGGATGCAAAATGCTCTTCATAGTTGAGCAGAAAGGTACATACACCCATAGAGACACTATGATTCCTATGGTAAATTTGATTAGAGTTCTGTTTCAGTAATAAGGGCTTGAATCTGATCTATTAGCTATGTAGAAAGAAATTAACTTCAGTTAAATCAGTGGACATGAAAAATGCTAATGCAAGTATCTGTATTGTGAAACTAGTAGGACGGGATTAGACTTGGAACCTGATGGTTTTACTGAAGTCATTAGGGTATGAGATAAATGCTTACCTAACCCCAAGGATGGACAGCTACTGGCAAATCTATCCCAAAGATACTCCATGTTGGTTTAGGATAAAAGGAAACAGAGACGTCTGTGTGAACATAGACTGTCAGCACAAGGTCACACTAGAGATCCATCTGGTTTGTGCTGCATCTCAGACCCAAGAACAGATGCTAAGTGACGAGCATAAGTATTGAGCAAATACATATACTGTCCTCTCCCTGCCTCCCCTCCACTACTTAAGGATAAGGGAATTTGAAGTGACAGTCAATCATCCCTATGATTGCAATAATGGCTACCTGTCTTTTCTAGGAACTTCAAGAAAAGTGAAGTTAAATTATTATCATAATTTAACAAGGTCATTTATTCCTACCTTTTCTCTTAACTTTACCATATATACTATGCATATATACTATACTGCCTGCATACGTTCAGATCATCAGACTGTGGTAGACGTACTTGTTAATTCAAGAAGTACTGCTTATTTTGAAGGTGAGCACAGTGTGTTCTTGTCACAGGCAGGAGCAGCTGTAATGAAGTATTACAGGAACAGGTCATGGATGTGCTGTGTAAAACTAGCTCTGTATCAAGTATCAGAGCATCTGCACTTTCAGCTTGTTAGCTGTTCGACTTGTTCGCATTTTTTTTTATTCTGAATTTGTATTGCAGCTGGTGAGAAAATGGAAGAGGTGAAGACTATTTTGTCCTTGATGTGCAGGAACGAGTGAGGACTGTCACAGATTTTCCCTCTTTGCCCATGGATATAAAACTAATTTGAGAGCAGCTCTTTGGGGTATGGAGAAAGGTGCTTTGAGAGACAATCTGTTCCCTTGTCATGGAAAAATGTTCAGGCTATTCAGAGTAGTTTAGCCTTAGTCTTCAGACTGCTACGGGTTTTTTTGACAGCTAAATTCTATTTCTCCACCCCCCCACACCCCCCACACCCCTCCTTTTCTTTCTTTTTGGTAAGCTCTGCTGTCACAGGAATTACAATCTCTGCAAGTCTTGTGCAGCATTCTCTTATGTGAAGACGACAACAGAAGTGATACAGAACTTGTACTTGAATGTGCAGCCAGAGGCAGAGTACGTTCTGATAAACTTTTAAGCAACTTCTCCAATGGGAGAAGTTTTCCCATTTTAAAGTCTTTGAATATGCATGGCTATACAAATATTTCTTACTATCATTTGTAAGGACCTGGTTTACTCAGGATTTTTTTCACACTGATTCAATGTAAATATTGTCTACTTCATATTGTAACTGCTTGAATGCCTGAGGAGTTCATGCCAGTAAATTTATTTCCTCTTTTGTACAACATGAGGTTTAAACTATTTTTTCATCAAAGTTGGAACCTGTAAGAGTTGAAAAATCTTTATTAGAACTTTTGCTTCTTATAGTCAACTTTTTCTTTACTAAATGATGTGTATGTGTGTGAGAACATATGTGATTAAAAGCTCATCTGTGTTACATTAATATAACTAAGCACATATATGTGAACAAACCTCTTCCCTTGGCTCATCCTATAGAGAGCTAGGGAAGGTTGGGGATATCTGCTTCTCTGAGCTTTCTTTGCACTGTGATTCCTGTTTCTTGGTCTGTTTTTGAAGTGGATGTGGACGTTTCAGGCATTTTTTAACAAGTAGGGATGTTTTCCACCAGAAGTTTGAAACAAAAATGTTAAACTTTCGCTAAAAGGAAAGTATAGCTAAAGCTCTAGTGCATATAATCCCAACCGGTCAAAGCAGTCATTATAAGAGTACTCACAGAACAGAACATTTTCAATGCTGAAGGTGCTGCAGGCTTTTCCTCGGTAGAATTAAAGCACTCAATACAATACTTGAGTATAGCTCAGAAAGAAGATACACAACAATCAAATGAAAATGCTACTATAACCACTTCTGTTTTTTTCAAATCCCTTAAACTGCTTTTTCAAGTGTTGGTTCTTATTTTGCTAAAGGGTACTATATTATCTGTCCAGACAGCCTTAGCTGCACAAGCTCTGAAGTGGGCAGGGTTCAGAGAAGCCTCTCCATACCTGCTTTCTGACAGCCGTACTGCTTGAAGGCAGGGTGAGTTTGCAAACGCATTTTCTTTGCGTGGTTCTTACTGCTTAACTAAAAAGGTTTTTCAGTAAGTGCTTTTTTACTGTTATATAAATTTGCTTGTACATCAGTCCAGGTTATGAAGTATTTTGTGACTGACCAGCTTCTCATAAAATGCTGGATGTTTTCCATTTGTGCTGTCTTGCAAATACAAGAAACAAAGATTGTGAAATGGTCTATGGGGGAAAAAGATACCATGAATCCAGCTTAAAGCCCTGTAGAATTTCAGCTTGAAAATGCTCCTTTAAAATAATTCCATTGGTGTTGAAATATATTGTTCTAAACTTCTGTGTTACCTTCACCTTGTAAAGGCTGAAAGTCAGTTTTGTAGAAACATGCATTTTTTATGTTTAGGTCCTCTATGTAAGCGTTCAATGGAATATTACAACTTTATGCTATACAACACAGTGCAATAATTGTAATTTTCTGCAGAAGAACCTGCTGGCAAAACCAAAAGAGTTACATGTAGTTATGTACCAAAACAACGAAAATTGCCCTGCAGGAATGCAATCCTACAGCATCCAGTCTGTCATGCACATTCAAAAGTCTGATAAAATTATTCTTTTCTTAAAAATCTTTATGACTTGATCTACTTATTTAGAAAATTGCTATTTTTTGGATGTCATTATTTGTGGCATTTCTTATCCTTTTGGTTTAATGTGGAGACAAGAAACATACATTCAGTGAGTGCTCTGAGGAGGTTCTTCCCAGACATGGAATGTGCCAAATTGCTTGCTCGCTGATGTGGGCTGTAGCTACAATGCCTGTAAAGGAACCGAGCATTCTGCCAGGGTGCCCCCTCCATCCTGTATTCCCAGAACAATTTGAATGTTGTGTCATTGCCATGTGCCATTTTGAGATCCGCACAGACTTGCACATTTTCTACTCTGCAAATTAAGACATATGCAGCTCTGAAACAAAGGTGTTTGGGGAAGGGGAGAGAATGTGCCCCTTTTTCCCCCTGGGGAAAATCTCAGTGCTTTCTACACTTTCTCCCTAAATAAGAGAAAATATTCAAAATGTGGGTTTATGTCTGTACAGTCCATTATTGCGTTATATGTGCGGCTTTCCTGAAAATTGTCTATCTAGGCAATTTATATGAAAAGCCCTACTTAAAGTCTAATATAATAATAAAAATCTAATATATAAAGTCACCATCTCTTGCTTCTTTACTTAGATGCTATTCCTGTTCTGTGACAGCTTGAGGTGAGATAATAAAATCTTAGAATTTGAGACAATCTTTGAGAAATGTGTCTGAGTAAGGTCTATCTTAGTAGCCCACTTTCCCTGAGCGGTACTACTGCCGTGAATATGATTCATTTTCTTTAACTTCAGAGCTGTAAGTCTAAACCTGTCTTCCAGACTTGCTTTGTTAGCAATAAAGAAACAGCAGTCATGTCTAGGATGTGATTCCTTTTGCTGTCATGTAGAAATCTGTGGTCACTCAGTTTCCATACCTGTAAGACATGTTGAGGTATCTGGGAGAAGTGTTTAAGGTTCTTCTTTAGTTAATCCGGTGTATGTAATTTTTATCCTGATTGTGGTTAAATAGGTCCTTAGGAATTATTAGATTGCTAATGGAAACTCTAAGTCTTCTGACAGAAGAAGTTCTGATTCTAGATTATCAGTAGACTTTAAAGAGAGGCAAGTTTAACGTTGCTCTACATTATATCCAGCTATTTTTCTTCTTGTGGTCTGGTATCCCTGGGCCAGGGAGACATCGACACTTTCTCCTTGGACAGATTCCTGGAAAATGGATGATGTAAAAGGGTTCCCCATAGCATACAAACTCCAAATTTTTCCTTTGTGGTTGGAATGCCTGTACCAACAATTTTGTTTTGTTTTGTTTTATCTGCCATTCTCAATATAGAGACAATTTGGTTTGATAATTTATTTGATAATGAATTTCCAGTATTTGATTCCTAGCTGTAGGAACTACTAGCTGTAGTTTGGGGGAGGTTGAGGAGTGTCCTTTGATTCCTTACTGAACCGCAGGACCCTTTGCAAAAAGCAAGGCCTGTTTTTCAAGGGTAGCTGGCTGTGGATTTCTCCAGTTCTATTCATTGTTCGTAGATTCTGGTGTTGTTACAATGATGTGCTAGAGCTGTCGAGTTGCTTATCATTTGTCATGTGATCAGTTGCTTTTATTCCCATAGTTTAAATTATGAATGGGAGGTTATAGCCATGGTGTTTGAATTGTTCTGTTTGACTTTGCTCCGTAAGTCATCTTTCTCTATGATTCAGCTTCAATTTTTGTGTAACATACGTATGTGTGTTGGAGGAATTCAGAGCAGTTTTCTGGGAAAATAGTCTTTAGCTGCCAGTGGCCTAATGATGCATCTCTAAGGCATCTTCCTTCAAGATTATTGAATGTTCATTCAAAGATAGTGAAACATTCTGCTGAAGCCATTGAATAGTACTCCTTGTGCTTCACACTTGCGGATATGTATGGGGTGTATTTTGAATTTTAAATCCCGGCTTGTCTTGCCTAATAAGAATTTTTTTTGTCATTGGTTCTTAATTTATGATTTATCATTAAGACCAGATAATCCAAAATAACAACTGGTACATCTTTTGCTCCTTGTAAATTTATTTATTCTTGCAACTCTGTGTTAATTAGGAATTTCCTGAAAGCAGAGGTGGTACTTAAGGTATATGTTGCTGATTCCTTAAAGAGCTTCACATCCTTGTGCCAGTGACGTACACAATGGAAGCTTGAAGCTTCAGCATTTTCAGGTAGTAATTTATTAAGCATTATCTTGGTATTCCAACTCTGTGCTATTGCTTGAAAGGATGTTGCCCTGTCAAATTAAATATTTCTGTCACAAATTTTACTTATTCCAGTACAGATCAATCTATTTATTTTTTTTTAATTGACTTCTGGTTTGATATAATATATGTTTGTTTAGGGCCTGTCCATTTTATGGAATTGAATTAATGATTAAGTCTTCCTGCCAAAGCATTGTAACGAAAAAATAATTCCACACACATTTCTTCCTATTAGTACCTTCCACCCCAGGCTGAAATTCAAAACTACTGGCATTAACCTTTCTGTAGTACTACATAGGAGCATCCGAGGCTTTTTCCAAGAAAAGAAGACCTGCCTTCTCTGATATGAAATTATCAGAATCATACTATTTTCTGTATATTTTATTTCCTCTAATTCTTAAAAAAAAAAAAAAAAGTTTTGTTTTTTTATTCTCTTTTGTTGCAAAGCAAGCCTGTGTATCCGCTATGCTATAATCTGTGTGGAATGTATGTGCAGAGATGGAGTGGGTTGCATTCTGGTGTCTCTCACTGATACAAGCCAGAAGTAATTCTGTGGGGTGAGGTTAATGATGGAGCTTAGTGTGGTCTGAATGACTGTAAGTCTGCTGTTGTAGCTGACCTACAGCTACAGCAAAGACCTTTCAAACCTACGTATTTTTTCCAAACATGAATAGATTAGGACCTAATATGAATTTCAAAATCAAGCCTTTCTTTTTGTATGTAGTCAGAAGCCCTTTAACATTTTAAAGCTAAGCCTTTGCTATAAGAACAATGTTGCTTTCAGTGCCAATATTGAACTGCAACTGTGCTTGGGATGGAGAAACTTGGCTGCCAGTGTGTCACAGGATTGGAGCAGTGATAACAGAGTTGAAGAGAAAGGGCATTTCTAGCTCTTACTGACTTGCCTTCCTGAGCCTATTCAGGCTCAACATAGCATTGCAACATGTACTAATATCAACTTGCTGCAAAGAAAAGCACAAGAAACTAAAAAGCATTCACCATTCACTGTTCATCAGTTTGGGAACCCAAAGAATGATCTTCCCCTTGTACTTTGTCAGTTTGGAGAGCAGAGTAGATTTGGAATCCTAAAACAAATATATTAAACCTCTGTCATATATCCTGAGAAGGGGATTCGGTAAAATCTGGCTATTATTATGGCTTTGTGTAAGACCTTTTTTCACTTTCACTCATTCAGGAAGAGGGAAATACCTTCTTTCTAATAGCATTCATAAAGATTATAATCTGTAGAATCTTAATGGCATCATTAGGGGAAGCTTGGTTATCTAAAAAGAGCATCATCCTCAACAACTCAGCCCATCTCTCAGGATTTGCTATCCAAGTGAAACAACGTGCCAGTCTGCAGTGGGCTTTTATCGCTGGGCAGCTGCCTAAATAGATGAGATTTCAGTAATAACCATTTTCACAAAGTAAAACATCAGTGGGAGCATTAAAGTATGACATGATCTGAATACATTCTCAGCCTCAGAGTAATCAAGTGATACTCTTTATTATACACATAGTGTGCAAAGCGGTCACAAAAATACCTCATGTGGTGAAGCTGTGTTTTCTCTCCCAACAATTTATTTCAACTGTGCAACTAAGCTGAAATTGTGAAAAGCATAAATGTGATGTCTTATCTGCAGTTTGCATGTTTATATTGATAATTTATTTCTAATTCCCATATAACTCTGGCAGATTTGCATCATCTTTGTATGCCATGCTTCAGTGCACATCAGTTATGATGCATGTTTGTGTTAGGACATGCTTTAGAGAAGCAAATTCTGAAATGCCAAGAAATAATTGAAGTGTGTCTTGCTGGCACTCTGCCTACCTGAAAAAAAGACTGATGGTTATATGGGATAACAGTTTTCGCACACTGGTTGAGAATGTTAATGAGCATACTTTTTTCTGGTAAGGAAATAGGAGTAAGGTTTCCAGAACACATTGGCGGCATTCCCAAGCCTTCATTCTGCTTTGCTGATCACCAGTCTACCAATGAGACCTTTGATTTTCTTCATGGAGGTGGAACAGAGTCATAGAATCATAGAATGGTTAGAGTTGGAAGGGATCTCAAAGATCATCGAGTTTCAACCCCCCTGCCATGGGCAGGGACACCTCCCACTAGAGCAGGTTGCTCAAAGCCCCATCCAGCCTGGCCTTGAACACCTCCAGGGATGGGGCATCCACAACTTCTCTGGGCAACCTGTTCCAGTGCCTCACCACCCTCACAGCAAAGAATTCCTTCCTAATATCCAATCTAAATCTCCCGTCTTCCAGTTTAAAGCCATTAGCCCTTGCCCTATCACTATGTTTCCTGACAAAGAGTCCCTCTCCTGCTCTCCTGTAGGCTCCCTTCAGATACTGGAAGAATGAAGCTGCATTGCAGTTGATGACAAGTGCTGTATGGATGGACCAACATTACAGATGTGTTATACAGGGACAAGAGATCTAGAAGGAGACATAGGATTATAGAGGAGTAGCAGAGGGTGAGAGGATATGGATATGTTTGGGTGAAGTACTGGTTAATATGGTCTGAGGAGAGACTTGGTAAGAAGCTGGGAAAGGTATGTCTGCAGCCCAGTAAGACGGCTGCTTCTGCCACTAGAGGAGCTGGTAGGTGTTTCTAAGCAATCTGGGCTTGGGAACCCTTTTGCCATAAAATTGTGCTGTCAACTGATTACTTTCAAAAATAGGGCAGTTTCTTGACAGAGGTGAAGCTCTTTGTGTCCTTGCAAACTAAGCACAGTACTGCCCAGACTGCCACGTAACCATATAATCTGTGGTACAGGTAGCAGCTTTGGAGCAATTAACAGGCTGGGGAAGAATCTTACAACTCTGCCAACTAAGCAGGTTTTGTACCGCAGCCTTGGTTAAGATCTTCACAGTGATCCAATGGCTCAGTTTTTTAATGAACAGCGTTCAATTTCTTTTTGATCATGATGCGGAGAAAATCCTGCAAGATTAGCCAGATGGGGAAACTGTGCTGTATTGCTTCTGTTCTCCAAATGGTAGCTCATTATTATTATTATACTCTTTTTACTTTTATCATTATGCTCTGGAAAGGACAATAAGGATGAAGAATTGCTGTTTGTTCTGCTATTTGGTCTCTGGAGTGCAGTGCTATTTTTGTTCTCAGAAAGAAATCTTTAGTTTCCTGTTGTGATAGATACTTCCTAGTTTTATTATACCTGTGAAATTATAAACTTAGCTTGCTTAAGATACAATGTCTTCTGGGAATTTTATACAAGGTCATAATTCTTCTTTGTTTTCCCTTTACAAGATTAATACTACAAGTGAAACTCAAATATGCACTTCTGTGATAAGCTGGGATATCAACTGCAGAGTAAACAATTATTTTTGTAATCTTCATTGGCATCAGAAAGACTATCCACGTATTAGTAGAACTTTGTGATAGCTTCAGAATAGTCTGTCAAGGCCTGAGATGCGCTTTTTTCAGGAGGTTTTTTTACATATTTGGTTTTGTTGTTATTCCTTAGAACATCAGTATTTTACTGGTGGAATAAATTCTAAGACTGTTCATCCTGCAGAAAGATATGCACATCTGTATGATGTTAGTTGTTTTACACAGAATAGATTGGCTGCAACAAGACAGTAGGGAGCTCAAGCAGTAATTTAAACTTCACTAAGATTCTTTTTTTAGTGAACGTTTCTTAGGAGGCTAGTAGTGACAATATAAATGGAATCAGAAAATAAAGTTGTGGTTTTGCCAAGTTGTTTGGGTTTTTTAAATAGCCAAATTAATTTTGAAATGATGTTACGCTTTCTGAAAATAGCAGTTGAGGCATTAGAGTCATTAGAGTCCTGCCTTTTTTTTTTTTTTTTTTAATAGCTGGAAAACTTACTGTGGTATGGCAGAATTTGAGCAGAACAGATCTGTGATAGTCTAACTGGTTCCTAAACTATAACGTAGAAAGTATTTGCACAATACAGTGGACTTTAGGTTTCTTCCAAATCTGTCTGCCGTAGAGGGTGAAAAAGGCATTTTGTGTATATTTGCAATATGTATGAGCTACCAAAGAGTTCCCTGTGATCCTGTATTACCGTGTGAGCAAAAGCAGACTTTTTAAGATTGTGCAGTGATGCTACAGGACTAGTGTTCCAAATTTTGAGAAAGAGATTAGCATCATTGGAGCAGGCCCTGAGGAGGGCATGAAAGATGATCAGAGGGCAGGCTGAGAGAGTTGGAGTTGTTCAACCTGGAAAAGAGAAGGCTCCAGGAAGACCTTATTGTGGCCTTTTAGTACTTAAAGGGGGGCCTACAGGAAAGGTGGGGACAGATACTTAAGCCTGGCCTGTTGTGATAGGACAAGGGGTAACTAAACTAAAAGAGGGGAGATTTAGACTAGATAGAAGTTAAAAACTTTTTACAATGAAGGTGGTGAGATGCTAGCCCAGGTTTCCCGGAGAGGTGGTAGATGCCCAATGTCTGGAAATGTTCAAGGTCAGGTTGAACTGTGCTCTGAGCAACCTTGTCCAGTTGAAGATGTCCCTGCTCATTGCAAGGGGGTTGGACTAGATGACCTTTAAAGGTCTCTTCCAACCCAAACTATTCTGTGATGGTGAGCCTTACATCTTTGGATGTATGATGATTTTCTTCTGTCTCATTTGTCATTACGTGACAAGATGGAAAGAAGTTTGTTCCTTCTACTTTCACCCTGCTCTACCTAAACCTATCATGACTGTTTCAGGAGGAAAGAGTGTCCAATGCAATGCCTGAGGACACTTCTTGCAGTAATTTTTCATTCCAGAGGGATGAGAACTTTAATATAATGGAGTTGTTTTCCTCTTGGCCGCTCTATTGTGTTTAGCTGATGCAGCAGAACTGCATGTATTCAATTCAAATTTGTTTTGACTGACTATTTCACTCTTCAGTGCACTGTGGGGTTGGTGTGAATTGCAGGTCAATGGCACAGTTAGAATGGAGACAAAACATTGTACCTGCTCAGTTGTAGAGAACTGTCACTGCGACAAAGTTGGGATCAAGAACCCCCTCGTGTAGGAAACTTGGCATTCAAAAAGCTGTGAATTTCTTGAGATCGATTTGTAGTAACAGTGTAAGAAAGCACATCTGCTTTGTCTTTGAAATTAAAATGTCAGCATTTTAAATAACTTTTCTAAAAATTGTTCTGAGTTTAGTAACTTTCTTATTCTTCCTGCAGTCTTCAATGATCAGTCAAGTTCTGTTCTTTCAATGGTGAAATTCTGGATAATTCATTTTCTTATATTTTCTATTATTAATCGGGAGCAAAATCTATTATATTACAGATGTCCCATGCCACAGAAGGGTTTGCAGGAATAATTTCGGAAAAGCTTGTGTTTGACCATCTAAAGCAACAGGTGGAGTGTTATTAGTGGACGACCTAAGGTGTTCTTCAAACAGCAAAGTGCTTTTATGAGCTGCAGAATGACGGGGGGGGTGTATAAAGGG
>VZRU01003674.1:523782-589577 GCA_013398155.1 Pedionomus torquatus
ACTGGGCGGGGAAGGCCTGTTGTCTGGTCAAGAGTCTTTGAAATAATTTTAGGCACCAAAAATCTTACTTTAGCTTTAATAACATCAGTATATTTTTGGTTCTGTGCCTTTTGTTTATTTATTTATGTATTTATAAATATATATATATTTATCTTGTAAGAATAAATATAGGAAATTGGGAAATCTGCTGCTGTAGAAAGGCTGATGAGAGGGTAATGGTCCAGTATGCTTGTAAACAGTAAGTCTGAAAGTGAGATGTAGAACAGTGCAAGAAGCGGTGGTTTATGGCCTGATTACCTGAGTAGTGGCCCCAGAGTTTAGGTTGTCTGTCTTTCTTTTTTCACCCTCTCTTCATGAGAAATTCAGCTTTTAGCATTCAAATAAGATACTTTTTATCTGTAGTAGATAGATAGATAGATAGATAGATAGATAGATAGATAGATAGATAGATAGATAGATAGATAGATATCTGTAGATATCTTCCTGGCAAAGGTGATGCTGGTGGTTGGGTGACTGGGATACTCAGCTTTTGTAGTTAAGCTGGAGGTTCTGTTGTGGGCTGGGCTGTTTGCTATAACACTCACTTTGAACAGCACATTTTTTAATTGTCACCTGAATTACACTGGTAAAAATAATAACACTGAGCTAATTGGAGGGCCCCAAAGCAAGATGTAATCACTTCAGCAAACTCAACAAAACCACTTAGATTAAAATGCAGTGAATTAGAGCACAGGTGGACAATGTATATCTTACAAATTACAGAGTCGAAGCTAAGTGGTTTTGAGGAGCGCGAGGGGAAAGAGAACAAGAAAATTCTGGTATTCAAAACCTTGCTAGGGTTAAACATCAGTCTGCCTTTCAGATTGACTTGCACTTGTTCTGTCTCTTGGCACTAGAGCATTCCATTATTTGTAAACAGAGTAATTGTACGAAGAGGAATACATGTGCAACTCTGGGTAAATATGGTAATAAATTGTCATATATACCACACAGCCCTGAAATAATAATATTTTTATTTTCTGACTATAAATGTTAGATTTTCCCATAAGGAGTTGAGGCATTTCAATTTCATAATATTCTCTTATTCATAATATTATAATTTCTGCTGGATGTTTTGATGAGTTGCAAAACGTTTTAATATGTGGACCCTCAGCATGCAGGATATGTAACATGCGTATTTGCCCAACCAAAACCTATGTATTTTGTGAAGATGACTTCTTAATTGATAAATTGTAGCCTACTCTAGATTAAAAGCATCTCTATGAATGTCTCTTCCAGCTTGGTTTTTATGAAGTTGGAATTTGGGATTGGGATGAAGTGTTTTGAATGGACAAAGATCCATTCCAAATTTACAGATCTTGGTTATTCCAAGATAAGAAATCACTTACTTGGAACATTGGTCATCTTTCTCACTGGATATGCAGTGTTGGTAAAAGCTTCCGTCATTTGACATTAATTTTATTTTAATAAAATTGAATGCTATTTTCATTGGCTGATGTTGGCTCTTAATGCCTTTCACTGGTAGAGGCAATGCATAGACAACACCACGTGTGGTACAGAAATGTGTGAACTTTAATGCCTAGATGATACATGGGTTTGGCGGCTCAATATTTTCTTCGTATTTTCAGTAGGATTTAAAATGAGGTATATTGAACAGATTCCTATGAGGGAATCCCTGTTGAAGAGATAGACAGTGTCACAATGCTAAAGTAGCTCTAAACAGTTTGTTGTTATAAGAACAACACAGAGTGGACAGTTGTATCTTTGTTTTTGTAATTTTTTCTGTAGGCAAATTAAACGAGATACTTTTATGGTATGCGTTGTTTTCAACTTTACTTTCTTTGCAATATTAGGTCCGAGTGATGGTGGATTTATGTAACAGCACAAAAGGGATATGCTTAACAGGTATGTTTATTGCCTTAGGCATTACACACACCTATGTTACCTTCAGGAACAGAGTGTGAGATTTTGTAAAATAACTTGAAGTCAATGACTATGTCAAAGAACTATTCTATTTACTCTGTCAGAATTGACCTATCAATTGGGTTATTTATTTAAAGAAAGAGAATGGTGCTACTTTGGGATGTACCTGTACCTACTTACTATGAATGTTGGAGCTCAGTTGATGTTCTTTCTCTTCTGAGCTGTTTGTTTCATAAGCAAATCTTTTAGACTTGGGTGTTTCAAATATTAGTTGAGGTTTAGTCTTGGTAATTTTGAGTATGTCCCCACACTTTGAGACTAACATGGGATGAACATATAGGGTGTAGAATCGTGCTTCCACTGTTACCAGGGGGGAGCTGGGACAAGAGAAGATGTGACATTTATGTGGGATTTGCTGCAGAGAATGTCAGGTACCACCAGTTTAAGGTCCAGCTTTAAAGCCTAGAGTAGACTGAGTCGTGTTCTTTTTGGAAATTAAAAAAATAAGAAATAATCAACTTTTTATGAGTTTAAGAAAACACTTCACTTGTTGTCTGGTTTGTATTTTTGAATGGCTATAAGGTCCCTTTGGCTCAACTGATTGCAACGTAAATGAGAGTTGCCAGAGTACACACAGATGTCAAGCACCTCTGAAACTGTAGACCAGTTCTGATTGCAACTGGGGCTGAACCACAGACAACTTGAAAGGTTGTTTCTTTGGGCTTCAGACTTCTGAATTCATGGTACTGGGTGCCTTCTGCACACTTTTTGCTCTCTTGACACCATTGAATTTTGTCTCTATGACTGGCTTTCTCTGCTATGTGACACTTGCTACTTTTCCAGCGCCTTTCTTATTTATCTTACGGTTATGCAAGGAGAATCAAGATGCTGGGTTTTTGAGATGAGGAAGCAGTTGAAGGCACTAATGGACATAACGTTGTAGTGTGGAAAAAAGGGTCATTTATTGGAAAATTGGCAGAAAGATGTTAACTGATGTTACTGCCTGTACTGATTAAAAGGGGTAATTGCTGTAATGGTATTATAAAATGGTTTTCACTTTACTCATAATGCTTTCTAATTAATGCTGAAAATTGTCATCTTTAGGGAAATCTAGTAATTACTGTTATTTTCTGTTGTAGAGAGTTTCATTGAAACAAGAAAGTACTTCGCTGGAGGGAGAAAAATGTTCACAGAACTAATTTGATTGTTTAATTGCAGCTACCACCTTTCTTTGTATTCTCCTAACTCGCCTTTCCTGTTTGGTTTTGTGCTGGTGGCTGGGGGTTTTATTTATTTATTTAATAAAACACGTACTGGAAATCACGTAAGATAGATCCTATTACAGAATAATTTTCTGGTTTACTCTTGCTTTACTCTTGCCTGCTCTGCTCTCTTCTCATTATGGCCCTGTACTTGAGCTGAGTCAGAGCGAGACAGATTTTATTGTGTTATATGTTCCTGAGTCCAATTTCTATTATACCAACCAGCTTCTTTGGGGACCTTGGTCCAGTCTGGAAAACAGCTACATTAGAAAAGCCTGATTAGGATGTAGATCTAGTTAATAGGACTGACAAAACCTTTCCCTTTTTTTTTTTTTTTTTTTTTTTTTTTTTTTTTTCCCCTTCCTCTTTAAATAGTCTGAATCCTAAGCTGCAATGAGATATCCGTAAAACACAGAGAAGTATAGTATATAGTGTTATACTATTTTTATTTGTGACCTTCATCAGTATTATAAGAGTATTCTTATATTGTAACAGGATTGTGGAGAATGCTTATAGAAAAGAAATGTAATGATTGTTAGATGCCTTGCTACTTACAATTCAAAGCAATTAATCTGTAGGTAGTCATTTTGAAATCTTTGGGGTTTTCTTCCCCTTTGATTGTTCTGATCTGGTGTTAATTCAATTTGGAATTACTTTTTGTTTTCTTGCCAGGTTAAACTAATAAATTCTTCTTTCCTTTGCTTGTTCCTGTTGTAGGTCCCCCAGGCCCCCCAGGTAAGGTCCTTGGACAACTGCAGTTACAATTTTGGGTAATTGAAACAGTTGCTGGTTCAAGATGTTGAAATGTACAAATGTATCTTTTATAAAATAGTCTTCCTTTGCTAATTAGAATGAGGGAGGGTTGAACGGCTGCTTGCCTTTATAGTTTTTGTACTTAAGTCAACTTGTGCCCCTTCTGAGAGGAGGCGCGGGGGTTTAGACATTATACTTCTGTAGTGGAGGGAATAGAATATTTTCACGTTTGCTGAAACGTATTTGATCAAAACCAAATGGATTTAAGTGTTTAAGTAGCCTTTAGCTGAAAAGTGTCAGGTACTTTTTGTTTGTGGGGTTTCAAATAGCGTCACAGAGGGAGCGATGTGTTCTCTGTCAGCCAAACGTGGTTTGGCACTGCAGTGGTCTGGACTTAGTAGGTAAATGCTTTTCTTGTGTTAGACCAGTCTGGCCAGTATCATGAGCAACATTAAAGCTTATGTGGCTTGTGGAAGGTGTTAGTCGCTGTCAAATTCACAAATAAGATGGTTTTCACTCTGTTTGTCCTTCAAGTGGGATCCAAAATGCTAATCTGTGCTGGCCTTGATGCAAAATGTGTGCAGCGTTCATTTCATCCAGCTTTCTTATGCTAAGGCCAGCACAAACAGGCACCTTACTTGTCGGTTTGGTTTCATAGCTTTTTGTTTGTTGGTTGGTTGTGGATGGGTGGTTTTTGTTTGTATTTTTTGGTTTGGTTTGGAGGTTGGGGTTTTGTTGGTGTTTTGGTTGTAGTGGTTTTGTTGATTGTTTTGGTTTGCGGGTTTTTGGTTGTTTTTTTGGTGTGGGTTTTTTGGTTTTGTTTTGTTTTGGGTTTTTTTTTGTAAGGAGGATAGTCAATTGATATGGAGAACATAATGGCCAGTTAGAGGATTTTGTATGTCTAAGGAAAAATTATATATAAAAACATACTGTATGTAAATGTGGTAGATTTAAGGATAAATTGTATTTAACAGTAAAAATTCAGTCATGCTGTTTGATTTGTTCAGGGCTTCCTGGACGTGATGGACTGCCTGGCTATAATGGATCCGATGGAGTCCCAGGTGTACCAGGACAAAAGGGAGAACCAGGAGTAAATGGAAAAAGAGGCAAAATAGGTAACTTTTATTTGGGAAAACGGGGAGAGTGGGTGTAAAAAAAGAAATCCTTTCTTGCTGTTACATTCAGATGTGGCTACTTTTGGACCTTTGTACAGGAAGAAAGGTTTCAATGTTTACAAAGTTGCATGTTAACACAATTCTACAGAAGATGGTATGTATAGGCTATAGAATATTGCAAATATCAGAAACCAATTACAGCTACCCAGTTAAATACAGGTGAAAAAAATAAAGTGAATACATTTTGTATTATAAAAAGGTATTGCTTGATGCTTAAGACTGCAACAACTGTTCTTGGTATTAAAAAGCTCTTCATTTCTAGGTGTTCCTGGACCAAAAGGGGATCAAGGACAGAAAGGAGAACCTGGAGAAATGGGTTTACCTGGCAAGGATGGGATGCCAGGGGGAAAAGGTGCAAGAGGAGCAAAGGGTGAAAAGGGGGATGCTAGCAACGATGTGATATTAGAAGGTAGGAAGCAGTGCTCTCAGGAGCTCTCTTGAAGCAGTGGACTGGACAAAAGAATATACTCTGCTTCTGTGGTATAAATGGGGTCTGCAGGGGTAGGACCAACTAGCATAACCACGTTATCCACAGTGAAGTTTTAGTATTGCTTTGCCCAGGAGAATGTGTTCTCTTTTTAATCTAAGTCTTCACACAAACTTTTCTGCTTGGGCTTTAGGTTGAGACGTACATGAATTCCACCCTTTCTAGTACTCTTCCAGGCAGTTGACCTCCCCCTGCTCTTTCTTGAAGTGTAGTTTTATTTTTCTATGAAGAAAACTAAAAAATGAGGGGCATATTTCTACTCAGGAAAACATGAAGCAGCCACAAATATAAACTGTGCAAAATTGATATCACTGTAACATCTGAAGCTGAGGTCTTAGTATATAGTACGTAAAAGATAACGGTGCTTTATAACTGTGACGTGCCTGTAATCTAGATGTATAAATTGCATTGAAGTCCTACAGCTTGGGAAATCCCATATTGTTCACCTTCTAACAAACAGCATCTCACTGAGTTTATTGCACCCTATTGCTATTTGCAGAAGTGTCTTAAGAGAGAGAGGCTGTTTCAGAGATCTCTCATAGTCCATCACGTGGGCAGGCACAGTTCTCTGCAGGTTGCCTGTTGCCAATGGAGCCTGTGACACTGTACTCTGTTTTGTATGTAGGTGCAAAAGGTGAACCTGGACCACCAGGCCCCCCTGGACCACCTGGACCGCCAGGGCCTCCAGGAAAGCGTAAAGGTAAAGCACAGCTTCAGGAGAACATATATAGCAGCAAATGCACAGGTTAGTTCTTTCCAGTGTTCTTTCTGGTCTAATAAACAGGTTCAAGATTAAACCCATGGCTCCAAGTCTCACAAAACAGTAAGCATGTGTTTCATTTGCTGGGTTCAGTAAAACCGCACAAGTTTAAAACTGAGTTTAGGTGTTTTGCTGAAATATAATCTGGATTAAGGCAGCAAGCTATCTCCAGTATATTATTATTCTTGTAACTGCTCTGTATTAATATTCAGGCAAAGTATTTATACATGGTGTTTTCTGTTAGATGGGGCATATTTGGAAAGTAAGATAAATGAAGTTGAAATTTTTAGCTTTTAAATGCTGAACTTTAATTTTACATGTAAATATAACCTGTTAACCAGGCTACTGTATTCTGCAAAATGAATTGGCTGCTCGTTGGCAGAACAAGCAACCTTGAACTAGCTAAGACTTCTAAAAGCTGGAGGAATACAAAAGGATTCTCAGACTTTGAGTTCATTTTAAATATTTAAGTTTGGGAACAAGGTGATCTTCAGTTCTTTTCCATTTTTGTTGTTTATGGTTATCGTATCCTGAATGACAGGTGGATCATGAGTCCCTTTTATTTGCTGTAATTGTGTTGGTGAGATACACAGCTAATATCAAGAAAAGAAAATTAAAGGCAGAGTAGATTCTCTTCAAACTGGGGCTGCAAATTGCACAGCAAATACTGTTAGAACCAAAATATGAGTATGCAGACTGCCAGGTCACGGGCTGTGTGCTGTAGTGTAGCAGCTGATAGCTCCTGATTACAGTGGGTGCTGACATAATTGAGAGTTTGGCATGAGATATCTCTGGTATGATTTTCAGGTGTGATGGATACCGGTCAATACTCATGGATTGAACCTGATGTTGTGGGTTACTGGAAAAAAATCATGTCAGTGGTTCACACCACAGCTTCTGTCTGTGTCTTAGAGGATCTTTTTCACAAATAGATCAAAATTGTACATGAGCTAAAATCCACGTGTGTGCATGCATGTGCCCGTGAGTGTGTGTCAATGAATAAAACGCTGCCCCAGCTTCATGGAGCACGTCTAGAGGTTAGTTGGCATAAACACCTCCTCCAGCAGGTGGCTGGTGGGACATACTCTGCTGTCTTGAGCAGTGTTATTTTGTAAATACATCAACAGATACAGTATCCTGAGCATAGTTTTCCATGCCTGAGGTTTATAGGGATTTAAATATATTAATATCAGCTAAGTACTTTGTGGAAGAAAGTGTAGGTGTCAACGTGATGCCAAAGACTATGTTAATATTCTAAAATCCTTCTATAGTAAACACATATCTTACTACGTTTCTATGGATATTTGTATTTATCATAGAAAAAAACCCATCATTTTAAACTGGGTTTTTCAGATAGGCTAGAATTTCTTTTTGGTTGTGTGAGTGGGAATAGCTTCTGATAGAGGTTAACAGAGACATGGAGACTGTGCAAGTATTTGCAACTTTTGTAATCAACCTCATTTTCAACAACATTGAAAAGAAAATATAATTTCTGTGATCTTTGATCTTTCTAATGCTCTAAATAATTCTGATTTGAATTAAAGGTATTAAATGAGGGCTTGATTCTTCTAATGCTTATAAGTGCCACTTCAGGCACACTGAGGGGGAAGAGTGGTCACAGTTGGGAAGGCTGGTGCTTGGAAATCAAGGATGTTCTTACTCATTTTGTTGTGAAAATCAGCAGATGGCTTTTAAAAGTATTTCAAGGTGGATGTCTGAAAATTTTGGCCAAAAATGTTATCACCCATTCTTGAAAGCTGGTTTTGAGACTTGCATTTCAAATCATTTCTACACACTGGAGGAGGAGAGCCTTTTTTTAAATTATTTTTTGGCCAGTGAAGAATTAGCCACAGAAGATGAGAAGAGCTGATGGTTTGGATGATCAGCACCGTGGGTTCTGCAGACATTGTGGTATAGTGATAACTGGAAAACTCTAGTTCAAGCTGAGTGTGGAAAGCAAAGAGAAGCTGGTGCAATAGCACTGTATTTTTCACTTACTCCATCTTGAGAACTGGAAGCAAACTTTTGGGTTTGGATGTACACATACTGGATCTGCCTGTCTTTGTCCTTTACCCCTGATGTTTGTGGCTTTCTGTGACTGTTGCTCCCCCTGCAGTTCTGGGATGAATTTTCCTCCCAGTTGAGATGTCTCTTTCCAAGGGAGATCAGAGCAATCCTATCAAAGCATAGCAAAGGATGTCTCAGTTACTAGTCTTCCAAATTTCTGGAAGAGAGTTATCTGTGAAGAGAGAGTGTTTGGTAAAGTGGGATTTCTTTTGTCATTGGGAATGTAGTTTTGTGACAGGCACACCAAAAGGGAGTAGCAGAACTTGGTGCAGTTATTAAGGATGAAACATACAGTGATTTGTGTGTCTCTCCATTAACAGGGTGGTAAGTTTTTATGTCACCATCATTCTGCACAGTTTGCTGAGATGAAAAATATTTTATTATTATTATTATTATCATATATGCTATTAACCAGTGGGTATTTAATACTGGGTGGAATATATATCGATCACTTCCACCTCTTATTTTTAATATAGCATGTAACTGTAATTGAAGTAGCGTGTAATAACCTCAATCAGCAGACACTATGTAGAAGTGTTAGAACAGAGCCCAAAGAGCCTCCTTACAATGGAAAGTAAGAAGCTGGAGGAGAAATCTCATCCCTGTTGAAATTCAGAAATGCACAAACTGTTACACAACATAGAATTGGGCCATTTACTCGGGTACCTCTTTTCAAGTGTTGCAACAGACTGAAGTGCTTTGGAGGGTAAGCCATTTGATGGATTTCTGATGGATTTTAAATCCTGGAGTGCAAATGGGAGTTACACTCAAATAATTCTGCGAAGAGATCTTCCTCGATGAGCACTTATGTTTTATGAGTCAGTAGGCTGTGAGATCTTACTAACAAAATTCAAAGTATTAAGCAGCTTTTGTAATTAAGTATTCATATCCCTTTGAAGAAAAGGGAATACACATGCTGATTTACAACTGTAATTAACTTATTACATAAGAATACAAGAATGGGTTTTTTAAATTAAATTTTGATTCAGGTAAGACTTTATGTTGTCAAGAGAAGAGAATAATTAGTTGGAATCTCAGCTGTATTTGTTCTCAACGGTAGTTAGCTAATTCTAAAGGAAACAAAACATCCCTGCTCCACAGTCCCTTGCTCCATCCTTCTCACCCTCCCCAAACAAACCAAATCAATAATTTTAATGTCTTCTAAACTCCAGGAAGTCTCAGCCACAATATTTTAGGACAGAATCAGTAGATTGTTTATCTTTTTTTGATGGAAAAAAGGCAGAGAAAATTCCACACAAGAGTCTGTGTATTTTTAATCTTAATTGCTGTTTCATGCACCTGAAAGTTCAGAGGAAGCATTGCAAATATCCTCAAATGCAAACAGTGCATTAGCTCTACTAGTAGTCTGTAGAGTACTCTATAGTCTTAAACTACTGTATAGGGAACGGCTCCTTCAGTTACCTGTATCTATTAGACTTGGCACAAGAAAATTAAGTTGTTGACTGCAACTCAGTTTTATGCTGAGTGGACTTCTTTTTTGAGATATTTTGAGATCAGAGGCCAGAAAGGGATCTGGAGGCATTGCTATGGCTTTTCATCACCCAGGGTTGGATTGACTTTGTGCCTTATTTTGGAGATGTGCTGTGACAATCACCGCTCTCAGTGTCATATTACCAAATGTCTTGGACTAGTTTCTTTCTGCATGAATAAAGAGAAGATAGAACCTAAAGGAGAAAACAACTATCCAGTATTGTTTGCCCTTTCTTTCCTGAATGTCACACTACTCTTTCTGCATTTACTTTATAGTTATTTCATATTGGTACTGGCTTTCTCATTTCAACTACGTTCAACTACAGGATTTCATTTACAACCCTGTAAATCCTAGAAATATATTGGAAAGCAACAATGAAAATGCAAGTCCAAAAGAATTTGCAGCCTTCATGCCAGGCAGTGTGAAATGTGTAAGCAGATGAAAGTTGAGAATGGAATTTAGAAAAAAAGGCTACAATGAAATTGGGATCTCTTCAGCAAGGAGCTGAGAGCTGTTCTCTGTCCTTATTCATTGTAAGCAAAACCTGTTGCATTGTTTTAAAGGCAGAAGAGGTATGTGTGTTTATAGAGAAAGGTCCATAAATAATTCCATTCAGACATTCTTTTAATAGTAGATGCTAAGAGAAAACCCAACCAGTTACGCTTCAACTAGTTGAGGGGTGGAGGAAAATGTTTCCAGA
This sequence comes from Pedionomus torquatus, assembly GCA_013398155.1. Taxonomy (NCBI): domain Eukaryota; kingdom Metazoa; phylum Chordata; class Aves; order Charadriiformes; family Pedionomidae; genus Pedionomus; species Pedionomus torquatus. Next base: position 534,402 of record VZRU01003674.1, read on the forward strand.
TGTTTGTTTCTAATGTGAACCATTTCTCTGTGTATAGGGAATACAGTGCCATGTCCCTTAGACTTTCATATTACTGCTTTAATGGCATGGATGACTGACCCGCGTTCTTATGCGTTGTGTGCTCAGTGTATGTGTTAGGACTTTATTACTCTTGGGCATTAGCAGCACGAGCAAAACTTCCAGTGTTGCCTACAGAATGGCCCCCCTGTCCTGGGGTACCTATGTTTGGGTATGAAGCTTTTGAGTTTAGCCAAGACATTGTCATTCCCAAGACAGCATTTTAGGTGTCATTGCTAAATCAGCCAGCTGCCAGCTACCTCAGCTGTCACAAGTTATCCAAGGAAAGGGGCAATCCTCTTTCTAAGCAGCTGCTCTGAAATTCACAGCTAGTGAATTAAATCTATTGAGCAAAATTAGTTACTCCTTTAAAGTTGACTGCCAGACCGACAACCTTAGGGAAGCAAACAACCCAAAGACTTCATTTCCTTGGTAGAAATGACAGCAAGTTGGTTTCTTTAATCTCATTTTTTGGCCAGACCAACCTAAACTTTTTTCCCAGGTGAAACAAAATGCCAGTTGCCATTCCTTTATTTTAGTGGAGTCACTTGTATGCACACCTCTCATGTCAAATCTAGAAAAATGATGTGTGTTACCCTTTCTCTCTCAACTCTAGGTGACACATACACTGTACCGAATGATGATACCCTGGCTGGAAAAGCTGAAGAAAAAAACCCTGGTCCTTCAAAAAAAGCTGGTAACCTACTACAGAGTGTGACTAACTGCTACTTACTGTTTTAATATCACAGATAATGGACATGTGCTTTTTCTCTACTAGAATGTGTCATAACATCTGTAGGAAGTCCCGTGCACTTTGTCAGTGTACAGCAAACGTTTGGAACTTGGATGCGAGAACCTGTAAATATAAGTGATGAAAGGATTTGGCTTACCATGCATTTTTCAGGTACGCTTGTAGTAGCCACTGACCAAAACTTAGTTGTTACGCTAACAGGGCTTTCTTAATTCCTTCAACTGAAACTAGTATTCTAATAAAGTACAATTGTTTTATTACCCACAACTTTTTCAGAATATTTCCTGTATTACCATACTTGACTGTACATAGGGTTATGGATGTTTGTAGTACCTTTAGACATTTTCTGAGTCAACATCAGATTTTGGAAACAGATTGAGGATTTTAGGGTTTTTTAACCCATCCAGGTTTAAATGCCAGTTGTTCATGCCTTTTTACTTATTTATTTCAAGAGTTTCCTATGGCTTTACTTCCCTCAATTGTAGATCAGATTTTTGCCTTTTCATTTGGCTGGGTGTGCAAACAAATCAGATGCTGAATGAACTACATTTAGTGCAGGAAAACTTCCAGGACCTAAGTGGAAAAAGGAAATATTTTCTGTATATTTTCCCAACCGTGTTCAGAATTAGGGCCCATCAGGTCAGTGGGAAGCAGGCCCTTGAACACCCCTATAGATTTATTGTGGTGTCTGTGGATTATTTTATCACGTTCCAGCAAGCTGAATCACTTGAAAACACAAATACAATTGTTGTCTGTCAGTCAGATATTTGAATGAGTTTGACTTTCAGTAGAGATTGAATTTTAGGGTAGAGATTTTAAAATTAAATGAACCAAATGATAGTCCTTTTTTCATCTTTTCCCCTTTGTTTAGGAAACTCTATAAAAGAATATGAGAATTCTAATGCTTTGCTGAATGACAGCTACAGGATCATTAACATCACAGGATTCTTCTATGGATGTGGTCACGCGGTACAAAACAATCACCTGTACTATCAAAAGGGAGGAACCAATGTCATTCTGAAGTAAGTGGGACACAGCTGGCTTAAGGCAAGTGATGTCGTGGAAGGAGGAGCCATGGGTTAGAGCAACAGAGGTGAACCTCGGAAAAGCAGACCACTTCCCTTGTACCGTTCGATGTTCTTTTTGGTCCTGTCTCAAATGGGAAGAATGGAGGAATGGTCAGAACAACTTACTCTTTCCAACGTGTAACGGGAATGTGGGACACTGGCTTTTCATCTGTCTGTGCAGATGCTGTGGGAGCAGAGGAACAGGGAGGGTGATCCAGGTCCCATTACTCTGCTGTGATAGTCAGTTCTTTAAGCATTGTTAGCTCTGCATCTAAGGGGTGAACTCGAAGAGTTTACTACATGATAGGACAACCAGGCCTCCAGATTAACAAGATGCCATGTGCAAAGGTGACAAAAGATTTTTCTTTTGGTGATCCTGGGATCTGGTGGGTTCCAGTTATACACAATGTTGCTGTGGGTGGTGTTGCATTTGGATCCTTTGCTGTGTTCTTAATTGTGAGGAAGCAAGGGGAACTGACTAAGGAATTCGGGGGTCAGAAAAAATGTATTTGATTTTAAAAGAACAAGCTGTGCATCTACCTGCTTCAGACTAAGAATTGGTTTGACTGCAATTTGGGGGATACAGAGGAGTGGTCATACGGTTGTAGCCCACATGGGGAACTTGCCTTGCTGGGCTGATGCACGTGCCTTGCTCTTGGTAGCACTGTTCTGAGCCTGTGGGGGCTGAGTTAATGCTGCTTGTGCAGAAGAATGTGCCTGGGCACCAGCTGAGGACATGGCGACCTGGGGAATTGCACATTCCATTGTGGAGGAGCGGCTCCACTTTTGATTTCCTCATAAAAAGAAGCTCCGACAACTCTCCCAATGTATCTCCTTGAATTGGAACTGGGAATTACATTGCTATTTCTTCAGTTTCTACTAAGGACAGGACAGACAATACAAATCAAAAACATAATCTCATGTTGTGGGAACAGCCAAAGGAAGACAGACCAAGGGCAAGTGCAAGATTGCATCTGCTTTCAAGTTCTCTTACATGACTCTGATGTTTGAGCCAAGAACGTTACTGCACTTTGATGTCTATTCCCAAGCAGGTGTGAGTGCTGCCTTCCTGTATGCATTTGGATGCCAAGGAATGTGAGCTAGCTGCTTGGATTCTATAATATTTATTCTGTCAAAGACAAGCCCCCTTTCTGGCAGCCTCCCTTAAGTATCTTTGGGCCTTTTTGTTTATACATCTGTAAAGACCATCTCTGTGTAAGCAATATACAGTGATAGGACAGAGGTTCCACACCTTTGCTTGTTAATTGGGAAATGCCTTCACGTACAGATGAACACAAGCTATTTGTGGAATTTTCAAAACAGCTCTGAAGTTGTGAGAGGTGGCCTTTTTGTTCAGTTACTCACTCTAAGGTTATTTACCATTAGCACAGATAAGATGAGGCACCGTGAATTCTGTGACAGTGAAGTCCTTGATTTTGGGCTGCAGAAACGCTTCTGGTTTGTATTGATTTAACAGAAAGAGGGGATGAGGACCTGGTTGGTTCGTTTTGCAGATGTTGAAAAAATATTTAAAAGGAGTTTCCTAACATATTTAAAAGCTAGTAAAACTAGTTCTTTCTGACCTTTGGCAGATCTTCTGATGATGCTCAGATCCCTGACATTGATTGCTTCATCCTTTTGTTTCATGATATTTTTTCCTGCCTCTCTTATATTTGGATAACTTCATTCATCGTAGTGATCAGAGAAGGGTTTGTAGCTTGAGTTCCCCACAGTTAATGAAAACAGGACACAATATCCTGTCATTTACCCCAGGGTGCAAGAAGATTGAGGACTCTGTGAACTATTTGGAGTTCTAGGACAGACTGACCTTCGCTAGGGGAGGGGAAGAGAGTTTTCACTCAGGAGTGAAACCTCACTTTGCTGCTGCCTTCAGGATTTTCAAATAAAAGAGGAAAAGACACAGGGTGTTCTGTGTTGCAGATCTTGCATGTTTCTAATGAGTCTTAAGATGCTTTTTTTCTTGTTAGCTTTTTATAAAAAAAAAATCCTGAAGAATATCTGCATTTCTGTGGGAGTGTTCCTTGCCCTTGCCTGAGGTTATTTACAAACACGAAGCAACTGACTAGATCAACTGGGTTGACACACATTTCTCAGAAACCTTCTTCAGCCTTGAAGCCCTTTTTAATTGCATGCACACCCTGCTGGAATATGGAATTGCTTCAGACATGAGTTTTACAAACACTGAGGGGAATCATGTAGTTAGATATTCCTGACTTAGGATGATTTTTCCGGTATAGGCTATCAATGCCTCTTCCACCAAAAAATTATTCTAGTATTTTTTCTTCTATTGTTCCTGGATCTGAAATGTTCCTGTCATTAAGCCTGTTTTTTCAGAAAACTTTTGTAACTGCAGCAGATTGCTGTACTGAGTAATGTTTTTCCTTTATTTGAGGACCGGAGCTTTACAGCTAGATAAAAGACAACGAAATGTGCTTCATTACAGAAGGCATTACTTAAAAGGATAACGTGTACTCTCTCTGCCTTTGCTAAAGCACCGCATTTTTCAGTGATTAAATGCTAACTGCAAATGTATCTTGATAGTAGCTGATTACCCTCTCCAACTAGTAGAGGAACTCAATTTAGCTGCTCGGTGCCGCTGTCCTCAGGTTATCATCCTATTAAGGAATTTTAAGGAATTAAAACAATTTTTTACCTCAGCGATGAGACACTGAGGCTGTCCTGGTGGAGGGCAGGACGAGGTCAGAATTTTGGCTCTGCAAAGTAGAATTTTTATTCCTTTGATGTTTACTTGAGCAAATCACTGCATTATCTGAATTGTTTTCAAAAAAGGAACTCTAAGACTAGGTGAACCTGCCCAGAATTCATGCTGGTTTAGTGAATCACATTTTCTCCCTTTAGTTCCCACTTGGTAGAAAGCAAACTTCTGCACAGATTGCATTTCCCAAGCCTGCGCTTTCTCCTGGTATCTAATTCTTTTTCACACCCATTCCTTCTAGTTGCTTCTTTCATCCTAGTGATAAAAAAGCTCATAGACTAAATAAAGTGAAACCTACCAAAGCGAGTTCATGCTCTTGCACATCTTTTAGATCCGTTATTACTTTGGAATTTTCTCCCGGTGTTTTGAGCAGAATACTTCATTTTAAAAGACATCAGGATGGTCCTTGAACTCAAGTATTTTCAACGATGCGTCTGTCAGTAATAATGCACTCTGAATTGATTCAACCAGCCTCTTTATAAAAATGAATTTTTAACGCAATGTACTCAATACTTTATCTCATTTCAGACTCGGGCTCGATAAAGCATCGTTGGGCACACTGCTGATTGAAAATGCCTTATATCATGGTCGTAACTACCTCTTTTCTAACTCGAAGACGTACTTCAACGTAGCAGTGGATGAGAAGGGTCTCTGGATTATATATGCCTCAAGCACTGACGAAAACATAATAGTAGCACATATTGATGAAGAGACATTTTCAGTCATTCGGCACATCAATACTACCTATCCTAAGTCCAAGGCTGGTAACGCGTTCATAGCGTGTGGCATTATGTATGTAACTGATACTAAGGATATGACAGTAAGTTTTGCTTTTGATTTATTGAAAGAGAAGCAGATCGATGTGAGGTTTGAGTTACGGTCTTCACAATCTGTGCTTGCGATGCTTTCATACAGCCTAAGAGATAAGAACTTGTACACGTGGGAGAATGGGAGCTTAATGGTATACCCTGTACGTTTTGGCAGATGAATATGTTTTAAAATGGCCTGTGTGGCAGCCACATTTGCCTCAATAGATTATTTAAGGCTGTATGAGATACACGCGGGGGTCTCTTCACTTGGTATTTTCTGTTCACTGAAGGTGGTTTGTGAGTGTGCACAAAAGGGAGATCAGGAGCCTTTGTGCAGACACACTTCAATTATGTGGGCTGTTCTCGTCTTTTTAAAAGAATAGCTGTTCAATGTTGCAGCTGGCACACAGCACGGACTCGCTTTTGTTTTTCCCGTTATTCAGCCAATAATTATATCTAATATATGTTGATTATTCCACAGTCATGTGCTCAGCAGAGACTATTTATAACTTTCAGTCGCAATCATCTTATCTGCAGTCATTTTGTACTCAGTGATTATGGTCTAGTATAAATGTCTAAATAATGAACTTTTGTGTACAAATACCTTTGTCATTTTCACTTGATACTTTCCACTGATTCTCCATGAACATTGTTTTGGACGGAGATATACAGCTGTTAAAAATAATGGGGACAGAAATAGTTGCTAGAACAGGGAAAAAAGGCAGAAAACTTCAAATTTGACAAGTCTAGAGAAACAAAGAGCAAAATCCAGCTGAAGTACAAGGAAAATGGGAATAGCAGCATTATTAAATACTGAATATACATGAAATTGTGTTTAGTAAATGGAATGTGGGAAGAAAAGTAATGAGGTATGAAACCGAAGATGTAAAATTTATGATTAAAGCTCCCTTTTTAACAGTGTTTGAGTTGCTCCTGTTGCTACAGATGTTTCCTCACGCCCCAGCTGCTATGGAAACTCTACCACTACAACTTGCTTTTAACCATACTTAATTATAGTAAGGTATATTTCTAAAAAAAAATATTATTCTCATGTTAGTCTATAGAAATGGAATCCTAAAATGAAGGGTATACTTTTTTTGCTGCTGTTCTTAGAAAAGTGAAATATCTGGAGCAGGAATGTGTGCATTTGTGTCACAGTACTCAGTGATTTCATTTGATGTTAATCTTAATTCAGAGATTGCCCGCTCACATTCAAATTTTTGAGAGCTAAGGGTGAAAAATAATAGGATTTAAAACAAACCAATTTTGTTTTGATTTTTGTTTGACTTCTAAATTTCACACTGAAACATAAATCCGCACTGCTGGTCAATCTGTATTGAAAAATCCCACTCTCAGCAAGCCCCTACCTGAGTGTCTAAGTGATAGTGGTAGAGTTCACAGAACTCATCCAAATATTTGGAAGCAAAGTATCACTTAAACCCTGAGCTGCATGGAGCTCTTTAATACCCGTGCGACATCTAAGCACCAGCAAAGGTTCGGTGAACTTGGGAACGTCTGTGCCTGCAGAGCTTTGTGCAGCCTCTATGCTGGAAGTCTCCGTCTGCTGCAGCTGAGCTTTAATGCGTGAGACAGTGCTCCCCTCTTAGCACACCTGCTGGTCTCACTAAGGCCAGGATTCAGGCCTTGCACGAGACAGATTCAGAGGGAAATAAAAACGCATAATTAATACTTTGTACACATATACATTAAAACTCATATACTAAGAGTTCTGTCTGCACCTGTAAAGTGCAAAGCTTCACAGTCAGGAGTTACAGTTGGTGTATGTGGGGCTGCTTTTGACTTTTGTGGGGTCTCTTTTGCTTGGCAGGCTTTTTAGTGGTTTGCTGTTGTTTCTCTTTAAATCGAATTATAGCACTAATAAGGTAGACATTTTGGCTAAAAAAAAAAAAAAGGCTCAGCAATATATGTGGGCAAATACAGTTCAAACCAGATGTGACAGGTTCTAGGGAACACGCCTATCTTAAAACGCTCCATTTCTGAATGTCGTTGTTGAGCCACTTGGATGAACTTCTGGGAGAAGGCAGGCCAGGCCAGCATATTCTGACTCTTTACTCAGTGACAAAACCAGGCTGTGTTTCTTCCAGCTGCAAGTTCTGTTAATCTTATGTTTTTCTAGGATGGCTGAAAATAAAATGCAAACAGCTAATCCTTTTTATCTCAGTAGGGCCTGAGGTCAAGCTAAAGCTTGCTCAGGCAGCATCCAGTCAATCTACTGGAGGTTTGGTTAAATCTCTTTAAATATAAGGAAGAGTTCTGGAATGGATTGTTCCATGAAATAAAAGTAATTTATTTAACTTACAAAGGGAAAACTAAACAATAACATGTACTCTTCTTTCTTTCCGTACTTCCCATACTTCACAGCCTGCAATTTAAAATCACCTTTGGAGAAAGGTGCTTTTTATTCGAATATATTTTACAATACAGCACAGACATCAAAATTTTCATTGGAGGAATAAGACAGTTTGTTAACATTTAAATACGCAGACATCCGTTCCAGTCTCTTAAGAACGTCTTTTTCGTTTACAACAAAAATACATCTGACAACAGTAGCTAGTTATATTACAAGCAAACAATATTGAACTCTGCATAGTTTATACAATATACTGTGGTAATAATTTAATTACCGGTTTTATCCACTATTACTAGCTGGCCACATAAAGCCTGACATTCATCTGAAATGTGGCATTATACGTTCCATTGGTATTCTCTTAACAGCTTCATTTAATCAAGTATTTTCTGGACAAATGGATTTTAAAACTAAAAGCCGACTAGAATCATGAATGTCTTCACTACAAACATTTAGTGCTTACAATACATTCCTAAAGTAAAGGCAGGTGTCCAATAGAAAACATAGCTGTCAGAAAGGAAGGAATAATTGTGTGCAAATTAAAAAACATTGCATTTAAAAATGTGTTGATGTGCAAGTTACAGTATCAACTGTGTATGAATACTAACCCGGAGAAAAATAACTCAGCATAAAACGATACATGTCTCAGTACGTTCTTGATTGCACATGTTCCACGGCATTTGCATCCATTACACTTTCGTGTGAAAATCAAATACACCAAGTACCTTTAATTAAAACTAATAAGCTATTTTACAATGAGAAGTCGTACACATGCTTCAATTAGTGGGGAAAACTGGAATAAAAATAATCAGAATCACATCCGACATGCTCACTGACTGGTGGAGCCACAGTGCTTGCTCGGTGACTGACAATGCTCAGCAGCCCTGGAGCTGCACCGAGGTGTAATAACCCCCCCAGCACCGCCTCTACTGGCTTCAGTTCTTTGCTTTTACTGTGCTGTACATGCATTTCCACCCAGTGACCCCGATTAGCATACTGAAATATACCTGTTGTAAAAGTGGTTTTTTTTTTCTGTTTTTTACATCTTTTTCCCTGTAATACTTAATGCTGCAGTAACTGCTGTGAAAGGAAACAGAATGCTTCCTTTCCACAGTGCATATCACTCTGATTTTAGCTACTTAAAGGGACATTATAGAAAACCAAGATTAGCTCACGTAACACTACAGAATGTCAAAAATGCCTGAAGGTACATTGAAAGCATTGGGAAGAACCCTCATTTTCAGCGTCCCGTCTGCTCCACAGGAGAAGATACGATTGCCTTGCACGGTTTCAATCTGGGTGACACCAGCACCGATATTTCTGAAAATGGACTGCTTAGCATGTTCATTTTTAAATGAATGAATTAAATTATAGCCAGTCAGCCTCCACACCTGTATCAAAAGAACGACAAATAACAAAAGGAGATTAAAATTAGGATTTGTATTTTTCCCCTAATGTCTCAAATTCCTGGCTTTTGTAAACCCTATTCAGCAAAGATAAAGGGTATTTTTTGTTGTCTATTAGCAACAATTACAAGTCCAAGACTCCTGATGAAGCATAAGGCAAGACAGCGTAAGGCTGCCTTAACACGAGCAGGCTGGTTACTCGGCAGGCAGAAGCTGTCCCCTCCCGGCATCCCCCCACCCTCACCCTGCAGAAATGGACAGGCTACGTTTCATTTGTATCTGAGATGTCTCCATTCCAGCAGCTTTTCTGCTCAGGCACGCTGCAGAGAACAAGCTGCATTAATTAATAAACACATGCAGTGGTAGCAGAGCTGGCTGAGCTCTCTGTTGGGTCCTACATTGCTGCAACCCTCATCAAGACCAGGCCACGAAGCCTGCGGAGGCACAGGAAGCACCTATTCAACAGCTGCCCAGCTAAAAGGAAAGAAACTGTTTCCCCCTTCAATTTACCACATTCTTGTATTTCCTCCCTTTAGTATTCAGGAAATAAATCCTTTAAAAAAGGGACTGTACTTCTGTTTTGGGTTTTGTTGTTGTTCATTTCTTACAACTGTGACATCTTAGTAGCTGTCTGGGGCACCAAGAGAAAAACCAACCTGGAGCTACAGAAACTTTACACGATGTGTAAGTTCCTGAGCGCCCCCTGTATTGCGAAGGGGAATAGCCAAAGGCAAAACCACATTTAAGAGAGAAAAATAAAGCTAAGATTTTAGAGTTGTGTGCTTTGCTTTACTGTACACAACTTTAAACAGATTGCTTAATCTTCTTTAGTGGAAAACAAAGCCTACTTGCTTTAGGAAGGATTAATATATTTAAGTTTACATTATGAAGGTATGACAAGCATCCCGTATAGCAAATGTAGGTTTTGTTACTGCATGCACGTGGTTAATTTACACTCATCAGCATATGTCCATGCATTACTTCAGCTAAATACTCTCCTGTTCAACTCGGCTCCTCCGCTGCCTTACCTTCATGTTACCTTCTGCTGAGCCTGTAACAAAATAGTCCTCAGAAGGGTCCAGTGCAAGGGCCTTAACGGCTGATTCATGCGCTTGGAAGGTGTAAAGGATTTGCCTCTGTCTGATGTCAAAGATGCAGATATATCCCTTTCTACCTCCAGAAATGAGCAGTTGATGTTTAGGTGCGTACTGAAGTACTGTGGCGCCGTGATCATGACAAGTGAAGGCTGAAGTAGAAGGATGTCAGAATTTAACAGGATCGAAACCGTAAGTAGATTTCTATCTGAAAATGCATTTCTTCTATAAATTGTTATCTGAATATTTTCTAACTTGACAAATACATTCCTTTGTATGGGCAAAGTCACGTCAGCTGGCAGCTTGTTTGCTCACGTAAGAGAGCTATAGATCTAATGCACAAGAAAGCCTGATATGGAGTCTAATTTATTTTAGAATACAGGCACATATATGAATTTTAGAAAATTGAGAAAATTTAAAGTTCACTGTATGAAGTTCCTGAGTTTAAAATAATAGTATAGCTGAACTAAAAAATGAGAGTAAATATTAATTACCTTATAGCTATGTAGTATTGTATCTTAATTTCCTAACCTATTTTTCATAGGGGCCTTGACTCCATTTCTTTACAATGAGGCTGAACATCTCTGCCATCTGCTAGTTTTAAAATCAGGATCTCAGAATAGACCTATCCCTTATTCAAGTACTGCAGCTGTTTGCAGATGTTTTAGAAGCACCAGATATTCTATCTGGATTTGTATGTACTTTTCTTTCATAGCACAACATGATAGAATTTTCCTTTGTTGTTACATAAAGACTAAATTATGGAACTCAGTCAAATAGACAAAAGCATCTTTTTAAGACTCCAACCACAGTGCAAAAGACAAGGGCAGCAGACAAATGGAGTTGTTTCTACTACTGCCTACAGTTGTCTTTTCCTCTGTGCTTCAACAGAGTACTGGCTATATTGATTAAGTGCCAGTTGAAGTAAAAGCCTGCACACACATAAGAGTTCAATAATACAGTCTTAATTAGTCAACTGTAATTTTTTTTTTTCATTACTGTATTCAAGTATTTCAGATTTTATTAATATTGTCACAAACCCAGCTTTGTATATGACGTGCTTTCCTCATCCTTTTCTCTGTAGAGCAGATTGACATCATGCCAGAGACTGTACGGTCCCAGTTCTGGTGCACACAGTGTGCACCGTGTCTTTACATCAGTTTCCCCTTGCCCCAAAAGCACATGCATGCTATATTGCCTTAGTCAATAAGAAGTAGAAGTTTAATTTTCATGGCAGTACTTACCATGTATAAGACTGTTACCAGATGAAACCAAAGAGTCCCAGAGGCACACATTTCTAAGGGGAAGAAGAAAAGTCGTTATGGCCTGTTGCTAAGTGATTCCTGGGGTGACATGACTCAGAAAGTGTTCATGTTTTATGTCAGCCTAGAAGGTAGAACTGAACAGGGAGCTCTTGACTCTGCAGTCATTGTAGAGTGTGTGCAAAGAGTCAAAAGCTTTAATTCTTTCGGTGCTCCTTAATGAACTATACTTTCTACCTTTAAGATGTGTACTAATGCTAAGTTGTACCAAGAAATTATAGTTGTTCTTTTCAGAGAAAAAGAATTGTCTTGCCTTTGCTGAACGTGTTTCTCCCCCCAGCAATAGCATTACTTCAGTCTAGCTGTATCTGCAGTACACCTTGAAAAAAACCTGTTTAACTGTTGACTGCTTCTCGCAAAAACTAAATTTGGGAAACAAGCGAGCAAAGGAATGACAGTCAAAGAAATGATGTGGGAAGTTCAAGCTGTAACAAAGCCGTAAAATGTCAGCCACACATTACTGCACAAGAGCTAGCGAGTTAATGGAGATGAATTTGGTGAAATTCCTCATTGTTTCTTTAAACACACCTGTTATCATTGGATTGTCCCGATGTTGCAACTAGACTTGAAGAGGTAATAAATGCAAAGTCACTTGTGGTTTTACTGTGGCACTGCCAACTCTATTAAAAACAAAACAAAAAAGATGCAATCTTACCAGCTGTAGTTGGCATCAGAAGTTACTATCTGTCTGATGTCACTTATAGTATCACACACGCAGTCTTTTAAACAAAGTTTAAGAACTGATGGGCAATGCAGTTTGAAACCTCAGAGAATGGAGCATTAAAAATCCAGTATAAAATAGAAAGATACTAAAATAAGTGAACTGTAACAAATCCACAGTATAGTGTATCACAATAGCCTGAACTTCATATTTAGCACAGTCTTTGTATGCTGTTAAGCAGCGGTGAAAAGAACTGAAGAGTGTATTTTTACTAAGTTTTCAGTTGGTAAAGTCATTACTGTCAGATTTGATTTTTAGTTAGTCTATTATTATTTTTATTATTATTAGGGTAATGCCAATGTAGCGTTTATAATTAGGTTGGAAAACTGATAGTTAAATAACCGTAAGCTGCAAAGATGCATAAGTGAAACACACTGCAGCAGCTTTTATAAAATAATGCCAATAAAATGCTGCAATGTGAAAAATGTCTCATTGAAACTCTTACTCTCTTGGCCTGTTTGAAGTCTCAAAGACTTAACTTTCCTCTATATAAAAAAAAAAAGAAATAAAATTTTCTGTTTACTTACCAGATAGGGCTTAGGATTAGAGGTGGTTTGGTTTACTTGCCAAATACTTAGAAATCCTTCACCATCAGCAACACCGCACTGCAAGGAATGAACTGCATTTGTTAGTGCAATGTAGTTGGTTACCTGATGCTTCATGGCAGTGGAGAGCTGTGTGCAGGAAAAACCCCACCTAAGCACCAAAGCACTGCCTGCACGTTAAACGTCACCAACAATGATTGTCAAGTTAAAAAAAAAAAAAGTAGTTTAGAAAGCAAGTGAGTTCAATGCTGATTGTTTAATGATTGTTGCTATTCTACACACCTAACTTTTTTGGAAATGGGGGCTAAGTGTGGCAGCTTATCTTTTGAATCCTCATTTTACATGCTCAAATTTACAGAAGCATCATTATTCCAGGACTGTACTTGGAACATAAGATGGGTGCCAGCACGCCACAGAAGCACGGTAAGAACAATTATGGAACAACTGTACTATATCAATGGTAAAATGACCAAGTTATATTTGTTAACGAAATGCATAACAATTAATACTGTATATTCTATACAGCATATTCTATACCTATGAGCATTTTCCAAAATGTTTTTAGAAATATTTAGCATTGTTTTTTATATTTTCTCCTTTTAGCCAGGTTTCACAAGTCCTGCATGAGGACAGCAGGGGAAGCTTCACTGTGAAGCAGCAGGGAAAACTAGTACAGTTTAATTTCTTACTTAACATTGATTCCCATGTGATGTTAAGATTGCAGTATCTTGAAACAATCAAATCACTAATGTTTAATAGAAGTGTAAATGAAATTTTATGCTACCTATGTATGCTGGGAGATACTTTATATTTCCAGCTGTTTCTAAATGATGAGCTTTTGCTGTTTTATAGCTATCTTACAGTCATGCCCCAATCCTTTAATTTGCTTTTTATGGCTTTTAAGTACAATGAAGTTAAATAGTTTGTCAATAAAATGCAGAGAAAGCCTGCAAAAGTAACAGAACGGACAATGTGACAAACTCCAGAGGTGGTTATTCCTCCCAATATCTTTCTTTGACCACTCTGTTTTCTGCATCTCATACACCTCACAGAATCATTTCTGACCAAAGCATGTGTCTCTCTTTTACCCTCTGCTCTCCACTGTACTGGCCTGTACTGAATTCTTCAACTAATAGGCTGCGTTTATAGGTATCTTTTCAGTAATGCATTCTGTCAAAACTTGATCTTGCCCAGAACGCAAAGTGTGAAGCTTCTCCAAGACCTGTGCCTACACTGATACCTGTTTGCTTCTACAGAATAAGTAAGCTCAATAGTTTTTCTTGAATGTTGTAATTTAAAAAAAGGTCACCGCATGGGAACACAGATTTCAGAACTGGGAGAACACAAAGTCTGCAAACATGGCAAAGGAGGATAAAGGTTGGCAGCTGGAAGCTGACAGAAGAGAAAGGATATTAAGGGACAGGGCTTCCATCTGCAGCCAAAGCAAACACCACGATAGTGCCTAGGCCATCATTCTAGGACAGCTGAAGTTTTGTGCGTCACCAGTTAAAACTGGTTTAGAGGTCACAGCAAAACCAAATGTTTCCTTATGAATAAAAAAAAAGGAAAAAAATCCTAAATGTTGTACTTACCTTATTGCCCTGGGAATTGAAATACATTCTTGTAACCCTGGCATTCCCAGCCTGCCGGAAGCAGACCAGTTGCTGCGGCCTTGTCCACTCAAACATTCGAACACTACCATCTTGCGCTCCTGTAAGATCTAAGATTAAAAATTAGATGTTCATTAATGCTACAGTGTTTTACAGAAAATTATCTACTCTGTACTAGTAAGTGGGGATTCACTTACAATACTGATGGACTGGGTGTGAAGCCATTCTCTTGACGTTATTCAGATTCCTTTTGATAAGCTGCATATAAAAAAAAATATTTTGAAAAAACGACACAAACACATTCTTCAATTTTGTTTATAGTACTACAAAGTAAGAGTCCCTCAGTTAAAAAAAAAGCCTGGTAAGCCAACATTATTTGCCTCTAATTATGTTTAGCTGCATTATGGTAATTAAAGCCTGTTTATGACAGCTTTTATAGACATGAAAGTTCAAACACGATGAATATCATCTTCTGCTATACAAAGTACTTAAGCGCATACCAATATGTATGCTTTTCATATTAGTCCCAAGGCAAGAATTCAAAGTTTGGGATTGTTCTGGTTTTGGTTGGTTTGTTTTGTTCCCAGAAACTCCAGGTCTTACCTCAAAGCTCCCCATAAAAAGAGAAAAACCCAATTGCCCCATTATTTTCTACATCACAAGAATTCTGTATCATGACATACAAGAAAATGCTTAATTTTGCCTTCTTTTTGGCCAGGTCTAGGCCTTTAATGGCAATGCTGAATTAAGAGTATGATAACTAAGGCACACCAGGTCTCTCTACCAAGTAATACACTACAAAATGCAGCAGTATCCTGAGCTGCACTCAACAGAAGGACTCACCACACCAGCCCCAGTGCTAGTTTGGCCACTGCCCAGCCATGGCATGGATGGAGATGGTTGTATCTGATTCACTCCAAAAGATGGTGCAGTTGACTGAGTTAGTGTTGTGGTAGAACCACGGAAGTCAGCGTCATCAGAACTGTAAAAGAACAGCAGTGTTCCGCTTTAAACAAATGTTGCTTTTTTATTACCAATTCCGTTTGCTTCTCTGACTGTCAAGAGCCTAACGGCAGTGGGTAGAGGAAGTGATTATAATGAGACTATAAATTGTAACTCCTGCCCTTAGATTGTACAGACACTTTCCAGGTGCTCCAAAGCTATGGGTGTTCAGTCTTAACAGATGATCCTAACTGTGGGTAAGTGGATGTTGAGAATATAAGTTCCCTTGAGAAGAATATTGTTGGAATATTCCTGACCCATGTGTCTATCCATGAATCTGTTGTGTGCAATGGAGTGTGGCAGAGATGAGCATTGGCTGCAGCTGATCCACACACAGTTCTCGGCACAGTAATGGAGGAGATGGCAATTCAGGTTGTTGTGTTACATGACTAGCATCAGGTACTGCAGCTGGCCTCAACACTCAACAACAACTGCAGTGTTTTCAAAGTAGCAATTCCTTTATAAGCCTACCCACCATGGGATTATACGTCACTGTCTACTGCAGACACACCCAAAATACTCAAACCGTTCAACACCTTAATTTCTCCACGTCTAGACCAAAGACAGTAATTATTCTTTTACCCTCCCTCACTCCTTTGTAAAGCAATCTAAAACCCACTGAAGAATAATTAACTTTTTTTTGTATGACGCTCTTGTGCTTAACACAGGTATTGTATATGCAGCCTCACAGATAACCCACACTTTCAATGTAACCACAAAGAAATAATCCTACCTTTTAGACTCTCTGTCATATTCTTCTCCGATCCATATAAATGACTGAGCGGCCAGTAGAGCTGAAATATCAAGTTCTTGAACGTCATGCGTAGATGCCAGAACAATTTCATTGCTGTTTGCCTAAGCAGCACAAAGAGAAAATTTACACTAACAACAATTAAGATCTTTTTATTACACTTACTCTAGTGTTTGAGGCTTACCTTATTAACTGCAAATGCCATTATCATATCTGACTCTTTGTGAATGATTTTTGCTTTTCCTCCTGGGTAGCCAAGGTCTGCTTCAACCTACAAAACATTTGTAAGAAATTTCAATTAGCATAAAAATCCATTTTGTAGAGGTACATTCAGACTGCAAAAATCTACACAAAATTCATGCAAGAAAAGTTCAGTGGCCTCAGCATTGTTTAGGAAGCTAAACTTTTGACTTCTCATACTCTTTGGTGTTCTAGGAGCCAAAAGTTGTATTTGAGTGTAAGAAACACAAGGCTGTGTGTGCAACACTATTTACAAGGTGTTCACTCATCCCCATTATCAGGACATCCAAAGTTAATTCAGTGATTAAAAGGCTGCCGCACAGACTACACAGAACATTGAGCTTCTGTTAGTCACATTAGAGAAAGAAAAGCCAGTTCCACAGAACTTTTAAGAGTGTGCCAGAGGTTTGGGAGAAGGGATACTACCTTGTTTTTGTGATCTTCTGCTACGCAGTTTTGTTTGACCTGCTCCACACGATCTTCTACAGACTACATAACATCACACAGTCACAAACACAAAACACATGCACAAACAAATATAAAAAAAGAATGAAACATTCCAAACTAGATTTTAAAGGCCACTCTGTCAGTAAATGATGACAAATGTATTCTTCAGTTTTTATAGAAGGCACAGAAACTAAGACAGGAATCTTAACAAACTCACTTAAAACGTAATGCCTCCTA
Source organism: Pedionomus torquatus (assembly GCA_013398155.1). Taxonomy (NCBI): domain Eukaryota; kingdom Metazoa; phylum Chordata; class Aves; order Charadriiformes; family Pedionomidae; genus Pedionomus; species Pedionomus torquatus. Next base: position 551,566 of record VZRU01003674.1, read on the forward strand.
CATGAACACAAAATGTATGATAGAGTAAAAAAATGGAAGGGTAATACACACACAAACTCCATACTTACAGGAATTCCTAAAAATATTAAGTTATTAGTATACATCTTTCCCGTGGTTTTTATGTGTTCGTTTAAATTTTCAGTTAGAACTCATTACAGTTGTAACTGGTACAATTCATGAAGCCCCATATTATATATTACTATATAATATTACTTTTATATGTATATATTACTCATGCATATATACATATACACAAAGTAATAGGTCGTTTAAATTTCTTTTTCAATATGACACACAAAAAAATACTATATGAATACTCTATTTACTTATTACCACTATCACAAATGCTCTGTTTCTTTATTGGGACAGTATTCAAATTCATAAAGGTAAGGTGAGGTACGTCTTGTCTGAAATGATTTGGTTCAGTTGGTATTTCAGTAAATAACGTGACAGTCATGTTGATTTTATAAAAAAACCAAACACTGTTAAATAAAAGAAAGGAAATTGGAATGCCAACAAAAGGATGGGAAATAAATTTAAAAGAAATACTGAAGAGACCAAAAAACAGTTACAATTGCACTTTCCTTCAAAAAAATCCTTTGTTTACCTCACTTTGCTTTCTTTTCTTTGTGAATATGTATCTTATGAAAGTCTCCTGAAGAAGTTCCTGCTTCACAAGAAAATGCCAGAGTCTTTTTGCTGGAAGAGCTGAATAATCCTTTGATCTGGATAAAACAGGAGGAGGGGAAAAAAAAAAAAAAAGAGGGAAAAAGCCACAATGTAATTAAAGGTGGACAAAAAAATAATATAAAGACAGACTCTGAATTACTGTAGGTGAAATTCCAATCTGAAGAATAAAAAAATCCCAAAGTTTAAGCTCTAATTTGTTCAAGGCAACCACTGAGATACTTTTTTCTTGCTTTTTTTTAAAATCCACATTAAGTCACTAATTTCCAAGTACTACAGTTTAATCTGCTGACTTGCATTTAGGTCTGGTTTTGCACTCTACTAAAACTGCTTCTATGTTGGAATTACACTGGCTGTACAGAATTTCCTTACGTATTTCTTTCAATATTCAAAAATATTTAGCTTACATATGAGCCAAATAAAATTCACTGCCTCAGCTTTGAGGGTAAATATTTCTGAAGGAGCAGTGCAGGTTTGTTAGTATATTTTAGTCAAATCCTATTGCAGTATCAACCATGCAAATCAAAAGCGAGCAAACCTAAAATTGTATTTTAGTACATTGAGAAAAGCAAGCTATTTTTGAGTTGACAGCATGGCTTGCTGTGTGCATTTAAAGATACCTGCAAGCATGACACCGGCCTGAACACAAAAGGATTGGCTTTACAAGGACTATACTACAACTTTGTTCCTCTCTTCCTCGTGACATCTGCCTGAATTGAATAACTCTTGTCTTTAGTTGCTGAGGTAGGGTGGGAGACAGCTGCTACGGGAAGAATAGCAAAAGGTTGAATGTCTTCCCAGCAGCAGCAGTTGCCCTTGATATGTGGTCCTCCAAGCTCTGCTCTTTCCTTCTCATTTTCCTTTCTTGCTGCAGTTGCAAAAGGTGCGGTGAAGTGCAGGCTGAAGGAACAAAGGGATGTGGGAAAGTGGTTTCTGTAAAGCATTGGCTAGAACAAAGGTCTAACCAACCTTCCTTTGGCTGTTTAACTTGCCGTGGAAATAGTCTTTAGTATTTCTATGACCAAAGAACGTTGTTTTGTTAGGAGAAAAATACTTACTTGAATGGTGTGTTTTCAGGTTCAATCATTGCTTTATTACGGAGAATGGCTGGTCCTGCACCCACACCAAGGTCACTAGGGTAAGTATTGATGTAGTTTGGTGGTGGCCCTTCAAACTGGTCCATTCTATCTTGAAGAATCTGTTCCCAGTGTTCCAAATTTTTTATTACAGCAATGCCCAACGGTGATGTCACAGGCAGATCTAAAGACATATTAATAAAGTAAGGCTTAGAGGAAAAAAAAAATCATGTATAAAAAAACCAGAATAATACAACCATCCAAAAAATAATCTTGAAAGGAAATTAACTTGTTAGTAATTGTAAAAAAATAATGTATTAAATAACTTAAATTTCAAAATGAAAATTGAAAAGCAAACTCTGACAGGAAGTCACTTATACAGAAAACTAAAATGTAAAGCACAATTTAACATACCAGTGAATTCCAGACCAGCAATGGGAAAGAAGTTCTTAATGTTGTGCAGAACTAATTTTACCATTGTCAGATGCAGAAGAGCCCAGCTGTATGAAAATAATAGGTTTAGTTGTGTTAAAAGAGCATGAACACAGTTATCTGCAGAATATTTTGCTCCTTCTCCCAAATACATAGATTAGAAAAAAAAGTGTAGATGATTCACTGAGGTTTACCAGAGAAATTAGAGAAAGCTACTTATATATCAACTATGTAACAGCTCATATCCCCTTCTCTTTTACAAATCCCAGATTATTGTACTCTTCCCCCAGATAAAAGAGTGTGCACGCGTGAGCCTCTACAAGGCTGAGAATTAAGTACAAGCCCCCTGAAATTCTCCATAAAATCACGCTGAATACAGACACTACTTGCATATGGACTGAAAGAGTCTCATAATTAATAAAGACAAATTCTGTGTGGCAGAGGTGTAAGAACTAATAAGAGACTTGAAGAACACATAAAGGAGCCATCATTTTTTATAACAATATTATAATGCTGAAGTTATCCACTTTATTTCATTTTATCTTGCAACATTTTCTCTTTTGTGTGATCTATTTAATATGCCCCTCATTCAAAAAACTAAAAGTCGTAGTACTTGAATCAGCAGTGTAAATAACCACTCTAGAGTTGGCATTGTGCCATCTCATATCCTTTATGTATTAAAAATGAAGATTTTTTAAATTTATTTGTTTTTTCCCCTCTCCCAAAAAAGGCAAATCACACAGCTCTGACTTCCTAATCCAATTTTATTAGGCAAGTAAATGGGGAAATGTTATTGTGATAAGAATTTGTTGCTTCTCTAATCCTATTGCCACAGAGAAGTCTATTCACAGTACTAAAATTATTTGACTTAAACTAAATAGCGCAGAGGGCCTGCAATTAATTTGGAAGCAAAGGTAAGCACGTGACATAATTATTCTAAAACAGTGGCAATTTCTGCTGACCTGTAAGAATTGGCATCTTTGTGTTCCTGGATCTGTACATCAGAGAGGAAAGCATCGTCCTCTTCCTCATCGCTGTGAATGCTTTCATCAGAATCATATATAACACCACTGTCTGATAAAGGAAGAAATGGCTGCAACACAAAATAAAAATCTGCTATAAAAGCAATTTCTTATTTCCTTCTCTTAATATCCAATACTTACTCTAGTTTCACTATCATAGAGTTTAAATGACAACAACTTAACCTATAAATAAATTTCCCTAAAACATAAAAGTAGCAAGGGGAAAAGCGTTAATCTCAACTATTGGCAAGAGTTGTGTTTTGAAACTTAAGTAACTGACTTGTAGTTTCTTCATCTTTTATTACAAGGATAACACTCTGTGGGGCTTACTACAAAGAGTACTCAAAATTTCCACACTAATTTTGTCCTTTAAAACTTCACAGAGAAAAAATATGCTTTCATCAACTGTAACCTGTTATTTTCCATTTTAAATTACCTTTGCCATAAAATAGTCCCACATGCTGAGTTCTGGAGGGATAAACTTTTCTTTGTAAGAGGGTCTTTCTGCAGGTACCGGCGGTGGGACGGTGCTATCTTTTACTGGTCTTCCTGGCACTAGCATTCTCATGTTAAATCGACGGCGGTGTTTATCCATTTCTTCTGATGGAAGAGGTGGTGCTAAATTCAGGTAATTTGAAAAGCTGGTATTAATATTACATCTTTAGAAATGGATGTATTTTATAATTGAAGCAACTAAACCCACTGATTTTAGTACTAATTTCTACTGTTTCAGAAATCAAAGCCAGCCTAAATAAAGTAAGTGTAATGATACAAACAGTTAACTTATGATAAATTCATTAATTGTGGCATTTATACACTGGATTGGAAATATGTTTTATTATCTGATTAAGTTCTCAGGAAATGTAGCTTTTAAGTAAAAGCTTTTAGCTGAAAAAATTCTTGAAGAAATTTTGTTGAGAAATAAAGGTAATACATAAACTTTCACTAAACTGTAAACTGCACAAGTAGCAGTATATTCAAAATATAAGCCAAGGAACTCTTAAGAGAACAAAGAAAATTTGAGAGAAATAGGCTTTTTGAAAACTGAAGTCTATTCTAAAGGCGTTACTGGTCAGGCAACACAGAGGATCACACTTACTTTATTACAAAGGAGATAGATATTTAAAGACTTCATTTTTTTAAAAAAAGCCACTACTAACATTCATCTACACTGCAAGTTTTTACAAACCTTCATTACCATCCTCTGAAACATCAGAAACTGTAGCAGCTTGTAGGTTAAAGGAAAACAGAATACATCTCAAATGAAGACATGACTTTATATAAGTTACTCACATTTACATCTTGTAAAAATAATGGCCCTAAATGAGTTTAAGTTATTCCATGAATGACAAATAGCTGTTGTGAATACTTAGAATGGTGCATTGCCTTATAACTGTTTTATGTTTCAGGTATGGAACATCTACTTTTCAAGCCTATTGTTGTTTTGAAGGTCTATGTGACATGATCTGTAGTACAGTTGCAGTGTGAACTCTATGACAAATGGTTCTATTTGCCTTTGTCTCCAGAGCCTGAATTCAGCCTCCACTTCTTAGCCTCATGCAGTGTACTAAGACATGCTCATCTGTCTTTGCAAAATTTCTGGTTTTAGTTGGAGCTTACATATGGATCTACTATTTTTCTGACAGATGAAGTTGATATTTCTTCTCTGCGGTCTTGTGCAAGGCGAAATTGTATCTTGCAACAGAAATTATTTAGAAATACTGTTTAGAAATACTGTTTCCAAGTTACTGCAGTCGTTAAACACTAACACTCATTTCTCACATGCAGAAAACCATAGAGGTTACACTGATTTATATATATATATGTATTTTTTTCACTAAGAAATAATGGCTGAAAGTCCTGAGAGATATTATAAGTAAGCATCTAATATGCTATCTAATGTAGTTTTTATGACAAATTCAAAATGTGCTGGATGCCATTACAAATGACAACTGCAAGACTAGTATCTTTTTCCCTTTTTAATTAATGTAAAGGTTTTCTTGCCAGTAGATACTTAAATTCTGGTTTTTGTCTTCAAAAGGAAAGAACCTTCTCCTACTGGGTTACTAAAAGGTATAAAATGCAAATTGTTAGTATGACCTTTAGAGTACCTGGAATATTTTCTGACTGCCTTCGGGGTTTTACAAGAAGTTTCACTCCTCCGCCAAAAACAGCAGCCCACATTCGACTGTTCAAGGGATGGGCTGCTAGTCGGAATAATTCATTACAGGAATTGGTTGCAAGGGCGTGTATAAGGAGACTCAGGTAGACAGCTACAACAGCTTCACAAAGCAGGATGTTTAACTTTGGTTGATCTTCATCCTGGGCTGAGCTTAAGAGATTTATAAGTGAACTCACACCTGCAAAAGGAAAGGAGGAGGAGTTCTACATTAAAAGAGTAGGAGTACAAATTGGAAAAAAAAAGGAAATGTTTTACCTCTAAATTTTGTGTTAAACATATACAAACAGCCACATGATACTTTTATTCAGATAAAACATACTACTGATATTTTTCTGAAAATAATAAAGATCAAAATTTAAAAAAGCCTTCTTAGGTCTGGGGTTCCTGTGTTGTACCTCTCTGCAAATACTATGGGCTGTTCAGGATGCCTATGAAATTTCTGCACTGTTTCCACAGTTGACATCAAAATAGTAAATTTATGCTCATACGTGGGGTGTAGTTTTTTTCATAGATAGAGTACAGCACAGATGTATGACAGCACTGTAGAAGCAGCTGAGAGAAATAGCTTTGCTAGAGGGTGAGGCATACCAGAGGAAAACATTTTTGAAAGACAAATTATCAAATTATTAAGTTTATCCTAAAGATCATGGTCTCTTCTTTAAGCAAGATGTTTGCCGTATAGAAAGCTTGTTTTGATATGTAAAAAAGGTAAAGGCTGTTATTAATTTGAAAACTAAATCAGACTTAAGAACACTTATACATCATTGATTATCCATTATTACAGAACAATGAAGTAATTTTGAAATGTGAAGGTGGTCCAGTGGTGCTAAGAATAACTTTGGTTTTGTCTCACCAGGCCACTGAGCTGGGGAGGAGTTTGGCGTTGCATGTTCTTCAATGCTTTCTGTCCTCAGTCTGCGTCGATCACTCAAAAGCAGTCCTTGATAAACCATCCCTGTAAACTGATTCGCTTCTGTTTGACTGCTAAATACAAAATATTTTTTTTCTGATGAGAAAGGATTTTCAAATATTGTTGTAATAAAGTATAGTATATATATATGCTATAATATATATATATGCTTCTCAATCCGAAAATACAACACTTAAAATTCTATAGGACTAAGAATTTTATAATTTCATGGTAAGCAATACCATGATTATAACTCGGAAGTGTTTCTATGTGGCATTATCAATTTTAATATGGCACATACATAGCTCCAGATATGAAAAAGGCTATTCCAAAAATTTTAATAATATATTTATTCCTAATATTTTTGTTTGTTTGTTTTTTTTTTTACTGCATTGGCTTTCAGTTCCAGTTTGGAATATTAACTGCCTGAAACCTCACTTCTGCAAAATGTTTCCCCTGCACCACTGTTCAGCAATGAACATGCTGTGGAATACTGCATTCAGATATTTTTCCAGAAGTATCCCAAGTGAGAGTGACACCAGAATTTCTTATTCTTTATTGGAAAAAATCTACATGATTGATACCATTTTCTCTACGTAAACCCAATGTGGTTTATCAAAGCTAGCAACGCGTAAACTGTGTATGTATCTATATCCATTCACAGATATTTAATCTTTTTTTTGGACACCTGCATGAAGAATTTCCATTTTGTATACTCCCAACTGTAGAACTGTAAGAAAACTTCTGGTTTTACCTGTAGCTGTGGCTGTCACATAGTGCTTGATATATGGATGCAGAAAGTGAAGCTGCTAAAGAATGAAGTGTGTACACCTAAAATAAAAGGAGCCAAGAAGCTAGACATAAGTTCATATACAAGTGAGTAAACTACAATTCTTTCTAAACAGCATTGTAAAGGTGTTATGCAGGAATGTGCTAGTTTAAAACCAAGTACAGGAAACAGTAACTGTTATTTTATGTTTACAGTACAGGACTTGGAAAATTGCAACTCCTTGTTCATTTTATTGCAGTCAAAACCTTTCAGTATTATGTCAAGATAATTATTCTAATATAGAACTGCCACAATGTACAAGTATACTGAAGGAGTGATTCAGTATGTCCTGTTACGATAATGAATTTGATAGAATGGTTCCTGGAAGCCATTATTATACAATCACAGTTCAATACAGCAGCAATCATTCAATATACATAAAATACAAAGGTTTGTGTAACCACAGTATAATTGTTTTATCTATAACCTCTTTTTTTACCTCAGTTATGTGCTTATAAATTCCTAGAAGTCTCCAGGAGTAAAAAGAATGATACTCTATTACTGCCTCACAATGCAACAGAAACATTCCAGCTCTTAAACAGAAGAAATGCAAAGATTTCTTGGAAAGTCCAATGAAATCCACAGTGTGAAGAAAATGGTACTGTCAAACTGCTAAAAAAACTTTTTTGAACCCATCCTGTGTTCTTTTCCATCTAGTCCTATCATCTTCCTTAGATCAAAGCTACGAATTATCTAAGTAGTTGTTTTGCAGTTAGAAGTGTCAGCTCTTCTTTCCAAATTCTCTTTTAAAAGAAAATGCCTGTGAACGATTAATTTTTAGAGCAAGAAAGATGCTTGCTGTAGCATGATGCAAGATGGAAAAGCAGTGAACTGATACAAGACAGAAAATGAGATGTAAATAAGTCTGGGTTAGAGTTTTAGAAACTTAATTGCCTGGGAGTGGAAAAACCTACTTTCGTTTCTTTATTTTTCCCTACTTTCATTAAGTCAACATATGAATACTGATCTAAACATACGAAATAATGATTTATAGCCTCAGGCTATTTGGCTTTCCCCTCCCTCTATTTAATGAATCTGAAAAGAATTTATTCACCTCCGAATATGGTGTCAGATAAAGTATATTCACCCCAACAACTCCTTAAAAACTGGTACAGTTGAGGAAATTCACACTGGAGTAAGTTTTATAGTTTCTATATTAATAAAGCTTATAACACTTATGAGAGACTTGTAACTTACAGTCTCTCATCTCTACTTTCATTAACCTCTCTACAGGATTTGACCAGGATGATAAAAATTAGCTAACTTACATGATCATGTTTTAAGAGCCAAGACTTCAGTTTAGCGAACATTCATCACATTTGGAATAGCTTCCTGAGAATGACCAGAATTTGGATGAAAGGGAACTAACTAGATTCAAAGAGATGTCAGAAAGCAAGCAGTTACCAGCACTTTCAGTTCTCCAGGCTTATGGGAGGAAATCAGGACTGTGAAAGGGTAAGTGCTGAAAAGTTAGCTCAAACACTGCATTTTATTTTCCACATGCTCATTCCTCATTTTATTAAAAAAAAAAAAAATAAAAAAAAAAATTAGCATTTCCTGAAAGCTTTTTGTTACCTTGACATCTTCAACGTTAGGATGTGGTGGTGATTTCATCTGCACAATAGTGTAAAGAATATCATGGATGTGGTTGTTTAAGTACAGCACAGGATTAGCAATCACAGTTTTTGTGGATGCTATGCTTGCAGAAAGCAACGGTAGTGTTGTGGGTAACGGAAGTGGAGACTGGAGTTGTTTTACAGTAGTTTCCTGTTTAAGAGAAAAGGTTGTATTTGAAATTACCACTTTGAGGGAAAAAAAAAAAGGTTTAAAAATCAGATAATTTTACATCTTAAAATGTTTTTTTCCAGGAGGGTTACTCTTCCATTGCTGTCTAGTCAGTACAGACAAGATTTTGCTGTGAATGATGTTCAAAATTAAGTCCTTGTTTACTAAAACAACATGGATGAGACCCAATTGTCAAGTTTGTTGGAACACTTTTTGATTTCGTGTACGAAGAGTATTTTTATGTTGCTCATAAGGTAGCGCTGGGATTGTCTGTTAAGAAACACTAACTAAAACTGCACTTGAGGTAGCATAAGTTGACATAACAATCATTGCTCTGAGTTTATTAACAAAAGTCAAATATGCACTGAGTTTCTCAAGTGAAAATGAACAGAATTTTTTTTATTCTTAAAAGCACACGCTGAGCCTACTTCTGCCATAACAGTTGCCTACTGCTCCTATTTGAGATGTGAGAAACCTAGGAGCAAAGCAAGTTACATGACTTGCCCAGTACCGGATTATCTGCTGCAGCTCCAATTAGTCATTAACATTTGCTAGAAAATATCTCTTCTTGTATGCTATAAATGTAGAAAATGCTATAACCTAAGGGAGCCAATATAATGCCCATATAGAAGGGAGCAATACTACTCTGTCTGAGTTGGTATTACTTGCTGATTTGCAGATGGGTAGAGAATGGTATTTTGTAATACTTCTGCAACTGTGAATTTAATTTAATATATAGGTATCAAGAATATTGCAATCAAAATTATTATTTCATTGGAACACATATGATGCTGCAGCTTCAATATAAACATCAACATTTATACTCCATAGTTACATGACACTGAGAATTAGGCTACCAATAACAGATTCCTAAGAACCAAGTAACCAGGATGTGGAAACAGCAGTACATCTAAGTACCGAGTTCTTTCTCCAAAAGCATTAAAATTAACTTGACCGTTAGACTTGCAGAACATAAGGAGCATCTGTCTAGGCACAGACTTAAGCATTTGACAAAACTGACAGTCCAGAACTGTTCACCTTTGTGCACAGAAATTAATTGAATTTGTTTTACCTGCTGTGACTCTTGCAGCAAGAACTTGAGCTCCATTCTTACAGATGCTAAACCACCACCTTGTGCCCCATGAAGACTACAATAACTTAGGAAAACTCTTAGAAGAGCTTGGTTCTTCTGCAGCCACCACTTTCGTCTTTCAGCATGTTCTCGTTTTGCTTGTAACCTACGTCTTTCTATCTGATGCCGTTCATAGGAACCAATGTCTGGCTTGTCCGTAATATCATCATGATCAAGTAGATCCCCATTTACTTTGGTGTAAGTTTTACAGTAGTCTTTGCCCCCTGCGTCATGGTTGCATATTTCATGCATAGCAGCAATCTCTTTTTCAAGCCAGTTGTAAAGCTGAAATCTGAGCTTTCCTCCATCTACTTCATAACCTGTAGCCAAAGTCCTCAGTTCAGTCATAAGGATTTTCAAACAGGCTCTAAACTTTAGTTGTTCAGCAATAACATCAACTTCAGTGTCTCCTGCATCAGAAATGTCTCCAAGTGGTGCTTGTGGGATGTTGGTGTCAGAGGTTCTCTCATAATTTTCTCCATTCTTAGAATCAGACTTTGATGTTTTCATCATTATACCATCGTCCTTGTCCTCTTCATCTGACCCATTTTTGTCTTCACCCCAATCAAGAGTAAGAGGCTCATTATCAAATTTTACTGCTGGTTGACTCCAGTCAAATTGTGCTGAAGATTCAACACTATTCTCCAAAGCAAAGGAAGCTGAAATTGGCTTTGACCAGTCTATGTCACTACCTCCAGCACCATCTCTTAAGGCTTTGGAATCTGAAACACCAGTCTGTATTGGAGGACTAGATGAATCCTCTGCAGCTACAGTAGACTTTTTTCTAACTTTCGGAATTTTGGAAAGGACTTCAAGAGCTAGTACAGGGCAGCCCACTTTAAAATGAGCATTTGCAGTAGTGAAGAATAACTTTCTTTCTATAAGATTAATTTTATCAACAAAGCTTTTCTCAGTTTTTAGACCTAAGGTGGCCAAAGTCCCTTCTGGTGAACTGAAGTATCTTCGGATGAGCAAAGGGTGGGTCCGAAGATAGTTGTAAAAACTGAATACCACAGGATTGCATGACTTGACGATAACTAAGGAATTAAACAGACATGACATCTATTGAAAATGGCTTTTAAAGACTATTATTCTGTTTTGCAGTATTTCCTGCATTCCAGAGATTTGTCAAAACACAAAGACAGTTTTGGGTCTATTTGCCAAAACAAAATTAGAGAATTATTTATTCCCTTCAAAAAGATTAAAGGTATGAGCCTGGGTGAGTAGGAAGATACTAAGTTTTCTCATTTTGCCTCACTGTTATATTCCACTCAGCTAAGGGCCAAGATGATCAGCAACGTAGAGATTTTTCCCCAAGAGAAAATCTCTAAGGCTACAGAAACCTATGTAGCCACGGTGTCACTTAATGTTAATCTCAAAAGAGACAAGATAGAAAATCCTGCTAGAACACTGCTAATTCCTGGAAGTAAGAATGTGTATTTAAATCCATTGGAATAAAGACTAGCCAGCATTCACTAATAGAGAGGTATTTTAGGGAAGAGGTAAAGCAAGAAGGCTTTCCTAAGCTGTTTTAATATTAGAACTAAATTCAGTATTGGGGGGGTTGGAGACAAGTCCTTGGAAGAAACTGGGAAAAGATTTTTTATTTTTTTTAAAAAGAAGTAGAAATTGAGCAGGCCAGTACATAAGCCAATTACTGATTTCAGCACAACAGCATGTCAGGAGAAGGGACTGCATGCATACACAGAAGGTATTTCTCTTTCTCTACTTTGTCTTACTAAGTTTGTCCCATCAGACTAATGTTTTTGCCTTACCTGGGTTTTCATCGTCATCTTTAGGGGTTTGTTCCAATAATGTGTCCAGTGCTCTTGTGTAATCTTTCATTATCCAGTATGCAATGCTCCTCAGAAATGGATCAGGATGCAATTTAGTACAGCTGAACCCAGTTCCATCCTTAGAGCAACCCAAAATCTTTTCATAAAGAATGGAGGTATAAGTGACAGAGGTTTCAAACTCTGATTCATATAAGCGAGCAATAACCATGGCCAACTGGATATCTTCCATTTTCTCAAGGCACACCTATGATAAGAAGTGGGGAAAAGGTTGCTTTATGAGAGAAAGGTAGTTCTTTAAAATAACAATGAAGTGATTAGCAATACATCTTTATAGAACAGATTTTTTTTTCTCCTTTTATCTGGTCTTTAATGTATATATTCATGTTTGGGTCAAAGATGTGGTGATACATATCTAATATTTTCTGTGTTTGGAAAGAGGTGTGCTTTCTTCTGTTTCAGGAATTATGATATGCATAGCAGTTTGTCAAAAACTAATACAGCAGAAACCAAGATAAAGATGTTTATTTTCATTCTGTCTAGTAGAATAAACAAAACTTCCAACTTTAATGTATCATTGATAAGATATTCACAGTCTCAATTGCAGAATTACATTTCTGAGGAAAATTCTTTATGTTCTCAAGACAAACATACTGCATACAAATAGGCAACATAACTAAAGTTAAAACATAGCTATCTGTCATTCCCATTCTCCTGAAAGACACTGCTTAGATTCAATCCTGTTTATAGCTCTCACCTCCTTTGTGGCAGGCAACGTCACAGCTCCCCTAAAAACGGATTATAGGGCCCTTTTAGAAGAGAACTCTGACTTCTTTTTTAACTTTATGCTGTAACAATAGGTCATGCAGAATAGCTGGAGGCTGAACAAAGTGCTACAACTTGACTGTGTTGATTAAACAGAAAGTTTTGCCAGAAGGGTCAAGACTGGTATTCCCGAAAGTGCTTCCACTCTAATCAGCTTAAAAGCTGCTTTGCACAGTGGTGTGGAGGTAAACAGCACGTCTACAGGGCACAAGGGGGTCATGTGTGGACATACCATACCATTTGTGCCACCACAATTCATGAAAAGATGAGCAGGGAACAGCTTGTAAGCATGCAGTGACAGAGGGTCAAGTAAGAAACTGGAACTTAATTTCTCAAAAGTGGGTACCTCTATAGCATCTTTCAGTGAACCTGCTAGCAAGAAAAATGCAGCTGATTGTTCAAAGCGTTGTTTTCCCAACAAAGCAAAAGCATTTTTTAATGCAGCTTTGCGCCATCTGTCTTCACTGAAGTTGTGGCTGAAAAAGGCAGTCATCTTTTCATCATGCTGGGACCTGCGTAAAAGGAAATGCAACGTACACAACTATGTATAACTTTAGCACACAATCACTTGAATAATATCACTTCAAATTAAACTCCAATATTGAGTGAGTTCTGATTTGCATTCCTGGTTCAATTAAGATTTAACAGTTAGCAGAACTTACCTAAACAGACCCCACACCACTGCTTTTTTCTTCATAGCAAGGTAAAAAAGTGCAGCGTCTAAGGCATCATTGTTCCTCTGGAATGAAGCTTTTGCAACCTGTAGTATACAAGGCCTACTGTTATTACTGAAAATGTAACAGCTTCTTTTAGCTAAATGACACATGCTCTCTGTCAGGGAGGATGGTGTAGGTGACTGTATTATTACTACAAAGCAACAGTAATTTCTGTCAGAATGTTTTATTCATATATGACAGCTCTTATACTGTAAATGTCCTTAAGAATCAGAAAACTGGCACTACCGCAGACATTAATCCCTCTCAACCAGTAGGACATTACAAACAAGCAAATGAAAACCTTCTCTTCAAAAGTGTTACTGTAACCCATACTACTAGGTGAAATTCATCCTTGCAACCTATCATTTACATATATTTAAGCTAATATAAGTATTTCTTCAATGAACACTGCTTAGTTTTCATATGGGACTCACAGATGTAATTGCATTTGATTTGGAATACTAGGATATTTAAGTTTTTCTCCTGGATTCTTTGAGTATTCTGTAACTTTTCAAATGTATTTTCACAGCAGGTGACTGGGAAATTCAGTAAACTAATAAGCACTTCTGTTCCACAGACATCTCAGAGATTGCATTATTTGTTGTAATTCAAAGCAAAGGCTAGTAAGTATTCAAATCCATCAAACTTGAAGTTAAAAGAAAACTGGAATTCTTATTAAAGCAATAATTTAAATCTCATTTGTAGCTATGGGAAATAGTTTTAGATATTATGTCAAAAATATATTGCATTTTATCCATTATAAGACCTCCCATAAGAAAACTCTGCATACAAATGAGATTTGGTATTATTTTGGTTTTGCATAAAGTCGGTGCATATTTCTATAAAACAGTAATTATGCAACTCTTCAGAAGAGTTAAATAAGCCCACTGTTGAACTCAAAGCATAATTCCCTGTTCAGTCTACAAATATATAATGTCTCATCTATCTCTGAAAGCAAGATTCTTCTTACGAGTACTTAATATGACCTTTAACATACTGTAAAATATAGGAGTGGGAGGGGAATTACATGCTTCAGAAATAGCTTTTTCCAACATCAATAGTATTATATTTTACTATTGAATAACAACATTTGTGAGCCAGGACTGCCAACACCAATTGGCATATAAAAAACTAGTTACACGGTTTCCTGGCTGGGCTGGTGTACAAAGGAATCTGCTATATGCAAGTCATTGTGTCTATCAGTTAAGGTATATCTAAGAGAATGTAATTAAAATTTATAAGTGATAAGAAGTACCTTCTCAATGCACCTTCGGAGTGTGTTGATATTTCTGACCCACCAACCAATACCCACAGCTCTCAGTTCAGACCACTGTGGGTCTCCCTTCTGGATGGCAGGAATCATATTGATCAACTCCTCCTCAGCCTCAGAATGAAAAGCCCAAGCAAAATGGCAAGTAGACAGGCCTAAACAAAACCACAATAAAATTCAGAAGGTTGACTTCTTAATAAACAAATGGAGTATGTCTGAGAAGCAAAGTGGGGTCTCCAGGTGGATCTGAGAGAGACTGTTTCCCTCTACAGGAAGTAGAGCTGTTAACAGATGAAAGACCTTTTGCTCACTAAGGATGTCCTCTCCTCTGTGCTTCTTCGACTGTTTTCTAGTACCCATTTCATACATGTACTAGAGTAATACAGTAAAAAATTGAAGGAAAAATATTCTGTTATTGCAGACCCATTCTGGGGCAGAAACCTTCCTGTCTGCCGTTAAGGTGGGTAAGTGCTTTTCTCTCCTGTATTTCACAACAGCATTTACTCAAGATTGAGCATGGGGAAAAAACCTGCTGCGATGAAGAGAATAAAATAATGTTTAAGGTAAGATAAAGCCATGTTCCTGTAGAGCAGTATCTTCATTCCTACAGAAAAAACAATTAAATATGCATGCAATCTGTAAGTTACCTGACTGAGGAACTTATTTATGCCTCAAACTGAATGGGGCAGAATTTTTCTTCTGTTTTAGAGCTATCATTTTTTTTTTGCTATTTACAGTGTAACTAGGGAAGCCTATACTAAGCCTTTGAATGATAAAGGCCTTAATGGAATAGATGTAATCTAAAATGAGTATGCAGATAATAAAAATACCACAATATTATAAACCAAACATAACCAAATCCTGTCAGCTCAAGTGGATCAAATGAAAGCAGTATTTTGCCCTAAGAATTACCTTGGTGAAGCAGCTGAACTCGATACAGAGGTGGGAGTGATGTCAGAAGGCAGGTGTGCAAGCGCATAGCCAACAAATAGCGTAAGCCACATTCATCCAGGGTATCTCTTCCTGTGAAATACAAAATACTGACTTTTGAACATGCAGGCGCCTAAAAGACGCATCATATACAACTTATCATATGCAGTGTGGGAGGAACATGTTTCTAAACTTTCTGAGAACCTAAACTCCAAATTATTTATTAGGTATGAAACAAGTAGAAATTTATATTTAAGTGGTTTTCTTTCATATTGTATCTAATGCAAACAACTGAGGCTAGCTTTCAGCTTTGTTATCCTAAAACACCCAAGGATTAAGTTTACCTTTGCTCAGAAGAACCAGAGTGTTAATTCAGTAATATGTGAGCTACTAACCTGAGTAATTCTTATCTCTGTTCTCATCTAGTTCAGTGCTTGTTGTGGCCACAGTGTCTGCCAAAGCAACAAGGAACATCTGCTCCAGTCGAGTGAGGCCCGGCAGACTTGAGTGCATCAGGTGGCTCGAAAGGACACTAGCATGTTCTCGGCCAAAGTAAGTTGGACCATACTGGGACAGATTAATAACTTTGGATTTACTCTCTCTCTTTTCAGGCTCAAAATCGATAAAGTCTTCAGTTGTAACAGGCTGAATCTGGAATAGATCTGAGTACTGATCCTCTGTTTTTCTCTTTGCATGATCTTCAGAGCCCTGAGGTATTTTAGAAGTTTCTTCAGAAATGTAAGTGGCATCTTGATCTGCAGCAAGCAGTGCATACAGTGGCAGTGGGGGAATTGAGTCTATCTCTGTGTAGTCTCGAGTACCATCTTTTCCGGCTGTGATGGTATCCTTTGCAGTACTGCCACTTACACTAATGGTTCGAGAAAGGTGGCGTTTAGGACCGGTTCCTTCTCCAGCTTCTGTGTCTTTAACTATTGCAACTTCTCCTGCAATACATTTAACTAAATGCGATAGAATGGCTTTTGCTCGGCGAACTTTACCCAGATCCATAAGTTCTAATAACTGGGTTGGATGATACTGGGGCAGAGTAGGTGAAAGAACATGAGCAGCTTCAAAAAGGCCACCATCCTGAATTACAGCTGGAGTGCCAAAAACATCATCCACAATACCTGCCCCATCAATTACACTAGCCTTCTTTGCTATCAAGCTTGTTTTGAGTGGGTCTTGTGTTGTTGAGTCTTCGGTAGTAAAAACATCACTTTCTCCATCACCAAACTTGACAGCGTGTTTCCACTGGGCATAAACATGCATTTCACAGTCCATTCCCACTACCAGTATACCATCTCTCACCCAGGACAGAGAAACTGGCAATGAAGGAGTGCCATCTACAGACGATACCAAATCAATTGATCTAAGCAACACCCACTTTGACTTTATACCTTGTTTTATGCTACCACCTAGTGGTAAAGTAATGACAGCTACTCCCTCTTTGCTGCTTGTTTGATCCGTTACAATTCCGGAAAGTCTTCCATACATGAAGATGTTGGCACCAACTCCAACTGTCAATATATGTGAGCCATCTTCTTTTGATACCCAGTCCAAATGCACCAAATGCTTGATACTGGGCACCAGGTACTTGTCTTTATTCAAACAAGCATCCGATTTACTGTAAACAAATAAGTTACTATCTACACTGACCCTTGAATCAAGTACACTTCCAACCTTAACTAAATCATCCAGGTGAATTGTCTGTTCCAAAACCCACTCTGATCCTCCAGTAGACTCACATTCAAGTATACAAACATGCATGGAAAATTCTTTGGAAACAAAACCATTATGCTGCATGGGTTGTTTGTAGGCTACTGCAAGACGCCCTGTGTAAGAACAGCTAACGGCAACTGGCCTTCCTACTATGCTCACTGTACTGCTGTTGTCTTCTCCTTCATCATTCATTAAAGGCCATTTTCTCCAATGATATGTTTCCCTTTCTTCATTGTTGCTGCTTAAGGCTGTCTCTACAGTACATCTCCAGAATCGCACCCTGTTGTCTGAACACGATGTTACTATCAAATAAGGTGCAAGGCAGACTGGGTATATGGATGAAGAACTCAGGTGACCTGAAGTTAGAACAAACATATTTAGTTTTAGTAATATAAAGTGGAATACCTCTAAGGCAGACATAACACTGTCTAACTACTGATAGAGAACTTTATAACTTGGTATTATTTTTCTTATCTGGAGTTGGCTAAGGGCAAATGTATTAAGACTGATAAACAAATCTTGCAACTTGACCATTACTGATCTGCATTTCTGGTCACTGTTCAGTATAAATGGGAACTGAAATGATTCAGAGAAAGGTTTTTAGAATAATGAGAGGGATACGAAGCCTTAATCAGATGAAATCAAAGAAGTTAAGGTTAGGTTCATATAGCCCACCAGAATGAAACATAAAAGGGAAGGGGAAAAACAAAAAAAAAAACCAGGAGACAGACAGAGAAGGTGTAAGTGCAAGTGGTAAAACAAGCACTACAGACCCAATGCATTAATGCTGGCAGATGACCAAGAAGGTAAAAATTGTTCATTAATAAATTAAGACCAGAAGTTAAGTTTCCAACTATTAGAGCAATAAGTTTCAGGGGACTTGATAACATTTATGAAAAGGTAACATGACATGAACACTATGATTTGAGAAAGCCTTTTCAGTCCCATGTTCCCTATATCAGTAAATCAGAATACGATAGGCTGAGGAGATACCATCCTAGAAACCAGGAGGTAAATTAGTGAACCAACTGGATTAAAAAAAAAAATTAAAAAAAAATTTAAATTTACCTGCTGAAGGAGTTGCTCGTATTACTTCTACACCAACAGGAAGATCCAGAGGTTGGCTATACACAAGTCTGGAACTCAGAATGAGCTTACTAGCAGTCTGAAGATTAGCAATTGATGAAGATCGTGGAATGGGACTTACGCCTGGTGATACATCTGGAGAAGAATCCACAGTCTTTTGCTCAGGTACACTAAGCTTATTCTCTGATGAAGCAGCCTCAGTTGGTTTTGCTATGTAAAAAAAAATTGCCAACAGTGTTAAAAAATTGTTGATAAGTAAAGCCTTTGCATGAATATCCTATAATTGGATTTATTTTTCTTAGCAGTGGTTAAGTTACACATAAAATAATTATATGATATGTGCAGCCTACGTTAGTTTTATCATACGCGCTATTTGTTTAAAGATACCCGTAACATTCTGAAATACTGATAGTTTAAAATAAAGAATCCAATGCTTAAGTACATTACTTGCCCTATCAATGCATTTTAATATTACTATTGGTACAGAATGCAACCAATGACTGTAAAGAATCTTACTGCTTCTACTGAACTGATAAATTATCCTGAAGATTCCCAACTTTAAGGCTTCTGCTTGATAAAGGCGACACAAATTATTTTAAAATAAACTGCCAAGCTTTAAGTTTTATAAATAAAAGAAATGTCACAGTAACAGTCACTCACCTAAGCAGGCTTGCACAGATTTGAGATGAAGATGCCACATCTGAAGAACAGAGCAGCCATTACTATCTTTCTCAATTACTACAAGGTAGAACTTTTCTGAGAAAGGTGGTGGACGATACCCTGCATTTTAAACATACTATCATGAAGGTTACATTCAACATAAATAATTTTCAATAACAGAAGACTCTATAAGAATTATTAAAAACCACAATCTTACTTTTTGAAAGAAACTGCTTGTTTATAAAACAAAATATTCAAACAGAAACCATTGATAACATTTTCAATCAACATTTTGTTTGCTCATGGCTACAGAAGTATTATGAAAATAAGGAGACTGACTTACAGACAACCTGCATATTAGTAGCAAATCTAATTTATTAGATACATTTGCCTTCCCAGTCAGTTCAAACTATTTTGCTAGATCATAAAGGCTTTTCCACGTGCCTACCTTGCTTCCTTTTTCTTTTAAAGTTTTAAGACTACTACCAAATTCCCCAGTTACTTTCTATTGTATTAACTTGGAAGTGGGACATATTCACCTCATCACCTGGAACTACATACTGACGCAGAAAATACACTTTTGTTCTATTTCGTATGCATTTTTATATATAACAAACAGCATTTTGAAAAATGAACTTTGTCACATAAGCTAAATAGTTTCACTCGAAGCAAATTACAATGCCATTGTTTAATACCATTACCACGTAAACAATTCATATGAGCAACAGGAAGCAGCCATTTTACTGAATTCTGCAGATTTTCATTAAAAAGGAAACTAGCATATGTTGGCTACATTTCAGTATTCTTTAAGAATGTTTTTGGTACCTACTTCATTCATATTAGTTATCTTTATGCTATACCTTGTGATGGCTGGAAAAATATCTCAGTTTCCTTCCCTTCCACATCTTCCTTATGTGGTTTGTATCCCAAAATAAAGTCTTCTTGAAAGACATGAAGCAACTGTGTGTTTGAGCCACACTGAAACATTAAGCAACAGTTACTCTCCAGAACAGTAGTGCAACATTTTGTATTAATGCAATTATCTCTTCTGTGCAATCTAGCTACGGATGAGGATTGCTTTATTTTATAATATTGAAAATTATTTTCATGCATTGGAAAAAATAAACACTTCCCTCTTATGTTAAGAGGAGCATACTATAGAACCTATTGTTTTTATATTCAAATAATTTCACCTGAGCCTACCATGCTTCACAAATTCTGCAATAGCATTTTTGCCACAGTTATTGACAGTTAACTACCACTATCCCTACAGTGAAATTTTGTATCTTTTACTTCTTTTCAACCGATTTGGTTAATTAACTGACAAAGCTATTTTTAGACACCTTTATGTGATATTCTTAAAGAGTTAACCATTTATTTACTTTGTTAGTTATTGCATCGAGTTCAATAATGCATCCTGGTCGAGCAGTAGATTGTTGGCTCACAATGTTAAACACTTCCCCAATAAGTTTCTGAAACAGAGCAAAATGAGAAGAGTTAGTTTATTTTTTCCTTCAGACAAAAGGAAATTGCAGTCATTTACAATAAACTGATGCTTTAGTTTTCCTTGTTGGCATACACTGTAACAGATTTCTTCCTGTTGTCATTTTGGCACTTATGAATAATGTGTTTATCAAGACATTTGCACTGTTGTGTGTCCGCAGGGAATAGCATACCAGTTTTTATGGTAACTACATGTTTATTTAAAGATTTATCTTTTCATAATTTGAGTTTCTCATGGCACAGATACTACGTACTGCTTCACTTTTGTATAAAACTTTTTGTCACAACATGTAAGAAAAATAATAAATCAATCAGCACAGCTCTTACAAAAGTGAAGGCTCTATTGATTTTTGCTGGAATGTTTACAAACACTGATCCTAGAACAGATTCCTCAGACTGACCCTAATACCAACAGGCTCTATCTTGCAGGATAGCTTATTTTATAAGAGATTAGAATGGGAAAAAAGGAAAGATGTGCTTCTTTATACAATAACAGTGCAAGTTCAGGCTTTACTGTCATTAGTCGCACAAATGAAAGATAAAAAGGATGAAACATTGCTTATTATAGAAAAAAAAAAAAAAAAGAGCTAATATTACCCTTAGCAATAACCTGCTGATTCCATCCTATCCTCCCATTTCTGCCCTTCCTTGTATATTAATGTACCTTGGTTGAATACACTTAAGTCTTGCTCTTCTGTCTTTACTTTCCAACTTGCACTTGACTCCCCTCTTTTGAGGGTACACAGAAAGACAGACTATTTTTCTTTTCCCTGCCTGCTGCACTTCAGGGAAATTTTGTTTCAGTCCTGGCAATTTTAGAAGTAACAGCTGCATTTCTGTCTGCTAATGTTTATAGACTGCTGCAAAACATTTAATTATGCAAGGTATAATTTGTAAGATCCTATACATGGACTGTCACAAAAATCACACAGAAGTTAGAACAAAACTCTGGAGGGAAAAATAGTTACCTTAATTAGTTTTATTTTAACACTTTCAAACCATTGCTACATAAAACTTACAGATGATTCAGGGTCAGATAATTCATCTAGAAGTTTTCGTGCATCTACAACGGCTTGGTAGAGTCTCAGGTTTTTGCCATCAGATGCAACAAAACAAGCACTAGCAGAGTTGCAGTACGTACCTGATAGAAAACACAAAAATTTAATAGCTAAAAGGAAAAAATGGCAGTCAAATAGCATCTGGTACTCTTATTACAATCCGCTTCACAATACCTGACCATGTTTCTAACCTAATTTTCATAAAGTACTGAAGCAAAAAACATAGGCAAACGTGTGCATCAAAACACCATTATTTAAACTTTGAAATAACTCCCCTTCTGCTCATTTATGTAACTGAAACTCTTCATAAAAGTTGAATAATCTAAGCAGAATTCATCCATGTTCACAA
Organism: Pedionomus torquatus; assembly: GCA_013398155.1. Classification (NCBI taxonomy): domain Eukaryota; kingdom Metazoa; phylum Chordata; class Aves; order Charadriiformes; family Pedionomidae; genus Pedionomus; species Pedionomus torquatus. The sequence continues at coordinate 573,530 of VZRU01003674.1, forward strand.
ACATAGTTCACATACGCAAAAGCCCATACGTAGTACACCTAATGGAATGCTGCTATTCCTTAAGACGGTTTTGTTCTCTTCACTGTCACCTCTAAGGAGGTGCTTGGAAGAGCTAACTCTACCTTTACTAAGTTGTCAGAGATGTTTTGGAGTAGGAGTTCAAGGTAAACAGTTCAAAAAAGCTGTATTAGCTATAGCTTTTTTCCTTGCTTACGGTCTGTATGCTCTTTGGAAAAAATTAATATCTGTGAGTATCCTCTCCTACCCTCCAGTTAAAAGTGGAAAATCTCAACTCCAATAGAAAGCTCTAAAACTAAATACAAAAACTGAAGAATTGTCCTATGGCATTACATATCAGATGTCGTACTGCCTGACCTCTGAAAAAGTATTGTTTGCAGTTCTGTAAAGTTAATGTAGTCTCTTTCTTTAAAAATATTCTGTGTTCTATCTGGCCTTTTGTAAGCCACTTAAAGCCTGAAGAATTTCAGTATTGTTTCAAGATCTTCTAAGCAAGAGTTCTTAGCCAGCATGTTAAAAGATTTTGATACTGTAAATTTTGGCTGAAAATCTTTTCCAGTAATTCCTATGTTCAAGTGGTCCAAATACTACTTCTCAGTAGTTCTGTTCAACCAAATGGCTCCTCCAGCACTATGTGGCCAGTAGCCCAGATGCCCAAGTTATCAGAACACCTGCATTATTAATACCAATGCTGGGAACACTCAGTGAAGCTGTGTAAAACACTGAGGAAAGGGATAACGGTTCTTCATGACAGTGATGATTGCTCCCACAAAGAGGTTACTGAATGTCAGTTTATCCACAGCAACTACAGACACACTCAGGGTAGACTAAATGTTTTGAAGTAACTTAGCCTCAAATGAAATAAATACTTAATTTGCAAAATACAAGGAAATTGCTGTAAAGTTAGTATAAATATACTCCGAATACAATAGTAATTTATTTTCACAAATTTATTCTATCTCATGGTATTAACTGTATGGAAACACACTAAGTATACTCACCAAGGCAATAGCTGGGAATAAGTGTTGGAAGCCAGGCTACGTTAGAGAAAGCAGAAGTATGAAGAGAGTTAATTCGAGCCAATTCAGATACTCCTCCAGTGTATGATAAAGGTCCTATAGGGTCGACACGCCACAGAATCAGCTCACTATAGATTGCATTTGGGTCATGGAATGTACGGGTTGCTGCATTTTTAAGTTGCTGCCTAGAAGAACCTTTCACATGTTTAACAGGGTCCATTATTCTGTTTATCCTGTCAGAGTCCCAGGAGTGGTCCGATTCAGGAGTCAATAGAGCATTGTGATGAGAAGATGTTAACAGTAATGGTAACACAGAGTGGCAAGCTAGATCATTGAGATGAAAACGGTGACCACAGTACCTAAATTTATGTGACACAGTTAGCACAGTAGTGAAAGCTGATTTATCAGCAAAAGTAACTGCCCACTGATTTAGAGAACCATCTATGTGTTTGGAAATCATCATTACTATGGGAGAAATTATATTCACATTTGTACTGTCCTGGGCACAGCTTGGTCCTTTATTTCCTAGAGTCTTATCTGGAAAGTCCATTGTATTCTGATGTACAGCATTACTGTCATCTTTTAAAAAGACAGGGCAAGCATACATCATAATGTTTTTGCTAAGAGAACTAGCATCTCCTGATGGAAACGCAACGGGAATCCTAGAAGAAAATGAAACCTAAAGAAAAAAAAAAAAAAAAGAAGAAAATAATTAGAATCTAGTAATTCAAATTAAGACTGAATAAATATTAGCTGTTTCACAAGAAGTATTAGGATTAAATTCATACTCATGCGTTCAGGTATAAAAAAAAAGCACACGATGATTGTTGAGTACACCACAAATAATAAACCAATTTCAAATATACAATACCTGAACTTGTCGAAAGATGCCCGGAGTGTATTCATCTAGGTATTTTACATGCCATACCAGAAAAGTACCATCAATAGGGTGGATAGTAAAAAGCATATCTGGATTTTTGTTCCATTCAGTTAGGAGCAACTCAATTTTCCGATCTAACAGAACTGTTGGAAGAGGCATGCGTGGGCCTGCTAGTAGAGATGTCTTGGGGCTTCCCTCTCTTTCTCCATATTCATGTTCTGAAGAGCCTGTACCAGTCCCTGTCTCCGATTCTCTGTCTATAGACAAATCTGCAACAGAAATGTGCTGCTTTATCCATTGCAAAGATTTCCCTGTTAAGTTTCTATTCAAAACAACATAGCATTTTAAAATCTGCTAATAGTACTATTTTCATGCAAACTGAGTAGAAACCTTTGGTCTGTATGTACAAAAATATGAGGCCCTGGTCTTTGACTAACTTGCTCCTAACTATGCAATACAAGGAGTAATAAATAGAACCATAAAAATCTAGATACTTAGCAATTATTCTGGTCACCTATATAAACCCACACATTTTATATGAATGCTGATTCCAAATTAATGTAGGTTTTTCATGTATTTAGACGGTAACTATCAAGTACATGGTACGTGGTCATTGATGAAATAGTATGTATTGCATGTTCTATAAGAATTATCATGTACTTAAATACTGCATTGGTAATCTACATTTTAGAAACCTAGCCATTATAAATGACACAATGTGTATCATCTGTTTACTGTCACTAATCAGTCTCACTGGTTTCTGTGGTCATGTGACCTTCCCACAGGAATGTAAAGTATTTCTGACAGGATTTGTTTTTCATCATTAATTTCAAAATAGGTCTCTCTGTTCCTTTGTGAACAGTTACAGTTGGGATCATCAGATGACCTAAAGCTTATGGTGTAAATCTTACCAATACTGGCAATAGTGCAGTTGCATTAAAATGGAGCTATGTCCAACTCTTCTTAAAGCTTGCCATAAATTGGTACGTAAATACCGACAACCTGATTGTAAGGTAATTAGAGAGCAGGTCTTAGTCATAATTTCACAGGTCAGTAGAATATATCCAAAATAGAAATAAAAGGCAAAAGCTACCTTTCTTTTTTAGTGTGTGTATTACTATTGTGTTCCAACAGAGTACATCATTGCATTTTTCATGCACAATTACAGCAGCCAAGATTTCAGCTGTAAATGTCTACTTATTTTACATTAGTGATAAAATGTTAGCACTTGTAATTCTTGTGCTAAAGAACTGCATTATTACATTAATGTGCTTTAAAAGAATTCTTGTACCACGTATCTCAATATTACTAACCATGATCTAATTTCATATGTAAACCTCTCTCTTTTTCTTCCACTTCTTCTTCCTCTTCAACCTCAACATCAAAATCTTGTTCTAGTTGTTGTTCAGAAATTTTTCTTAGATGCTGCATAAATACTTCAATAGAGGATGTAAAATTAAATTCTTTATTATTCAACCAGTGAACAACGAAGCCTCCATTTCCTTCATCTATATTAAAAGCTGTTCCAGCCAAGACTGATGGAATATCTGTGGACAATTTTAAACAAATAAAAATGTTATATATTAAACTGCCCATCTTTTTTTTTTTATATACACACACACATATAAGCAGATTTCTTGAGACAGTTAACTTGTTTTAGGTAGGACGTAATTTGTGCCTGTAAGATTAGCCAAGGTAGGATGCAGATGAAGCGTCTACAAACAATTTTAATTAAAAAAACGTAACAGTATTTTAGCATCAATAAATATACATGGAAATAAATTCTTTTGTCAATGGTAAACAATACTCAACAGTTCTAATTGCTCAGTTTCATACACTGCAGCATTGTCATTTTGTGGACAGATTTTAGATAAGGCACACGATTGCTCTTTAATCTTTTCCTTGTTTAAAATATTCTGAACTATTCTATAAAAAGCAGCTGCTTTCCTGCCAAAAAATCCAGTACAGCTTTTTTTCGTTCACTATATATTCTGTAGGATGCAAATACTTTATTCATCATACACCACTGCCTTCCCAAAACTAACAATCAAATGCTAAGCAGACTTGAAATTCAGGCTTCTTTTGCTTTCTGATGTGCAAAGATGAATTTAATCGGCTTTTGAAAATGCTGAAGGTATTCAGAAATTATTCAGTCTCATTTGTCTTACAAAACTGTATGTAAAATAACAGACTTGCAAAGTAACAGTCTTCCTACAAGTTTCTTGTATTCATTTAGGCAAAGCAAACAACATGCATCTAATTCTTCTCATTTTGTGCAAATATTATTATTACAGTTTAATAAACGGTTGCATTTCACCTGTAGTAGGGTTGATACTTGCTGCTATATGGAAGTGACCAAGTGCATTTGCGTGATGTGAAATGTGACGCTGAACTTCATGAGTACCCTGTTGATCTGGCAACACATCTGTGTGGGTAACAAGAACTGAAGACCTCCTTTGTCCTTTTCTCATATTTTTCAAATGGTGAATTGTCTGGTTTAGTTATAAAAAAATAAATTAAGAAATACTAAAAAACTACGGTAAAAATTCACACATATATAAATCCCAAAGCTTTTTAATTTCCTTCTAAGAAGTGACTTCTAACTTCAAAAGGATTATTTTAAATAGATTTTAACAGAGATTAGTAACACTTATCTACATCAGTTCTGGTCAAAGGCAAAGCTATTCTAACAGTCTTCTGAAATTTCCCTTGATATCTGCTCCAACAGCAACACAAAAACAGACACTATTTTGTGTAACGTTCATAAACAAGATTACAACAATCTAGAAGCAGTAACCTTCACAATATCATTTTATAATGAAATATTATTATGTAACTAAAAAGTCCTGAAAGCAGGTAGAAAGCACAACTGATTCAACAGTTCTAGTTCAACCAGTACTTGGTTCTACTCTCCCTATTTCTTGATAGTCATATGTAAGAAGTAAAAACTTGGTCTGATAGCAGTAGTCTACAAATGTGTTTTCAGGTGAGGTGGTTAGGTTGTTTCATTTTTCTTATTTTTATATTGATAGGTTTTCTCTTACTGTAAACGTAATATGACTTGGTATGATTGCCACTGAAACTTGAAGCCCCATATTACCACCTTTTGGAAATGCAATTATCAAATCAGAGAACTAAAAACTAGAAGTTTATTTGTTGCTTCCACTGTTTTTATAATTACAGACTTTCAGACCCAATCAGATATGACACCATCACTTACTATTCCATGTTAAACACTTGTCTTTTTCCAGCACTATTACTTAGCTCTAGAAAAAGTGTATTAAGAACATGGAGCTTGGGTGCAGAGATGTAAAGTCTCTGAATCCTTCAGTGTTTAATAGGCTGTTTTTTCCATGTAGTAATAAACTTTATTTAAAAAACTTTTTATTTATTTAAATTTATTTAAATTTAAATTTATTTAAAAAACTGATATGAAATAATTCAGATTATTGTTATTCTTATAGATACAGATTCTTAAGATCCTTTCAATATTTAAGTTTTAAGAATCTTGAAATAAAAAAATTGACACAATAAGTATTTGCTTGTACCTCTAGTGCATGCTGTATTTTATCTTTTTGCTTTCCAGATTGAGAGATGGTGCTGCTAATGCTGGAAGTGCTGGTTTCACAGATCTGCTCACCAAGAAGAGTATCTTCTGGTAACAAGGTCTCTGCCCACAGCCGACAGATGCCATCAAGACACGATGTGAGTAACACATTACAGACCAAACCCCTAATGACAGACATTCAAGGTTACTCTCCAATGTAGCTCTACAGACGCAGCAGAATTTGGGGGAGTATACAAGTATTTAGTAGCTACTGTTTCATCCAAACTACTGCCTCTTGCCTAACTAGAAGTTTTATATCAGTAGTGATTTTTGGCATGCTGATAAACTCACAGACTATTTGGAAAAGTGCATGTTAACGGTTATTATTTGGTAAATGCAACAGTAATTATAAAATTGCAGTTACAAAAATGCCTAAGCTATCTGACTTGCTTGCTTATGTGAAGAATGGGTAAGTTTTACTAAATAATGAAACACAGAGTTGAACTAATTAAACACCAGTATATACAACAAGGCACAGAAGATAGCTTACTAAATGCTAATAATTTAAAAAAACATTTTATCTCCAATGTCATGGCACTATTTGGTGAAGACAAAGCCTTACATCCATGCTTCCTGGCATAACTTGAGAAGGCACTGAAGTTTAGACCATATTTTAGAATAAATCTCACCTGTTAATGTGACTAATACTATTACATGCAGTAATACAGAAGCTTATGGGAAGATGTTGACACGCTTTATTTCTTGAAAATATAAGCAGAGAAATCTAATCATGTTCTTGATGGTCAAACTTTAAGCAGAGTGTTAAAAATTATTCAGTCAAAGACTTGCTTGTCTTTTTAAAAAAAAGAAAACTTTCGAACCTGGGCATGTACTTGCTAATGTTACGCCATGAAAATCCTGTCACTGCTCGAGGATGCGCCAAATAAACAAATGAGAAGTGGACAACCCCTGAGCATTTTTTCTTCTCTTCATTCTCTTGGGGCAGAAGAGATGACTTCCAACCAGTCATAGGATACCAAACCTTTAAGAGGCAGTCATCCTAGGTAAAGCAATAAAAAACCATGGGGTTAGCTAACTATTATTAAAAGTGGCCTTCATGAAAATTTGATCTGTGGCCCAGAACTATGGGCAGTTTTTCAGACAACTCATTTCCGAGACAACTTATTTCATTGATGGTCATCCTGGAATGAGTTACAGAACTGAAGAAATTTTCTGCTGGCAACACTCCACTCCTGTAAGAAATATTTCTTCCAGTCCAGTTGGCCCCTTACTTTCCTCTTGGTTGCATTTGCTAATTGCTATGCATTTTTTTGCATAGCATAAAGAGATGCTTAAATTCCATGTCTATTTTCCTGCAAAGATAGAAGCCAGAAATAGGCTGCCACTCACACTACAATATTAAGCTCATCAACAGTCAGTTTCTCCACTGAGACAATTCATGCTGTAAGTCCCCGTTGGCTTCCATGCACAGGAAACATGACTTTCATGGGAAGCACTGTACTTGCTATGCACAGGCACGCAATAAAGGAGCAGATGCATATTAAAACCTTTCCCTCAACCAACACAACCTATGTTACCTTTCTGGTTTAAAGGTTGGGCACCACTGATGTAATTCATCAAAATAAAACTGAAATGCTGACACAGCAATACTACACAGGCTGATAAACGAGACTGGAGTATGACTACAGTCACGTGAGCTAGGGACATTACTAATATGACAACAGTACATTATACACAGCACGAGGCCACATCCCTGGATTTCAGGACTTGCTGCTGGAGTGGAGATACAGAATAAAATAAATAAATTAATAGATTACAAACCTCCAAGACTGTAGATAAAAGATAGTATCTCCTGACAAGCATCAAAAAGTACAGTATCTGACCAGAAGGAAGTCTGACAGGCAGCCCTGTTAAGAATTATGATCAAAGCTGTGTATCTCATGAAAAAAACCAATATAGAGCTGTCCTACAGACAGACTACGACTTCTGGAACTATCCGCCTCATCTACTTAGCCAAATTCTTAGCTATATAAAAGTATATCCATAGGAAACAGAAATGTGGAATGAAGCAAATCTTTTGATATTTTACTAACCACAAAGATTCTTAATGTATTATTTATTAAAGTGCTGTAAGCATGTTTTTAGTCATAAAACAATGCAGCTCATGTTGTCCTCTTTAGTAAGTGTAGGAAAACAAAGATTCTGAAAGTTCATCTCATTCTTCAACCAATATTAAGTGCAAGCAATAAACGCTTACCTAAGCAGCCTTGAAAACCAAAGGGAAGTACTCACATAAGGTGACATTAAAGAGAATTATTAATGGAAAATTTAGATTGAATAGCAATTTGATAAAAAATATGCCAAATTGAAACAGAAGTTAAGAACTGATAATACAACCCAGAATTCATTAAATAGAAAATATTTTCTAATTTATCCATTGAGGTGTGCATATTATACCAATGTGTGGTACAGTATGTGTATTTAAATGTGTATGTGTTCTATTGTACTGATCTAATATTTATCCCCATTATTTCCAACAGAAGTAGAAAAATACACTTATGCATATCTAAAAGTTCATTAAAGTATATTTTACCTAAATATATATACAAGTCTGTATCACTGTCACTGTATTTCAGGTTGATTATCAAGTATTCAAGAAGAATATGAAGCAAAATCCAATTTCCTGTTGCTGAAATTCATGGAACTACACAAAAATACAGCATTATACAGTATGATAATTAAATTTAGCTTAGACTACAATGGAGTGTGTTCCAGGACTATTCTATAATACTTACTTACTTTTCACAAACAAATACAAAACATTGCATGCACTTATTTAATTACTCTTTTTTGTGTACTTACCTTCCCAGCTGTTGCAAAATATTCACCATCAGGAGACCATGCCATCAAATGTACTGATATCGCAGTCCTAAATAAGAGTATAGTTTTAAGTTGTAAGTATAGTTTATTTATTCTATAGTATTATTCCATATGTATTCAGTTGATTAAGTATTCTTACTCACTATTTAAATGTAATATAATAGTATTTTATAGTTGTTGCTTTAAGCATACTTTACCTAACTTTATGCTTCACTATTTCTATAATGAAACAAACTATTTAGTATTTTCACAGCTTTACAGAAAAACAGCTCATAAAATAAAATGTTTTACATAGGGCAAGCCTCGGCTAGATCCAATGAGATCCCAGAAGCGAAGTTCATCTCAGCTGCTCCTCTAATCCCAGCGAGGCCAAGACAAATAGTAGGAAGAAATGGAAGTGAAGATCTTTTGGATAACTTGTGATACTATTTGTCTGTGACTAGAGCTTATGGGTCAGCTGTCTGAAAGCTGCATTATACAGTGCTTTGAGGGTACAAAACCTAAAATGGCTTCAAAAAAGTCAAGAGAAAACAAGTTCATAGACAGCATCCTCCCCAAGTCTGCATGACATATAGGAACAGCTGATCATGAAGCACTTCCATAACATGGATCTCAAACAGAACCAGGCAGAAGGAGTTTCAGGACCCTCTTCTAAAATTCAGGAAGCAGCTCATCATTATCAGTGCAGCTCATCTTTATCAGGAGTCTGCTACTGCTCCTCTGTTCAGTCTCGTCCAGTATCTCACCACTGCTTTCAAAGAGAAGAAAACACCGACATCTTTGATACGGTGCTGGCGCTACAGTGTGGGTAAGCCTTTGACTAGGTTGATTGGGCTAGCTGACGTGATAGGTCAATTGCGAGTGCGGAATTTTTATAACTTATATTTTAAGATATTGTAAAGTAGATTTTGAAATACGGTTTTGGAGAGAAGACAGGGTTGATATATGAGGTGGCATTGCAGTTTCTCTTATCTCACTCACTTGCACTGCCAGACACATTTCCAGTCATTTAGAACGGGGAGAACTTTATCATCCTTGATCTGATTGTCAGGATCATAATCTTCATCTTCTTCTAGAATGTCACTAGATGGAGGGGCCCACAACTGCAAAAAGTCAGTTGCTGTCAGCAGCCTATTACCTGAAAGTGAGAAGTATCAAAGCTGTGAAGCCATGATGATGCAGTTATATTGAAATATATATATGTCTTCATATTTTGTTGAAAATTACTCAAAACAGGTTGAAAACTCAATTTTATAAAGTCCGTTTGAAATACAATAGGGTATTAAATTATATGTGGCTTTATTCAAACATTCTGAATTTATAATACTTTTCAAGAAAGAATATCAAGGTTTTTTGGTGACTTCAAATGATAAATCATATTCAATGATAAATCTTGCAGATGCTAAATAGCCATTCACATCTCAAATAAATACACTTTGTTAGACATCTTATAAATATCTGCGTCCAGCTACATTGCTGAATTTAATTGCGATAAAATTCAATTTAAATGATTACTAGTGGTAATTTAAGTCAGCTAGCAACTTAACACTGTGATTCCACAACTAAGATCTTGCATAGGAGACTCAACACTTGGCACAGCAGCTTCACAAATGTTAACTCTAACTTTGTACTTTACATAACCCTGCTGGAGAACAGATTATCTAAAGTTTCCATATTCATGTCCTGACTTTATTACAATAAAAATAACTTGTGTTCAAGTTCTCTTAACTACAAATGTTGAACAAATACTTCACATTACCTTGAGGATCCCATGCCAGGTTATAAGTCATAGAACTGAGGAAGAATTGCCCAGTTTTAAGCCACTGACACTTTAGTTGCTGTAGTTTTAAAACAGTAAAGGATTAATTCTCACATTAACAACAAAATACAAAGATATTGGATTTGCTTCTTTTCTCTATTAAATTGCTATTAAATCTGTTGCAAGAACATTCAGGAGCCAGTAGTCAATTGCTGACTCTAGTTTTAATAATTTAATTGTTTTATTAAAAAAAACTATGCATCACAGAGTGCCCTGCAATCTATGTGGATCTGTCACATACAAATATATCTGTAAATTACTTTAGTAAACACCAACTTGTCACTGTGTCATTCTAGCAGTAGATTCAAGAACAAGCTGCTGTTGTGGACTTAGGAGTACAGTCCCCACTTTGATTCATGCAGTTGAAGATTCTACCCATCCAATTTTATTATGGATGGTAGAAAATGTTTATCCATTAGTCTTTTGTGTGCCAATGTAATATAAACTGGCAGACAAACTTTTGAGTAAGTCTAAGAACCTAAACCAAATCAGATTAATTAAATACATACTTACGCTATTTCTTTTATGAGAATTTATACCAAGTGGTTCAAAAATACAAACAGCATTTCCATACGATGCTGCAATCTGGAAAAAAAATATTGAAGTCTCAAAATCTAAGGTTAGGAGATTTCAAATTATTATTTCAAATTATTAGGTTATTTCAAATTAGCTATTTCATATTCCAAAATAGCTAGGGAATTTCCAGTACCTCTTCTATGTTCAAGAAAAGTGGAATTAATACAAACGTCATTAATTGTGTTATAGGTAAACTTTCCTAAGGAAGTTGAGAAATACACACTTCTGAACAAGCCTATCTTTAAGAATTTAACTCTAAGTAGAGAAGGTATCCTGCTCAGTGGGATAAACACTGTCAATCAGATCTAATGTATCTAGGGTAACTCCTGTTAATGCATAAGGGAAAGCTGATGCCTTCACTACTTCTTCTCACGTTCTGTCTACTTCACAGCTAACTAATAAATTAATTAAAAGTGTCTGGCTCTCAATGTGTTCCCAGATTCCATTTTGTACCACTAAATAATAATTATGAGGAACAGGAGGAAGTGTAATTCTAGTTTGAACAGTTAAATGCATTTTGAGGGAAAATGGTAAACAGAAAAACTGAAGTACTTATATCACTGTACCCCTCAATTTCTTTCACCCACTGCTTGACAGAAACCTCCATACACAGAATGCTCTTTATTAGGAATTTATCTGGTCATGTTCCTAAAATGAGTATATTTATGAATACTGTTGACTATCTATAAAAGTCTTTTTTCTTCTTGAAAGATTTTAAAAAACCCAACTGTTTAAGTTCTTCCCATTCAAGATCTTGTTTCCTCAATACAGAAATTATGTAAAAGTTTCATGACATTTATTATGAAATTTTACTTCCTCTTTGGGGAGAGGTTGCAACAACACAAACCCAAAGAAAAGAACAAACCCTGAGCTATGTGTGCAGAGATCTTGCAGGGACTACCTGTGCAGCTGAAATCTCTGTTCCAGTTCTACTGGAACTGCAGTTCAGGGCCTTGCCAGCTAAACCTGCCTGACTCCTAATTAGGGCTTTCTCCTTACTGCAACCAATTTTTAACTAGCTAGTTTAGATTGGGCATAACATCTGACAAACAAAATTTGCTCAGCACACTTGCCATAACTCGTAAGAAGTATTTTTTTCCTCAGCAATCTAAACTGCCTCTTTAGCATTGTTTAGAGATTAAAAATAAAACCACATAGCTAATTGAGGGGTCATGCATTTATGACGACTTATACTGTAGCATTTCTAAAGACATTGTACATACCTAAGCTTTTCTGAAAAATAAAGTATTTCTGATATATTACTTTCCAGGACACAGAAACACACATATATGTGTACATATATGTATAGACAAATGATTTATCCATGCTTTCTTTAGCTAGATGAAAGTATACAATAATGGAGACAATGACAATTTTAGTATCATTCAAATTCTGATACTATACTGTAACTAATACATATTTCCACATTTTTTGAGATCTGTTATTAAGGGTTCTGGAAAGGAATAAAAATCATTGTTACGAGATACCTTCTGCTTCCCCCTGCTCCATAAAAAAATAAATTGCTATTAAATTAGAACAGTTCTCTAACACAAAAGATGTTACTTACAAAGTTACAGATCAGTAAGAATTGATCTTTGTCATTAAATCACCCCATTAATATTATTAGTATTATGCTGCTGTTGAATTATTCAAATTAAAAAAAAAAAATAAATAAAAATTCAAGTTTATTAAAATCCTTACCCTGCCTTGCTGTTGGGAGCACTCCACACAACTAACTTGGATGTTTCCATGTTTAGCACCAGGAATAATCTGCACACATTCAAAATCATTTGCCAGAATAACAATGTCACAACCAGAGCCATATGCCTGAAATATTTTTAAAAAGAAACACAATTAAAAATGTATTAAAAACCTAGTTGAATACTTATTAGATGACTTAGGTTTTGAGCAATCTGTGAAAACCTCCATTGCAACAAGATGTTACTATGCAACTGGTTTATTCCTCACCAATGCAAGACCACCAGCAAAATAAGCAACGAGTAAAACTAAAGTAACAAAGCAGAAAAGGACTTTTATCTTCCAGGGTTGAAATCATGGCAAATAGTGAAAAAAAAAAAGCCAAAAAACAATAAACCTTTTTAAAGTAAACAGCTGTAGCTAGAATTCTTTCCTTAAAGTAAGTTTTCCACTGATTCCAATATGATAGACAGAAGTTTTACAACAGCTGAATTAAGCGGAGAGTGTGCAAATCATGACTCCAACATAGTACAAAATTACTTTTGTCATTTTAACTTGTCCCCTGCTTCTTTCACAATAACTTCCAAATTACTGAGTCCTTGCCCTCTTCTTTGAGGTCAATCAGCTTAAAGGCTACCTGTATTACTTCTGAGAAATGTATGAGAAGTTGTATTTCTGTAATTTACATGACGTAAATTGATGGTCACACTAAGATAACAGTGCAAGATAACTACTGGAACTAGAAGGACAATTTAGGTCTCATGACCTTCTGTGTTTACTTTTGGTCCTCCTGAGAAGGAGCAAGAAGTGAGAAAGTCTGAAGACTTAATTTAGTTAAAGTCACTGCTAAAATCAAGAAAGGAACAGCAATACAAGCAGCAAAGCAAAAACTCAGGCCTCAGTTGTACACACAAAAATGCAAACTACATACAAAATAGCTTGTCTGAAAGATTTCCAAGGTCATCTCACAAAAAAAAAGAAGTGACACAGTGCTGTCTGAGTCCTCAAGCCCACAACTGTTGTTCTGGGAAACTCTGAGGAACTGATACTGGAGTTATTTAAAATGCAAGCAGGAGAGGAACAAACAAGCTGCTGAAAGGTTGTTAGAGGGAGATTATCTTTTTTTGTAACAGTCTGCATTATCACTACTAATGCAAACCTACAGAAAGGCATGATTTAAATTGTTATCCAGTGCAGTAAAGAAGGAACCAATCCAGTTCAAACAAGGACTGAAACCTTTCGGATATCCCATTTTTTCATTGTCGGCACTGATAACCTGACTTGCAAATTTCAAACTAAATTAAACATAATTTACCACTAGTTGCAATCCTGTTAGAAGGAGACACAGACTTGTGCCTCAAATGACACAGGGATAGGAAAAGACTTCTTAACCTTGATTTTTGTTATACTTACAGTTCTTAAACATGCATGTTTGTATGTGTGTGTATAATTGATAATGCATGAAACAGAAAACACTTCATACTTGAGTATGTCTTTTAACTCTGTGAAGCAAAATAATTTACTGTGTTGCAACTGTAATGTTTTAGTTTCTCTTCTCTCCTGTCCCCTATCTGCACTTATTATAGAAACAAAGGAGTATTTTTCTGGCTAATCATACTATTTAGCATGTTTTTACAAAGTTAAGTAAAAAGATGGTTGTGAATTAAAAGGGTGCTTTACAGTAGAAATACTTTTTCTTAAACAATCAAGATGTAGAGACCTTCTTCTTAAGTGAAATCTTATTAGTGTCGCTCACATCCCTCCTACTCTTTCTCTTTGCCTGTGTTTGGCACTGCACCAAGTGACTCAGCACACCTAAGTGTCCTATGCCAACAGAGAGGATTTAATCTCCTGGAGACCACAGTCAGAACACATTCCAAACAGCAGGGTATCAGCCTGAAGCTCTCGGTTCTCTGAGCATATGGTGTCTCTTGGTTCTGGGGCCATTTTCTCAGTGTAGATGTTTATTCCGGGAATATCTCTCATTTCTATATGTATTTACCTTAAATCTTAAATTTACTTTAAGAAGTATATTTATTATAACCTCAACTTTGAGAAAAGGCATTGCCTCATTTTAGAACAAGAGTTCACTTCTTCACATTTACAGTCTCCAATTTTCTCAAAACAGAAAAAGTCCATATACTTTTCTGTACTGAAATATATTCCACATGTCATGTTATATATTTAAATACCAGTTATCCGTTTGATTTCTTTTATGAGGCTTTTCTAACATATTCAATATATTAGCATGTTTATACTTGAATAGAACATATTTCTATTAAATGCTTTTTTATTTTGTTCTTTCACTCATTAAGCTGGTAATGCAGTAGAAGTTTCCTACATTGGCAAAGAACAGGGAAGCATCATAATATGTGTTATCAGTAGTTCCTTCTTCAGGATTCAGCTGACATCTTAAGGGAGATCATTTTTGCCACCACAAGTCCCTCCTGACAGAGTAATAGCAGCCACAATATTTGTGGTAACAGACTAACAATCTGCACAGCCTGATGAAAGGAATGGAAAGTTTGTAAGCCATACAAAAAGGAAAGATGGAAAATAAGATGCTGAGATACTGTAATGGCTGAGAGCAGTCCAGACGTCTTAGACAAACAGAATTATAAGCAGTCACTGAAAGAAGCAAGTGCAGTAAAAACCACCCACATGGAGTATCTGCCAACCTCCATTTCTAGTGTCGCTGATAACTTCAAAGAGAAAATTAAATGGAGTTGCAAAACTGCCAGAATGCAAAGATGACTTGCAGGATTCATAAGCAACTAATAAGCTGTAGTTTGCCAATGTCTGCTCTAACTGTCAAGATCTGGGACCACTGAAATGAATAACAACAAAGGTCTAATTGAATGCAGGAGCACCAGATAGAAATAGGACACTCTGTCCTGTAAAAGTTTATGCCATATCCTCAATTTGCAGATAATATGAAAGAAGCATGAGCATCTTTTTCAGCTGTCCATGTTTTCCTGTTTGGTTCTCTACTTTTAATGTTGAACTGAAGCTAGCAGACACAGAAACAACATCCCTTCACTTGGTTTTCTTTATAATAGTCTTCTCTGCAGGAAAAAAGAATAAAATAAAATCATTCTTCTCTTTTTATAACCTGCAACTCTTTACGAATTTGAATTAAGTGAAATAGACCAGATGTTCCCAAGCTCCACTGTGCACTATTAAAGGCATTGGGGACATTTCAAGATATTAAATGATGTGGAAGAAACAGTATCAGCTCACAGTGGTATTAAAAAAAAAAAAGGTTCACAGACATCTAAAATGATATAAATTAACTAAAATGTGTATTAAAACTTGAATTAAAGCCTATAATGTCCTTATGGTACTCCTCCAGTAGAACAAACTTATCCCTAAACTTTTGGTTATGCATAACGAACATACCAGATGCAGAAATTCCTCCACCTTCCTGTTAGTGATAAAGACACCTGAATTCTGAAGTATCTCCAAACTCTCAAAGGACACCACACTTACAATTCCCACAACCCCTGGAAATGTACTAGTAGCTTCCTGCACCCCCTGGAAAAGTACTAGTGAACTACATACACTTAATGCAAACTAAGAAAATAACCGGG
>VZRU01003675.1:1656-95544 GCA_013398155.1 Pedionomus torquatus
TTCGCACCCTCAGCCCCTCTCCGCCCTCTCCTCCTCCTCCCCGGGAGGTCTCCCCCTCCGCGGCGGAGGCCGGGACCCCCTTTCCACGCACTCGGTTCGTGGGCGCCGGGGGAAGCGCGGCCGGGGCAGAAGCCCGGCGAGGAGGAGGAGCAGCGGGCTGAAGGGCGTGCTGGCCGCTTCCGAGCCGGGGTGAAAGCCCGCGGCTCAGCCCGGGGTGTTTTCCTCTCCAGGCTCTTCCAAATGCCAGGCAGCTCAGCCAATACATCCCGCAGGCAGATGGGTTTTAAAGCAGCTGCGGGTAGTGGATTTCGGTGTTTGCACCACTTCCCCTGCAGACTCCATCACCTCTCATCAGCCTCCCCTGTGATGCCTCAAATCAATTTCTGTGTACATTGATTAAGGAAACTTTGAGACAGTGGCAAGGACACCTGAACTGAGAATGTGTGGTGTCTTTGCAAAGCAAAGAATCTCTTTTAAAAAGCTTAGGAAGCACTGGGTGGCACACCGACCTGGGGTGTAATTAAATAGAAGGCAGCTGGACCGTGCTATTACGGCTAAATTAAGAGGAGGAAACCTGAAATGCAATGCCGTGATGTTGTACTGTTGTTCACCCTATGGCTAATAGGACAAAGGTCACGTAAGACTGATAAGACCAATAGGTACCAATTTTTAAGTTCTGACCTGTTTAAGGCAGGTGATACAATTTCAGATATTTGATTTGATATGGAAGAAGAAATTGGGGAATAACAGTGATGTGCAAGCAAAGAGGAGAGGAACCCACAATCTAGTTTCCCAGGTGAACACCAGAAAAAAAAAAAAAAAAATCTAATGTGATTAGAGTCAAATTCTAAAGAATGAAAAGGCTTTTGAGAGAGAATTTGGAGTTGGTCTCTTCCAGGGTAGCACATGCTGAAACGAGTCCTGAAAAGAAGGCAGAAATTGTCCACCCACTGCTTTTAGTGTGACACTGCTTTTAGAAAGATTCACCCAAACTGGAAAATGCTCAGAGGACTAAGCGACCGTATTCAATAACACTATGAAGGGGATTTGCAATGATGGCATGGTAGGATTTGTTCCCAAAGAGGATTCTTCAACAGCGAGACACCCTCCAAACTTCTGAGTCTGAATTCAGCTGACAGAAGCAGATTGACTTGCCACCTGCTCTTCAGAAGATGCAGAGGATAGGAAGCAGTGCTCCAGTCACAGCATCTCCACATTAATCCCAGCTGCACCCCTTGTGTGGGTCCCATGAAACAAAACGCGTGGCTGCAGTATATTTCTGCCAGTACATACATTGCACCGAAGCTGTGGTTCAGGGGATGTAGTTACAGATCTACAAAAAAGCACCCACCCATGATGCTTTTCTGCTGACTTTTGTGGCTCAAGACAGACTTGTTCAATAACAGCTTTTCTTGTGAAGGAAGACATTTAGGAAAAAAACTTGATATTTGTTGCCTAGCATGAAACAGCATTGGAAAGGGAGGTTTGCTAGTAGAGAGGTGAACAGAATGCAGATACAAAGTCTTTAAGGGGTAAACATATTTAGATGATCAGTGCAGATAGAAAAAGGATTGTACATAACGCCTGCTGACCATCACCAAAAGTAGCTAAAATAAAGTATTTTGTTTTGTTTGGATGGGTTTTATTTCCTTGTATTTGCATGATGGTCTAAAGAATCCCGACAGAAATGAAAGAACTGTAACTGCAATTGAAGAATAGAACTATAAGGAAATAACAAACACGATAATGTGGATATTGAAAAAATACATTGGAATAAATACATTGAATAGCACTGTATGATAAAAAAAAAATTGCATTGCTATCTTTGCTTTTCCTTCTTATTTATTTTTCTTTAGAGTCATCTTGAAGAAGAGTGGTGTGAGGCTTTTTCAGAGTATTTGTAGGAATCTGGTGTGCGTGTCCAGCAGCAAGTTTGGATATGAAGGGAGATTTCTAATGATGGACAAAACTACTCTGAGGAACTCCTGTAATTGTCTGAAATCAGAATTTAGGCATTTGAATCTGGAGGAGTGGGGAAAAAAATATTAAAGAGATGCAAAATTTCAGCAGTCTGGAATTTTTAGTTGAAAAAATGGGCCAAAACTTTAGAAATAAGGTTCCAAAATAATTCTACAAATTATACAAATATTTCATGTACGATGTGTATTATCATGAATATAAAGATTCTACGAGAAATGGAGGAAGAGGAACTGATTGGTATAATAGACTATGCCTTGTGAATCGGGAGCATATGTTAAATGGGGGGGGGGAATAACAACCAAGGTTTTCTACCTTCAGGTAAAAACAAAAGTAGCAACCAATGAAGCTGAAATAGAAATAAAAAGTAATAGGGCTGAAAAAGTACTTTGCTCTAATTTGGAATAAAGGCGATGAGATGGATCATTGGCAGATTGATAATAAAGTTGAAGGAGCAGAAATTACGAGGTTAGAATGAAAAATCAAGGTTCAGAAATTTTAAGGACAGAACCAATTAGTTTTCTCAACCTGCACAAAATTGCAGGCCCAGTGTTAAGGGTTTTTTAGTAGCTGCATGAAGTTAAGAATACCAGATGACTGAAGAATAGCAAGTTTAGCATCTCTGTTTGAGAAAATAAGAACAATCAGGAGACTTCTGTATTCTGCACTGCACACTGTGTTCTGGACCAATGCGTATCAAGACAAAAGCAGTGCAAGATGTGGAGAAATGTTAAACTCCTGTTTCATTTTCTAATTGAAAATCCTGCCAGGCAACCCTGCCAATGGGATGAAGCGATGGAAGGGGTAAGTATAACCTTAGGGTTTATTTTACAAGAATTCCTGGTAGGATTAGTGAGGTGTTACAGCCAGCATAGAAGGCGCTACTGAGATCTTCTTTGAAATACTGTATTTAATTCTATTTCCTTTTTGTTTATGCAGATTAACTTAGATTGAAACAAGAAAAGAAAAGAGTCCAAAGGGTGGCAGAGATTTGGAAGCTTCTTTTATGAGAATAAGACAGAGGCATGTGGCTTTTCTTTAATGCAGCAAAATGAAATTTCAAATGAGATATAACTGTTGCTGCTAAGTAATTTTGAGGGTAAGAAGAGAAAAGTAGCTCAGTTAAATGTCAGATAAAACACAGAATAGGTGCTAATGGCCAGTCTGTAGCTTTAGAACATTTTATATTCAGATGCTATTTCTAGCAAGAAAAAAAGAGGTTCTGGATCTGTTTACAAGAGAAATAATAGAGTTTGTACTCCTATTTTGAAGCTGACATAAATAGGCTACAGAAAGTTAGTGGTCCCAGACACTGAGGCACTGGAGCAGGCCCAGAGAAGGGCAATGAAGCTGGTGAGAGGTCTGGAACATAAACCTTATGAGGAGAGGCTGAGGGAGCTGGGGTTGTTCACCCTGGAGAAAAGGAGGCGGAGGGGAGACCTTATTGCTCTCTACAGCTTCCTGAAAGAAGGCTGTAGCAAGGTGAGAGTTGGTCTCTTCTCCCAAGTCATATGTGATAGGACAAGATGAAATGGCCTGAAGTTGCACCAGGGGAGGTTTAATGTTATTTATTATGAAAAATTGTAAGCACTGAAACAGGCTACTCAGGGAAGCAGTTGAGTCACCATCCCTGGAGATAATTTAAAGATGTATAGATATGATGCTTAGGGACGTGGTTTAGTGGTGAACTTGGCAGTGTTAGGTTTATGGTTGGACTCATTGATCTTATGGATTATTTCCAACCTAAATGATTATATGATGCTGTGCTGACCATAAAGTGGCCATTTGTGTTTGGAGGCTTACCTAAAAGAAGCTTATTGCTTGGTGCTGGTTCTAAAAACATGCCTCAGTCTTGCCTCCTGTCTCTTAATACTTGCTTGTGCATGAATACCAGCACCTAGACAGGAATAACAATAGCCACTGACACTGTTTTGGAGCAAGTGGTGGCCTTTGTGGGTCTTTGGGACTGGATCTTATTTCAGCCAGTGACATTGCAGAGTGATGGGAAGAGATGACTCTCTGGGAGGCCTCAAGTCTCAACAAGCTGAACTTGAAGCCTTTTTTTTTTTTTTTTTTTTCTTGAGAACTGACATTCTAGAGGTATCAATCACCAATGCTAAAATATGGCAATCAGGATAGTACCACAGCTGTGGGACCGTTTGCAAGCAGGCTGGGAAGCAACAGAGGTGGAAGCCAAGACAAAGAATGATTATTTTTATTTTCTTGGAGAGAACATGTTTCATTGATCCAGATGAAGAAAAAAGGAGCAGATAAAGAATACTGCTTTTTCTTTAGATCATGAAGGAAAGATCCCCAGTACCATTCTTGGAGCTCTGTTAGATGGACTGAATTTGGTGGCTGTGGATGATGTGAGGAGCTATATTGCCCAAGCAGGAGAATAGGCACATTACATGTGAAAACTTATTCGCTTTCTTCCTATGTAAAATGGGCAGAGTGCAGCCTTATCCTGCTCTTGCAAATATCATTGCTGACCTGGAGGGAAAACAGAAAATCATTTGACATTAAGATTTTGTGGTCTGAAAACTAACTCAGTTCACTTGCCCTGAAGCAAAAGGGCACAGATTACTTAGTCTTAGCACCAGGAAGATCTTCTTGGTCCACATGCCATACTCTGTATAAGCCACCCCTCTTACATATGCAAGATCATGAGAGTCAGGGCTGCTTTGCCACTCAAGTCTCCCCATTTCTTTTTCGTGTCCTCATTCTCATTATTCTTCCCTGTCAGTGTAGGCCAGCTGGCTCCAGACCTAACTACAGGCAGGGACAGTGGTTCTCAGCCTGCAAGGCTGGAGACTTTCTAATCACTGCAGCTGAAGTTTGCCACTTGAGGAAAGCATCACCCTTCACTATATGATAGGTTTGCATCCTGCCATCTTGTCATGCATACTTTATTAATGGCTTTCAGCAGATAAATTTTTGGGAAGAGATGTGACAAATCATCAGGCATTTTTTTGTCTTTTCCAATTTATAAAGAAAAATGGTCTCTAGCAGGTATTTTCTCTCTCTGTTTTATATATGCCTTAATATTTTGCAAGTGTCTTCTGCATTCTTTTCCAATGCATCTGTACTCTACTGACATCTATATAATTTTCCTTCTCTCCCTGTCTTTCTCATCTAATCTCAGTCTGTGTTGTTCTTCCTGTCTTTGGATTTGTTTTTTCCCAGCACTGTTCTAGCTGAGATTCTCCCTCTCTTTCCTCATCTCTCTCTTCCTTTTCTAAACATTAATGCGTCTCACTTGAACAACCCCTGCCCTGTCTCCATCACCTTGGTTCCTAGTTTCTTTGTCCAGTTTATCACAGGAAAATGAAAACTTCCCTCTCTGTAGGTACGCTTTTCCCAGCACCCTTTTATTGACCCAAAATCCTATTTTGACTCTCTCCAGCTTCACTATGAGGGCAGTAGAACACTGGAACATGTTGCCCAGGGAGGTGGTTGAGGCCGCTTCTATGGAGATGTTCTAGGTGAGGCTTGATGAGGCCCTGGGCAACCTGGTCTAGTTGGGGATGTTCCTGCGACTGCAGAGAAGTCCAACTAGATGACCTTTGGAGGTCCCTTCTGGCCTGGACAGTTCTATGATTCTATGATTATCTGGAAATGCCACTGTCCATTCCCAGCTCTTTTGCACACCGTGGCTCCTTCTAAAGAAGACTGCACTCCAGCCTTCTTACCCAGCCTTTATATCTGTAAAACCCCACTGATATTTCACAATCCCCACCCTTCCTTCCCACAACCTCCACTACTTCCTTGCACTTCTCTCTCCAATCTTCTGGAATTCAGCAGCTGCCATAAAAGTTCATTGCCTGTACATCAGTACAGGCTCAAAGCTATCAAGCTTTGAGCTATTTTTATCACTAGAGGTGGGGGAAATAGAATGGGTTGTTCTGCTTAGTTGAAATTTGATCAATGATATATTCTGCGAGAAATTATAGTGTATAGTGAGGACACAGACCTTGCAGATGTTTAGATATTAAAAGGTGACACTTTTTAAATATAAGCACACTCCATTTTTTACATTTCATAATAGGTCAGCCTGGATGCAGGTCAGAAATCTATATGGTGATTTCCCTCCACTCTTTCCAGCTTCACAGTTCAACCTTCATGTCAATGCCTAAAAGCTCAGTAAGTAGTTGATAAAGTCAACCAAGAGCTGCATATAACTTGTAGGATAGAAATACTTAAGTTTTGCCTCTGAAGTGTGACAATCGTGTCACAACTGCTGTCAGAAAGTTCAAAGAGGGAGGAAAAAAGATACGTCCCAAATACACACAGACCTTCAGAAACATTTGTAGTAGTTACACACTGTTTTCTGGGTTGCAACACCCTTGTGGTACCTCAGGAAAACCATGCACACATAGTTTCTTTGATAACTCGGTATCATTCTAGGCAGAATGTACCTAGCCCAGTGCTGGTGTGAGGAGTCAAACTGTTAGTGATGAATAAGTGTGCATCTTTTAGCAGTACTGAAGTGTATTTAATGTACTTTCCCTGTGGTGACGTTACTGACAGACACGTATGCAAAGTACCTGTCTATTAACTATTATGTGCACCTGAATACATGGTTATTTTCTAAACTCACATACATACAGACACAGTAAAATATGACCTTCTGTCATTAGACACTCTCCTTTACATGGAGTTGTACAGATTCTACCGTGATTAGACTACAGTCAGGACTTGAGGTCTTCACTTCAGAGTAGTCTAATTGATGGTCCCATTGCTCCTGACCGGTTTTGCACCACTTCAAGCGTTATAAACCGTGTTCACCATCAAATCCCAAAATAAACACTATAATATAATTCAGGTCCTGATTGTCAAGAGGTTAGGCGGCCTTGCTCTAGTTATTACTTCAGTTAAATACTGTAATAATAGCATTCTTTCTATTGCAAGCAGTTGAGTGGGTGTATGTGTAGCAATTGCCTAAGTGGGTAGAATTTGCACAGATGAAAATGAAGTAGATGAGCTGTAATATCAAGTGTGGGTGACATGCCTCCTTTATACACCCTTTCAGCTTGCCCACGCAGGATGTACACACCAAACAAGGCGGCCTTCGGAAAGGCTGAAGGGTCACAAAACCTCACAGGAGCATGGGTTCTGCTGAACGAATCTGTCTGGGAGGCTTTATGCTTCAGGAATTGAAGAGAAAAGCACTTAACAAGACAGTCTTTGGTTCTGTGGAGTATTTTTCCCTAACATCTTCTTGTGTACTATCAAGTAATTTTCAATTGGACATTTATGAAACTGTAACTTCCAATACTCTGCCTAAAATGAAAATTGTATAAATGTTTTCTTCTGCATGATTAGGAAAAGCCTATATGAATTTTAATCTTGACTAAACCACAGCAGATAGAAAAGATTAAAGCTTGACTGAGTTTTTTTAGAATCTGAAGGTTAGAGAACACACTTCTTCTCATGGGGGAGTATAGTTAAAGACAAATGAGAAAATACTGTACCTTCATTGCAGGTTGCATGAGTGTTTCATTCTTAAAACCAGAACACCCAGCCAGAAATGTGACTAACCTCACTTGAAGGTTGATGAGAAGTCAGAAGCTGTAGTCAAGTTTCTTACCTGGGCAGTTTTTCTTAAGATATAAAGGACAACAGTTTAATGTCTGCATAACATGCTTTATCCACTGTCACTGAGACATTTGAACCATTTCTTCAGGAAGCAACCCTTTCACACAGATAATGGCAAAACATTTAGACTGGTTTATATTTTCATATATTTGAGACCAGGATTTACTACCACTGATAGGCCAGACTTTTCTGTCTCTGAGAAACAGAAAAGCTGACTTTAACCCTACCTGATCCTTTCAACCACAGAAGGGCAGTGGCAATGATTTCTGGCATCACTCCACAAACAAAATTGTTGCCCAATCCTTCTATTCCAGTAAGGAGAAGGGCAACCCTCTATAGCCACAGCAGAAAATCATGAGGAGAGGACTGGAAAGGATCAGGACACCTCACAAGGTGATCAGGTCCATCTTCTTGCTTAAGGCAGTGCCTACTGTGTTTATGTCTTCATAGATGTTTGTCTATGACTCTCAAAAAAATCTAAAGATAGAGATTACCCCACAACCCTACAAGATGATGATGATGATGATTATTATTATTATTTCATTATGAGTCTTCTGCAAAGCAAACATATTTCGGAAGACAGAGGATTGGTCTGTTGAGAGGGATTGAAAGATGATGAATTAAAGCACTTTAATCTTTCATTAAAATTAGTAGTAATCACAGATACACATCCATTTTCTTTTTTGCAATTTTATGTGTTCAATTCCTGGTGCATGAAAAAAAATTAGGAGCTCTTCAGGAGTATGTAAAATGAAGCAATATTTGCAATAAAACAATAATAAATCATGATTTCAAGTGATTTCACAGAAGCAATGCTATTAACAGAAAAGGAATCTGAAAAACAGGGAAAATATTTAAGCTTATATTTTGGTAGTAAGAAAGTTAATCCAAACCATCATGCTTTCTTAAGTATAACTGCTTTAAGCCCTTTTTCTTCCCTGCAGGTCTTTCTATCCCCTTTTCCTTTCAGAGAAAGTATCAAAGTGCTTCTTGAACTTAGGGTTTTTTTCTAGATTTCCAATTTCTAGATTCTCAGTGATGATCCATGCTTAGTACTTCCTTAAGCTAGGATTTTTTCAAGACCTCCCTGACCAGGAAGTACTTAAACTGCTGATTTACAACACAATGACTTTGTTCTATCTTAGATTTACTCATATCTAAGGTAACATTTATAGCTGCATTGTCTACTAACAGAAACTTTGAAAAAATATAATAATTAACTCAATATGTTTCTAAAATAGACCCATCCGTGAAAGAAAAACTACAATCTTTTGCATAGTCATGCTTCAGAATAGAACCTGAATTCTGTAGACATGCTGCAATGTGTTAAACTACATTGATTTTACTTCATTCAGTGTGCCTCTGGTCTTTCTAGTAACACTGCCAGTTCAACAGAGCAAGTTCCTTGTTTTTCATTCACAGTTGAGCTCATTGTACCCCACTTTATGAGTGTAAGAACATCTGAAATCTGCTTACGGTTCATGTGTCTCAAGGGCTTTTTCACAGCCTTAGAGACAGGTCTAAAATAAGGATTTTCTAAAACTATGCAGTTCATATTTATAATGCAGTTCATTTAAAAAAAAAAAAAAAAAAAAAAAGTATTGTAATTTCACAGATTTCTTCTTATGTCCACCATGTGAATGTGCCTGTGCTGAGCCACTTGGGATCAAGCAACTTGAATCACAAAAATCATCCTTCTTCTCATATTATCTTCTGAGGGTATTCCATAATAAGTACTGCTTCCACCTGTTTGAGGATTGAACCAATTTAGTTTTCTTGTGTGGATAACTAGGGGTTGTTTTTCCAAAGTTCATGAAGTGGTATCCTGGAAGATATTTCCAGGTAAGGAGTCTGAGCCACAGAACAGTCTATTCAAGTTGTTGACCAGCAGGAGCTAAGATGGTGTTTCCAGTTAAGGATGCTAGCCTTGACCTGGAAGAAGCACTTTGATGTAGTTCTGTCTCTTCTGTTCCTGGTTACCAGAAGATATGTGGGAGATAACAAGTACTGGCCAGAGATATTTTCATCACCAATTGTCAGCTTTGCCTTTCAGAAAATTACGGAATCTTGGTCAATCTTATATCTTTGTGCATGTCGTGATTAAAATTGTACTTGATAATATAGCATGCACATTCTCAAAGATTTTATTCTGAGTGAAACAGAAAGGACAATTAGAGGGTTTTCATATGAAATTTCACTCTTTTTCAGGGAGAAGTCCCAGGAGTTTGTTTATTTCTTCCCAAATTACTATCACAGAACTCTATGGTGCTCTTCCATCCCAGCCCACAGATGCTTGACACAATGGCTCAAATGGCTGCTCATCTGCCTTCGTAGGCAGATTTAGTTTCATGATTTGTTATTTCCTTGTGAAAGAAGCGCTCGCTAACTATAAAAATGGATCCACACAACTTATTGAAAAAAATACAGCATCTCATCAGTCTAATGTATTCTTGGACCTTCCAATCAGCTCAATTTGTTTTTTAAGTCAGCCTGAACTCTCTGTTAGAATTGAAGGAATCTACCATGTTTTTTTAGGTCAGTCAAGAACTATGTCATCTGGTAGCTCATCTGGTAGATAACTTGGGCCACTGCATGGTGTTTCTGTATTTCAATATTCCCACAAATATGTATCTTTCAATATTTTCATATCTAATTATGCACAACTTTTTTAAGGGATTGGCCAGCTTGTTCCCATCTGTAAATGACCGTCACTTAGTAAGGCCTTGGTAAGATATTTTCCCCAATGGTAACAGTTGCTGTGAGGTTGGAAGAGGTCAAGACCAGCGTGGCTGCTTCTTCAAATGTAGTATTCTTTTTTGGTTGGTTACCTCTGAGAGAAATTTTTTCCCACACGTTAAAATTTAATCAGAGAATTAAATTACCTGTGCTCTTTCCTAAACCTTGCAAGTTTGAGGTGTATGCTGCAGATATGAAGAAGGCTGTCTCTTTTTACCTCCTCAACAGTATTATTTTTTTTTCAGATGGTCTGGGAAGCTGTTCGCATTAGCAGCTAAGAAATCCAGAGGTACGGGCATCTCCAGTGATAAAGCCTGACTACAGAGCAGATTGCATCGAGGCTTGTTATGACACTGCTAAGGTGGATGTAAGTGTCCCCTGTCATCACAGCCCATGCCACCAGAGCTCGAGCTGTATCTGTGGCCTCAGAGTACTGAGGATGTGCACTGCCATTCTCACATTGCCCACGTCCCATCTGTAACTGCATCCGTACTGCTTCCGACCACCCTGCCACTACTCCCTCCAGGACTTCCAATAGTGATAAAAGCTTACACATTTCTTATTTGCCTCACGGATTATGAAACCCATCACTCAGTAAGTGTGAGCAACTCCTGAAGGTCTCCCATGAAGTTAACATGCACATAAGCAGCCACTTGAGACTCAAAGTGACTCCCCCTATTTGCAGTCCTTTGGAATGTATTGCCCTTATGGATATTTACTTCTTGCCATTCTTTCATTCTCTTCCAGAATCTGCTAAGAACACAAATTCTGGGAATTTTGCATGAGGAGAGAATCTGGCTGATACCAGGCATTTTCCACCCCTCATGGTCACGTGTTGGACATGAAGGGACCGGGAGGGATCATGACCTGTAAGACTGAAAAATCTCTTGAAGCTCTGAAGACTGGTCACACCAGTGTGCAGAGACATGGACAGCACACCTTAAGACCCCAGTTACTTTGCAGCTGAGAATACCTAATGTTTGGCAGAATCTGGCTAGTTTTTAACACAATGACAGCTTTTTGATACAGGAAACAGGCTCAGGACTGTCTCTGACAAGAGATAGTGCTGACTGACTTTCAACAGGCAAGGAAAAGTTTGTTGATCCTTAAGAGTGAAATAATTCTGGTGGAAGCTTATAAAAATATCTATATATTTTTAAATGCTCTGTTATTACTTGTAATTGTTAGGTAAAAGATGAGTCCTAAAGACTGCACTCCCTGATTATTTGGTCACGGTATTAGAGATTTCATCTTGAACTAATGTCCTCTTTCAGCTGCTGCCCTGGGCCTTGTGACTGCTCCATGACTCAGTCCCACAGCTGAGATCATTCTTGTTTCCAGCCATCAAGGGTACTGGTCGTCCACATATCTCCAAACCTGAAAACTACTGATAGTGCAAACGAAATACCACTGCTGCTGGTAGGATGTCCTTACT
This sequence comes from Pedionomus torquatus, assembly GCA_013398155.1. Taxonomy (NCBI): domain Eukaryota; kingdom Metazoa; phylum Chordata; class Aves; order Charadriiformes; family Pedionomidae; genus Pedionomus; species Pedionomus torquatus. The sequence goes on from VZRU01003675.1 coordinate 13,403, forward strand.
CCTGTCATCCTCAGGTAGGAAACTACTGAAGTTTTTATCATTCAGATTTGAGAACACGTAGTTGAATTAATGAATCAAAGTGTACCTGAAAAAAAACAAAAAACAAAAAAAAAACAAAAAAAACCAGTCCTTTTAAATTCCCTGAATAAGGACAAATAGACTAAAAATACTTTTTCTTATGTTCTTTTCATTGTTTGGTTGTTTTTTTTTTTTATTCTTATTAACTTTCTATTCTCAAAGTACATTTCTTAAGATACTCTTAAAAATAGAGGAAATTTGCTGAGTTAAGTGCTATAGTTAAGTGCAACTGTTGTTACACTGATGTTTTCTTCAACATCATGACCTATAGGTAGATTGTAGATAGCCTACTGGTTTAATAGGAGTTTCAGAAGTTCTGCTTTATAGTAAATATAGTCCAAAGACCACTAAGAAAACACTTGTCTCCTAAACTCAGAACAATGTCTTTAAATCACTAACCCAACAAGACAGTTCTGCTAAATGTGCAGCTGAAAGTAGCAGATAAGGAAAAAAAAATATTTGAGTAGATTTTTATTTTCAGTTTTCTTGCCTCGTGGTGTGGCTCCATGTGATGATCGCTCAGTGAAAAAGCATCTCCCATATGAGAAGTCATAAAATCAGAGACTTCTTCAAGTTCCTTTTGTATCCTGGTCAGAACTTACCAGGATCATTAAAGTAAAAGTGAGAGAACAAACCACTAATTGATTTCACATTTGTGGGTTAAAACCATGTTTGAAACCAATAGAAGCGTCATTTACCTAGACACTATAAGTCATAGAGCTGAAATTAAAGTCATGGTTCGTAAACAGTTTAATCAAAGTTCTAACAAATAATTAACTCTTCCATTAACACACCCAGATGTGGAAATAATCTTATTAATTATCGTGGGTAGAGCAGTGCCTGTAAATAAAGTTGTGTAATAGCTGACATTTTATAGAGCCTTTTCATACCAATATTTTTCTTTTCCTTTGTATATTTTACATAAGTCTAGATACAGACTGAACTTTGGGGTTTTGTTCTTTTCCAAAAAAGAGTTTCATAAAAAAAACTATTTAATGAAAAATTTTTAGAATAACAATGGTGATGTCAAAAATTACCATTAGTGCCTTGATGCATCTACATTCACTTGCACCAACTAATATACGTGCCCTGAGAGGAAAATTATGCTGTGTTCCTCTACTAAGGAGATCAGCTAATGTTGCAGAAGTGAGCCTAAGAGTGACAATTTGTGAGTTGATATTAGCAAACCTTAATGTCTTTTCTATTACTTGTAAATGATGCAAAATTAGATTAAAAGATCCTGCGTCTTTTATCATAGAATCATAGAATGGTTAGAGTTGGAAGGGACCTTAGAGATCATGGAGTTCCAACTCCTCTGCCGTGGGCAGGGACACCTCCCACTATAGCATGTTGCTCAAAGCCCCATCCAGCCTGGCCTTGAACCCCTCCAGGGATGGGGCATCCACAGCTTCTCTGGGCAACCTGTTCCAGTGCCTCACCACCCTCACAGCAAAGAATTTCTTCCTCATTTTTAATCTAAATCTCCCCTCTTCCAATTTAAAACCATTACCCCTTGTCCTATCACTACACTTTCTGACAAAGATTCCCTCTCCAGCATCTTTGTATGCATTACAGATGTAATTCCCTCCATATACTGACTGTTGAAATAACCTGTCAAAATTCCACAGGACTAGGTGTATTTTAATACAAGGTCACCGCTTCAGATTCCACTCCTTCCATTTTTTAATGAGGATTTTCTTTTTTTCACTTTACACAGGATTGCTCCTAATAATTTAAAAAGGACATTTTAATTGCTTGGAGTTAAAGGCTTGGCACCAGATTCAGAAAAGGTAGCCTGCCTTACATTTAACGCTCGAGAAAGCTGGTAAGATGGTTACTCCCAAAATAAATGGAGACTTTGAGGGAGGTTAGAGGCACTTTCTGACAAAATTCATTAGAGTACAACAACTGGACATCTGGTAGGTTAGAAACTCCTGTTCTATTGACATATTACTACATAACTTGTAGTAAAGAAGTCCCTCAGGCATTTCTAAAAATTACGCATATGATGATAACTGTCCCTTTTCCCAATTGCTTCTGAAAAGAATTCTTTGGGTTGGAGGCTTAAATGTCTTGTTCATATGACCATATGAACATAAAAGGATCATAAATGTTTGGGAAGAAATAACCAGGTGTTGCTACATGGTCTCAAATGTTCAAAAGCATTGACTGCTGAGGCTTGTAGTGTCCTGTCCTCAGACTATCCACCCTATTATCAAACTCCCAAATTATCACACTGTATCTAAATTCTAAGCAGATTCACATAAAATTCACCTGGAATTTCTATGAAAAAAGGCTGAGATATAGTGTAAATTTATAAAAATACAATGTAGAAACCATGTGAGGTCCATCGCTTCTCTAAAGGAAATTCATTGATCTCCAATCATGTCTGACTGAAAGTCATTCTATGTGAGGAAGGGGACAGCTCTGCAGTCTGGGGGGATCAAGCTTCAATCCCACAACTTCCCCCTGTAAGATTTAGGGTCTGCCACTAGAACCCATCAACTGGGAGTGTTTCCTTGTTAATGTGTTTCTAATCTTTTGTATTTTCTCGTTTGCAAGAAATTATTTGTAGTTCATCAGACAATCTCAGCCCCTTGGCTGGCAAAATCTTCCCTGTCCAAACATATCTAGGCTTGAATTTATAAAAATGCATTTTTAAAGTTGCTCTTTGCCCACCACTTCTGTGATGGATTCACAGATTTTTCTGACAAGTGAATTTAAATATATCTGTAATTTCTGCATTAATTGTGTAGCCATAACACACACAGAGTTGTTTTGCCTCTATCCTACTGATTGCGGAGTTTGGGGCCTCTTTTAAGTCTCTTTTGCATTTTATAGCTAACTGTGTGTTTTTCCCAAGTCATTTGAGATAGATGGTATTCAGTTCTTGAGATGTGCATTTCTGCAGCCTTCATGGACTGTCATGCAGCTCCACTAAGTGACAAGATGCTGGTCTCAGCCCTTGCATTCCCAGAAAGTAATAATTACTGCAGAAGGTCAGTGGCATTAGCCTCTACAAAAGGGACGACATATACTCTCAAAGCATATAGATCTCCAGATACATTTTGTGGAAGGCTATAATTTTACATTTCGTTCATCATTGCTTAGAAGAGTTTTGAGTTTGGGGGTTTTCTTGGCCATCCTGAGATCGTGGCAGTTTCTCAAGCAATGTAATTGATAAAGAGCAAGTGTTGGACTGATCTTACACATCTCTTGATACATCAGTAGAAAAGAAACCAGGTGAACGGTCACATTTTGCATGGATGTTTCCTCTCCAGCATGTAATTTGTTATGAGAAACATGAACACAGTTCCCTCAGTTTTTCCAAGCTAAATTTTGATTGCATTGCAACTGCTTTGGTGAAACGCAGTTCCAGAACTGTTTGGGTTGGTTTTTCTAAATCTATAAATTCAGAACCTCACTTCTCACACTCTTACTTTTCTTAGGCAGTTATGATCAGGAATTAGATTACTGAAAATCTCTTTTAAGTTCTGTAAACAAAATTTCAATATCAGTGCAACAAGAAATTTTTGTACACAGCTCCATTTCTTTTGCTTTCCAGCTTGGAGAACACTGTTTTGATTTGTAAATGCTCTTTCCCTTGTAATTTAATGGCAATGAATTTAATGGTATTTTTAATTGTCCTTTTTCTTCTCAGTAAATAACATTTAAAATTAATTGCCTGGTAAAAGCAAACACAGACAAATTGCTCAGGAGTACAGATAAAAGCCACTTTGGTTGCCATATGAACAAACCACATCAGAATTTTTAGCTAAAAAACCCAAACAGACAAAGGCAATAAGTAATCCTTTTTAAAAAATGGGATATTTAATGTTTGGCAAAAAGTGTGATCTGCTTGATAATTTTTTAAAGCTCAAAGAATGTACGTAAGCTGAGTTTTGCTTCCTTTTTCTTTTTTTATTTTTCCTTGGCCTGTAGAAAAACTGCAAGAGACACGAGGCTGCCCAATTCCTCAGAACTGCTTCAATCCAGTGTCTCCTGTTCATGGAGGACCTATGGTCACCCTCACCAGGAAGAACAAAGACCCTGATGTTCAGGTAGTGATTTTCTTGACCCAAGCAAGAGGAGTAGTGGGTCTGATGCAATGCTTTTATCCCATCCAATCTTATTCAGACAAGAGAAAAAATTTGCAGCTAGTCCACAGTGGGTATCACTTTGACATCCAGCCCAAACCCTAGCGCTGTAACTCAAAATTTTAGCCAAACAACATAAAGCTGCTTGTAAAGCCACCAGAATTTTCTCTGTATTGAGGAGTTTAAAAAATATAGGGATCAAATATGTTTATCAGTAAAACACTGTAATTTCATCTCTCCTTTTACTCCTTAAAATATGCCATTCCATTCAACCTCCGAAAATGTTTGTTTCTGGCTACCCACTGAATTAACTACTCTTCTAATTCTGTTTTCAGGTATCTCCCTTTTGATTGCCCAAGTCTTTTAAGGGATGCAGAATAGTAGTTGTCAGCCTTTTGGATTCTGGTAGCTAATTCAAACAGGTGACATCCTTCCTGAGAAAAGCAAGATATCCAAAGGGTGGTCTGTGCATCCAAATCAAACTCGCTTTGTTACAGCATCTTTTCCTGAAACCTTCCCAATGGTTAAGTTTCCTCAGTCCGTTTGATCAAGGAGAGCTGGATCAAACAAATCTAAACATGTAAAATTAGGTGGGATAAATATTGCCTTTCTATTTCATTTCTGCTGTGTTCATACACAGCATAACATACACATATGAAATTCATACTTGCCAGGAAAATAAACAGACCTCTAGTGTGAAGAAAAACCCAAATAGGAGCAAGCTTCTCAACTCCCATTTATAATATAAAAACGTAGGACTGACAAGAATAACAGGGGCAAATTTCTTCTGCATGACTCTCAGGTACAAGCAGACAGCTACCGAAAAAGCCCACAGAACACCTACTCCACTTGCAATGACACATGACGCTTCTGCATCACCGAGCTCAAGAATTTTAATAAGAGGTCAAGAGCCATAGCAATTAAGTGTCACAGGATGAGAACGGGACAGATTAAGGGAGTTGTCAATGACAGACTTACCTGCAACAAGAAGGAATTTGTTGAAGAAAACTCCCAGATGGTGGGAAAAACCTGTTATCCCTGAAAAATTGACTTAGGGGGGAAATTCCCTGTGGAAATGTGATTCTGGCAAACCGGATTGATGCTGAGTATATAAGTGGTGTACAACACAAACAGCCCTGTGCAGTCTTAATGTCAACGGAAACACAAACAGATTTTGTCTTGCAAGTCCAGGGTTAGGAAAGAGGGAGAAAGATTAGCAAAACAGGGGAAGAGCTTCCTTCCCTGCTCCGAAGACAAGCAGCAGAAGCCAACGAATGTAACGTTTGCATTCTGTTATACAAGTGTCAATAAAAGCCATTTTTTGCTTGCCCTTTTGAAGGCAGCAACACATGCAATATATATGAATTTAATTTTTTCTCTGAGGATCTTCTATATAACATTTCCAATAATTTTCAAACTCAGTTTTAAAACCCTTCAGGTTTTTCATACTCAGGACTCTATTTAAGACATTATTCCAGAACTTGGTCTTCAGATATCGTTTGCAGTTTACATGTATTTATTACCAAGATAAGCATTTTATCACGTGCCAGTGTTGTCCCTTAACTTAAACAGATCTTCTTCATGTTTAACTCTACATGTGGGTGATTTTTTGATGTATTTAATCTAGATCAAAAAGTCACATACTTTAAGCAGATGAAATTAAATTTCTCAGCCTTCCTTGTATTTTATCTTAGACTCTCTGATGACAATCAATGGCTGCAATGTTCACGTAGACCTGTACGTTGCTACTAGATTCTTGTTATCAATCTGTCTGTAAATCTTGGGGCAGGATATTTTCTTGAAAGCAAGATGAAATCTCATCTGATCCCTTCCCAGCAATTTCACACGTATCTAATGCTATTCACCAGTGGTGTGTTCTATGATACTTCTCCCACTTTTGTCTCTTCTTCAGAGCTTGTTTTACCCTGGTGTAAAATCCAAATCCTGCTATAAAACCTAAATTGTATCTACAAGCACAGGACTGAGAACCCAGTTATGCTAAGTACCAGATGAACACAAAAAGGTCTGCACCTGGTCCAGAGAGCAACTGGAAGGCATTCTCAGAGAAAGCAGCAGAGTAAGTAATAATGGTAATAGACCTTTTAGTAGAGAAAATTACACTTTATTAAGTTTCTATCCAGGTTAGGCCACAAGGCAATGTTAAAGTAGAGAAAATCAAAGGAGGAGGCTGTAAGCAAGAACTGTAAGAACAGCAGACTTCTCACCTCTGGCAGAACTGACTACGGTGAGTAAGATTAGGCTGGTTTAGATTACCACAGAGCAACAAAACTAAGTTAAAGTGAGATCTGATTGCCAAGATAGGATATGACCAGTTACAGATATCAGCCTCCTCTACTTTTAACCTAGTTTCATCTTAGTAGTAAGACTATATGAATGGCTTGTCCTTGAGACACAGCTCCCTGGTGTTTACCTTGATACTCCTGAGCCTGCATTTATCCTGTTACCTCCTACCTGGAGGTGCAATGAGACCTTCATTTTGCACCCTGTTATCTTGAGGTTTAGGTAATGTCTATCCCTAAGAGACCAGCCTCTTGTATATGTTTCTTAACAATTTAGAATGCAGAAATTTTCAGTATTCAGATTTCCATCTGTCAATTCCATTTTGAAATGTTATTAGGGAGATACTTTTCTTTAAGGTAACATTTGTACTGTTTCAATTTATTCTCTGTGTTAAGTGGTCAATATTTTTAATAAAAGTAGTTCAAAATCAGTTTTAGAGCCAGTTCCCCAAATAATTCACAGAGCTTGAGTAACCACATAGTGCATTTTACCGATAAATTACAATGATTGAAAGTCATTTGTCTGTGATTAGTTGCAAAGTGCTTTTTGAAGAGTTACATTTAAGCCATAATGCAAAACAGAGATCCTGGTGTTATCACTGATGGTTGCTTGAAACCATTACCTGAACGTTTAATGGCAATCAAAAGACAGAGAGTGTAATTTTGTGACCATACCAAAAATATTGGCACCCAAAGCTTGAGTAATTTGTGGAGTTTCAGTAGCCATGTCTCACAAGGGCATAGTCAAGTTAGAAAGGGCATAGAGAAAAGGCAATTTAAATGATGAAGAGAGTGAAACAGCTGCCTTGAGGAGGCACAAATGGAGAGTCTGCCATTTCTAGAGGAGAAGGCTGAGAGGAATGTGTGGTTAGGGTTTATCCTGTCATGAAAGCAGCAGGAAAGGTGAACAGTTCATCAGCCCTCACAGCACTAAAACTAAGGGATGCTCAGTGAATCTAGGAGGAGACTGGTTTAAATAAAGACAAAAGGAAATACTTGATTACGTAGCAGATAGTGGACTTCTGGAGTTTACTGCTACAGAAGCTCATAAAGGCAGAGAGTGTAACTACATTCATAAAGGGATTAGACAGTCATGAATAATGGTCCTTAAAGAGGCACAGAAATGTGCCTCTGACACCACTAACACATTTCTGCCTGCTATGGAAATACACAGGTAAAAGACTGCAGAAAACGGCCAGGCTCACATGGCCTTCCTGAGTAGCATCTCCTATTGCCTCTCTCAGAGCACATTGAGCACACTGGAATCACACAGTATGGCATGTCTCATTTTCTTAAGAAAAAGCATTTTGTTTGTTCCCTGTTCTAGATGTGCCGCCTTCTATAATTCCCCTTCCTGGTACTAAAGAACATCTTTGTGATTAAGGTAATGTAAGTTCATTGCTTTACTTTTTACAGATATCAACTGAAACTCAGTGAATTTATAATATAATATTATATAAGTAAATGTTCTATACTCAATGGCTATAAGCTCTAAGCTTAATATATTAAATTACTTGAGATATATTCATAGAAGAATGGATAAAGAGAGGATAAAGGCTCAAATAAAAACAGGTCCTGGGGCACAACTTTAGAAATGATGGACATATCAATCCTAATAACTAGAGATGAAGATGCATACAAAATTAATTATTACTAGATTATCTATGCCTCATCTTCAAATAGCAATACAATCACATATCTGATAAGCAGACTGACAGAAGAATCAAACATACAAAATATATGCAGATTAGTAGCACCGTGCCAAACATGTGCAATGTGAACTTGGTTCACCTGCAAAAATAAAAATCACGGGATTTTAATCCCATAGGTTATTTCATGGAAAAGCATGGTGTGATTCTTAGCTGGCATCTGTTTGCAAAGGGAAAATACATATGTCATACAGACATATGCTCATGCTGGAAGAGACAAGTCTATTTTGCTCTCTTGAGGAATCACAAGGCAGAAGACAGAACCCACACAGCTTTCTAACCATCCAGCCACTTGGATGGACGACACACAGCCTCTTACACGTACAGTAGATTCTAGAGAGACCCTCAATAACTCTCACTCTGCAGGTTTGGTTGTATTTCATCACTCACAGAGAGATTTTACAAGCAGTATATACATAGCTCAAGAGTACTCAGCAATTATTTATTGGCTAACACAGAGGATAAATAGCTGGGACTAACATGCAACTAAGCTAAGCATGCTTAGCGTGCTTAACTACACTTATCATTGTCTTCTAATTTTTTTTTCCTTTTTCTTGCTATTTCTCCTCCTGCAGTTACAGGCAACTAACTCCTCAATAACACACTTAGCCCATGTTATGACTTTTCTTATCTTACGTGGCTATAGCTCAGACACTGTTGTGCAGCTCAAACCCAATCTTCTCGAAGCTCTAAGCCATAGATGCGATGCACCAAACTGGACTCTAGCCCACAGAGAACTGAATCTGAATCTGTGGGCTGAATTACATTTCCTGTCTGGGTCAGTCTTTGAGTAAGTTGGGTCTGGACTCTTTTAGCTTCTGCCAAATCTATGTTGTACCCTTTTTCTTTTGCACAGTTCTTCAAACCTGTATTTGCCTTTTCTGCCTGTACATAGAGGTGTGGCGTGACTTAATAACTGTGTATGAAATCCATTTGTTACGCTGATGTAAAAGGTTATTTAAAATGGTTCACACTTTTTCTTGCAACTCTGACATAAAATGATTGTAAAAATAATTAAGTAATTAATTCTTCCAATTGACAGTAGCTGTGTCTGAAGCAAGCATAAGTGAAATACTGAACAGGAAAATGGAAAATCCATTCTGTATATTGTGGTATGAAGGCTGTGTCTGAATTTAGATTACAAATTTAGGCAGTAATCATCTTATTTACCACAGAAGTATTTACCTGGTATCCTGCTGATAAAGTCATTAGTTGCTGAGTGGCAGAGCCAGCACAAGCTACTGCAGAAACCAACTGGGATCCACAAGAACAGCATCACAGTACTAACCAATATGCAAAGGTCCTTCCAGTGTGGTTTCTGCATCACACTCTTCATGAGGTGCTCAGAATATGATACTTCCAACAACAGCTTCAGGCCAGGCATCCTACAGTGTAACTCCTTACAACACGCCGAGGACACAGTACGTGAAAATATACATTAGGCAATATTCAGTGAGCAGTCAAGAATTCAGTATTTCAGCAGTTATCATTGAGCCTTGGCAGTCAAACATTTCAGGATGCCAGTACGGTCAAAATGCTGTGAAGACAAACCAAGAGCATAGCATATGGCATGTTTTGCTTCTGCAGTGCTCATTTTATTACAGAGGTCTAGAATTTGTTAATTATATTGCTTCTATGACATTTGTGTAGTTATTATAAGCCAATTCAATAACAGCTTTTTTAGCACCAGTTATATAACTTATGAATACATGAATATATGCACCATGTTATCATTTGGAATTTAAATTCACACATAAAAATAACACCAAAATAAACGAGTATGTGGGAGAAGTAAGGGCGACTGTGAAGTTAGAAAATTGACAAGACAAATATCTCTGAAAGAGCTCAAGGCCAGGCTGGCTGGGGCTTTGAGCAACCTGGTCTAGTGGGAGGTGGTCCTGCCCATGGCAGGGGGGTTGGAACTCAATGATCTTTGAGGTCCCTTCTGACTTAACCATTCTATGAATATGAAAGCGTCACACGGCTGTGCACAAGAGATTGTCCTGGCGTCACCCACTTTTTTGACCAAACTTTTCATTTCACTTTGCAAAGAAGCTGCTTAAGAAACCTGCACCTGAGACTTTGTTTGTCTCTTGGCCTAAGCACCACATGGTATTTGTGCATACAAGATGATCAAGAGCAGGTAGCTACTTTGTATTAGAGATATTAAAATACATGTTTAACTTCTGTGCTCATTGTGATTATAAAGACACAAGCATTGCACATGCATGTCCAAAGAGGAGGGTGGCCAACAAAATTTGCATTTAATTCAGAAATGTAGATGCAAAAGACAATTCCTAATAAAAAAAAAGGCAATTCTAAAAGCAAAACACACACAATTGCAAAATTCTTAAAATAAAAATAAATGGTTATCCTGGGTCGAGAGGATAACTTTCCTACTGATGCTAGGAAAATTGCACTTTTGGAGGACTTTAGTGTCTGAGTTCATGAAAATACGTACTTTATGGCCAGCCAAGCTCTGTGAGACTCAAGGTCTCAGTGCTTTCGAGCCTTGCCAGGTGCAGGGATGAGGAGGAGCAAGGCCTGGGCATTCGACCCAGCTGGCCAACAGGATTATTTCACATCATGAAAGTCACATTCAGTATAAATTAGAAAAGTTTGCTGCGTAGTGGGATCTCCCTTGATGGTGGCGACCCAGACAACTCCTTGCCCTGGTGTCAGACCCCTGAGGTTTCCCTTCTTCCCAAAGCCGTTGCACTCGCACTGCCCGACATTTACTGTCCACTGTTGGGACTGCAGGGCTGCCTGCTGATAGAATTGTCTGAGTATACTTCTTGTAAATCTCATATCAGTGTCAGGATTAATACTGGTTCTTTAGTATTATTGTTAGCTATTTAATCTTATTCTATTAAATCTATTTACATTCCAACCCTCGTGTTTCTTTGCATCCCCCAATTCCCTTTTCCTGGCTGAGGAGGGGTCATTGGGTGACAGGATAATAGTCTACACAACAATAAATTGTTATGGTAGAGAAAGGCAACCTATCTGTGGACAGTCCTTTTGCTTGTTTTCTAGATAACACTGGGGCTTTCATTTCCTGCAGTCCAACAGCCTCATGTGAGATTGTACTTCTCAGCTCAAATATCGCAGTCCCTGCAACTGTGGGGAGGTCGGACTAGATGATCTTTGGAGGTCCCTTCTGGCCTGGATGATTCTATGATTCTATTCTATTCTATGATTCTAAAATTGAGAATTCTTGCAGACTTTCTGCAGCATCTTCTGAAGTGTACAAATAAGTTTGAAAAGTTACAGGCTTTACGTTCTCATCAATTTGGTGACATTTTAGCAATATTTGGCAGATGCAGAGGCTTCTACCAGCTCAAAGAAATACCTTTTCCATGAAAATATCTAATAAATGTTTTCTTTGGAAGGAAATATAATAACTAAATGATAGTGGACAGTCACTTTTGTACAAAGAAATCTGTTGCCAGAGAACAACTCTTCATATCTAATTCCTAATAAAAGCCAGCTGTAAAAATGAGGAAATATGTTAATTTTAAAATAAACAAAGCTATTTTAAAAGAAGTTGTAGCCACTCATTACATATTGCTTCATGTTTTAAATAGAGGTGATTTGAAAAAAAAAACATTTCCAATGTTGGTCTTCAGAAAATGCACGTTTTAAAGGACAAGAGTATTCTCTTGGAAATTTGAGAGAGTTTGTAGAAAAAAATATTCCTTGTCTCCTAGATTCCAGTAAACTCTCATTATTTTCCTTTATTTGTTTTGCATATGCTGTTAGATATGCTTTTTATTAACCTGGGCTGCTAGGGAGTTCAGAAGTATGTTTGGCTTTGAAAATACTTTGGTATTTTTGGGGTTTTAACATGATGTATCATGGACTTCCCTTTCAGCAAAAGACTGTACTTTTTTAAATGTTTGTTTAATTGTCTCTCTCCAAACCTGTAGAAAAAAATGTAATATGAAAATAAAATTTAAAATAAGTGGTAGAAATGAAAGCCTATTTTCTGACCAGCTGTGGTTTAAATGAAGTAGCAAAATACATATGTCACTATAAACCTGCAAGAATAGTAATTTGGAAATTTCAAGCCAAAATTGCTCTAAAAGCACTTTACTAACAAAACCAATGGGATTTTCTGAAGTGGCTTCTCACAGTACAGCCCAGTGCACTGTAAGCTTTTTGCTTGTTTCGAACTTCTGAACACTGAGTTCAAACCAGCAGAGTTGTCCTGCAAGTGCTTTTCCAAAGTGAGCTGAAAGTAGCCTGGGATGGAGCCCATGACTGGTAACAGAGATTACAACTAAGAATGTTTTTAAAGAAATAGTAGGATTTACTGTGCTAAGGAGCGGGATGAAGAAGTCTTAGAGGAAAAATAAAGCCAGAGGTAATAAAAGAACATGGCCAAGGCTTGACAGGTGGAAGGAGCTGGGATAAATGTATCCTGGTGGTAACAGATAAGCAGCAATAACTATAATCATTTCCCTGCAGTCACTGTAGTAACATCCAATATTACACCTCTATCAGCAAAGATCTTTGAAAGCCACTGGCAAAATACCTCCTGCTTGTAGAGATGCATGAGGTGTTTGTGCTCTGGTACAGACAGCCCTAATCCCACTGACAAGAGCAAGGGAGTTGAGTGAACTCCACAGTGAAAAATCACCTACTAGAATTTTTCTGTAGAGTGCTGAAAGTGAAGCACCTGTATGCACAGAACTGCTTTGGAAGGAAAAATAAATTCACAAGTTGACATGCTGCGCAGCTGATGCCTGGCTTTACATCTCCTCTTATTCTAGTCTGGACACTACAGGCCTTATGGCAAACTCCATTGAAATGCCTTAACATGATGTCTCCAGAATAGTCTGCTCATGTCTGATTTATTTTCATTTTAAAAATCAGTTTGCTAGTCTAATCTCCCGTCACTTACATATGGATGCCTGCAGATTAGCAGGATGTCACCTGCAGGCTTTTATATCAGCTACTGCACAGCCAACATTTCCCAGATTCATAAAGATGTCCCTCACTTTATCTGATACTGTGGATTCAGATGATACCATGCCCAGAGCATCCCATGGTACTTGTTCTTTGTGTGAAAGACCCTGCTTTCATCTCAGGTCTTTCCTTTCTACTTTAAAGTCCCTTATTTATGCCTTTCAAGCAGCCTGTTTTGTGCCCAAGTGCCATGGCACCTCTTTTTTCCACCCACTGCCCCAACTACTCAGCTAGCAGAAAATCCCCCCTTGCTCATCACCGTGCCCTCAAACCAAGCCTCAGAAGGGAAGGACAAGCCAAGAGACCAGCTCTTGGGTGGGAGAAACTGCTCCCCCTTCACAGCTGGTATTACTCTGCGTTGAGAGTGTTTCTACTAGGATCCTTTCAGCCTCCACCCTGGCCTCTCCTACCATCTGCCTCAAAGCTCAAGGGAGCAGCATCATGTGAAGCATCACCAGGGAGCCTGCAGGATCTCCCTCCCCAGCCTGTCTCCCTGGTGGTGGCTTGGTTTCATCTCCAGCACAGTCACCCCTTTCTTGGTCCAGCATTTCACACAACCATCTTTCCTCTCCCAGGAGAGCAAAACCTAAAAACTAACATCTAACACCACCTCAGTGACATGCCAGATGGCAGCAATGGAGTGACGCGCGAACAACAGCTTCACAACCTTAGAGGGTTAAAAAGGAGGTATGTTCATTCAGCGCTGGATGCACACAGGATCACTCCCAAAGGTGTGCGCGCCAAGCACAGTCATTTTCTGCAGTTATATGCACTAAACACTACATATTCATTAGATTACATAATACTCCTATACATATTCAGTAACTATCCCCACTTCGTATTAAAATGAGTTCTCTACCCCTGCATCTGTGACGTGCTTCTTGGTAGTGGTCTTTAGGGGTCTCAGTGATGAAGTTAGTAGTCTTCCTCACTGTAAACTGTTCACCCTTGGTGTCTTGCGCAAGTTCAGATCATCCCTGGAGCTCGTCCAGACCCCAGGTCTAGTTTCGGTGAGTTTCGTGGCCTTGGCTTCTGTTTTGTTCCTTTTCTGCTCCTAGAGGGTTAGTTCTTCGAGATAAGCAAACATCTGAAAGCTTTAAAAGTAGACAAAACTACTCTAAGGTTTCAAGCCATACCTATAACAGAAAAAAAACCCTACTAGACCCCTTATCATGGAGTTTTTCTGCTTCAATTTAAGTCATTACATATTTCATTTTCTAAAGTTTCTGAGAAGTGTGCCTGTCCGTGGAGCAGGCAGCCCAAGGGAAAAGAGAATGGACTCCTAAATCCTACACTGCCACAGCAGGCAGGGGTGTCCCATGCTGGAGGTGACACCAGGAGTGTCCAGAGGAGCAGAGCTGCCCAGTTCTCACCGTACACCGCTGCAGGCTGATATCTCTGGGAGTCCCTGTCAAATAATGCACATCGTCTTGGAGCCCTGGACTTCAAGCTGTAACTGAGATATTTAATACAGACAGGATAAAATCTCTGTAGTTAGGCTTACATCTTGTTTATTGGAGGACTGGTGTTATCCCGTGTCGGTACCCACAGAGGTATCAACATGACAACAGAGACTGGCTGAATATGTATGATTCACGGTTATGCTACTTTCTGTATCCTTATCACACCAGAGGAACAAAACTGATTTGTTTACATTGTCATGGCAAACCATCGCTAAATTGATTTATGTTCTACTTTCTTCTTTAATGAGTTTTCTTCCTGAGCTTTCTTCTGATATTTCTTCCCAAACATGAAGCAAGGTAGAAGTTTCAGATATGCATATGCCTTTTCTGATGCGTGACTGTCACCTCCAGTCATCATCTAATATTAAACAACATTATTTTTCTATATTTATATTTTATTGCCAGGAATAGCATCCTTGTTTGACTGCAAATTCTCTCTTCTGTGTTAACTGTGTTACCTCTAATATTTATTTATCAGTCTTATTTATTCCTCTTTCTTAGGTACTCCAATGACAGAATTCACTACTATAACAAACAAGGGCTTCACCTTGGGTAAAAAAAATAATTCATCCTTATAACTTGTCCTGTTTCTTTTTTAAATCAGTGAGAGTTTTTTCATAGATTTTAGTGAGGCTGGGGCCAATATGAACTTTCACATACATATATGAGAATATATATATATAAAACATACACACACACACACGATTATATTGGTTTCAGTGAGACATCTAGGGGTTCTCCATTATGTGTGGGATTAGGATACAGACCAACACCCTGAAGACTGAAGCTTCTTCTTTTAATTCAAGTTCCACTTGTTCAGCAAATACAGTGGCAGCACAAGGTTGCCTGTACTGGTACTTTGACACAGACCTGTAAAACCCACCTAAAGGGCCATGTAATTCAGTCTCCTTGCTTGTACCTACACTTGCAAATCAAATAGGACAACAGCTGCAAACAGCTTATATGAAGATGGCAATAGCTTTCAACCATTAGTCAAGGATGAAATTGAGAACAGGATGGGCTATATTCTGTATTCCATTTAATAATCACATTTTAGTATTGTCTTTCAGTTTATCTTTTCAGATACTGGCCCCTGTGTCTCAGCTCTTTCATAAGTCTAAGTGTAATGCTTTAATGATCGTAGATAAGAGCCACAATACACACTTGTGAAACTCTACCTGCATCAACCTCCTCTAGACTGTTCCTCCTCCTAAGGGCAAAAGAAGGTCTCTGTAGGCACTGCTGAGCTCCCTGCATCATTGGTTAATGTACACTGTTTACCCACAGGTTTGCTACTGGATAAGGATAGGATAAATTTGCAAGCTGTGCTGTTCCTCATCACTATCAAAGAGGATGAAGACTGATGATTGATGGTCATAGGGGATGCCTTCAGGCTTTATGCAGACCTTGCTACAAGGAAGTATGTTTTAGCTCCTGATCTTTTTATCATTAGACCAAATATGTTGGGGCTATTATGGTTGTTTGCAGTAAACCTGGCAGAATTTAGCCAAACCACCATGAAAGTAAGTCTGAATGCCAAAGTCTCTTCCTTTTGGTTTGGCAAAGTGTTTGAGATCCCAACCTTATACATCAGTAACACTGGAAAAGAATGCCAGAGCCACAGCAGGGTCAGCACTGAGCCAACCCCAGCAACTGGCAGTGACACAGATGACAGCTGCCCAGACAGATGATCTTTTCTTTTTCATCAATGGACTTTCCAGATACAAATACATATGAAAATGGTAAAAAAACCCCAACACTATCCTGGTCTGTTTCAAACCAAATAAGCCTGTTTTGTTCACCCTACTGATTCACATATTAGACTAACCCAGATCATTTTGTCTCTAGTTGAACTGAACAAATGCTCTCCCTGCTAAGTAAAGCTGCTGGGATGGTAATTCCCAGTAAGCGAGCATCACTAAACCATCAATCACATTAACATCCTTCACTGCCTCATCCCCTTGCTAGGTCCTCACCTGGCCACAGGTAGAAGAGCTTTATTTTAGAGCCTTGAGAGTCAAGAATAAAAACAAGTTAACAATACATTATTGAAAAATCAAGGTGCATGGAACGAGGATGGAAAGAAATTTCTTGGCTATGCCTTAGATAATATGTAATGTCAATAGAAGAGACAAAGCAGGAGGAAGGGCACTGCCACCACTATGCTTATGCTAATAATGAGGTATTAATGACTTCCGAAAAGCTATGCTCCATTAGCAATTGTGAGTAATGGGGCACCACAGATTTCCTAAGACATTTGAAGTTACACTATTTCTGCAGTGATAAATAAGCTCTGCTTGGGATAGGCTGAGAGAGCCACTTGGGAAAGAGGTGCAAAACTTTGAAGAGATATTTCTGTGAAAAAATTATTCCCGAGTCCCATGCTCAACAGCAAATCAAATTATGTCAATTACAAGAAAATAAACAGAGAACAAAACAGAATATACATAATTTGAATCTATCTGGGAAACTACCATAGCGTACATGGCTTACTCCTACTTTTTTTCCTTAGCCTTGGTTAGCTACAGTTGGCCAAGGCTGAAGAGACTGAGATACAGCCCCTTTAGTTTCTCTCTTTATGTTACTCTTTTTTTACCAGAATTACCGTAGGAACATCTTTACCTGTGAGTTTTATCACAATATTTTAATTTAAAATATTTGTTACTTAGCATTCTCTGCTACATCGAGAATATTATCCTGGCATGTTAAATATGAAATGGCCAGCTATGGAGTGGCAGAGCCTGTGCTTCTGTCTGGGTAAGCTAGCAGTAACACAGAGTCAGCAGGGATGGCTCCATGGTGAGTGATGGACCATCTGGCTTTTCTTCCTCCCCATGAAGCTCCTCACCTGTCAAGAGTATAAAACATTATGGGAGTATGCTTGTCATCGCCACTCCTGTAAGAAAGCGGTGTGCACATGTGAGCATGCTCCTGTGGGGTTAGAAATGGTGGGGATTAGGGTATTTAGAAACTTGTAGGTGCTTTTTAACATCTTGCAAGTGTCTTGCACTCTGGTTTATCTGTTGGTCTGCTTGTATTGATCCAGAATGTGAAGTTCACTGACGGCTGGCTAATTACACATCATTAATAAATCAGGAAACCACTTTGATACTAATTTGAGTTAAACCACATAAATCAAGCAAGTCTCCCCTGCCACACTCCCTTGTGTTAAAAAAAAGTCCTGTGCTATTGAAAATCCAGTAAGCAATTAGCTTAAGTATCTCTGAATCACACTCAGGTTACAATAGCTCTTTAACTCAGGTGATTGACTATTTCATTTCCTAGCATAAAAGTAGTTAGAAGCTAACAAGCTGCTTCTTGATCCTCTAATTACATTGCTCTTCATCTCAAAGGCAGTTGCTGGTTTGGTGCATTCCTGTGTCATTCCTCTCTGTATGGGGTTACCCTTTAATATGAGCTTGGAACAGAGAAGGGAAATTTATTATTTTTAAAGTATATTGCATTAGGTAGTCTCTCCTCACATACATCAGTATTATTTGCAGTCAAACCTTTGAATTTGGAGAAATACCTCCAGATGAATGATCTGCCTATAGTTTCTCATAGTCTTGTGCTATAACTAAAACAAAATTAAAAATATTTGATGGGCTAAGAGAGTATAGAAAGAGCAGAATGCAATAAAAGAAGTTTCCCATTCAGCAAAACATTGAAAATAAAAATGCAGCTAAAGCTTTTAGATCCTCAAATACGAACTGGGAAGCAACATGGTTCAATGATTAGTTCCAGAGAACCAATGTATGCCCTAGAATTTTATTGAAAGTATGAATCATGAAACACAGCAAATAAATTTAAAACATATAATACAAATGTACCATGAAAGAAATACACATGTAATTGCTATGAATTTAACAGAAAGAAGATGATAAGGTTAACATAAAACGAAGCTCTGGCAAGTGGCCAACCCATTACTGCTGGAGCATGACCCGACTTCAGACATTAAGTCCCAAGAGAGGGCATCCTTGCATCTGCACAGCAGGACCTCAACAGGAACAAGCTCAGTGTCAGTAGAAAATCCCTGTATGGAAGAGCTCCTCTCTATTATGGAAGTACTAGCATTAAACTGCTTTACTGCAGATAGGCAAGGGCATGTCCCTAATTTTCCTCTCTGTTTCTTGGGAGGCTAGATCTGTTAGATTAGTTTTGGTACCCTGCAGTTACTTAAACCAGTGAGATCTCATTTTGTGGTCAGTGGTGGCTGCTGAGGTGAGAAATTAATTGCTTCTATAAGCTCTTGCCTACAGCCATGTTCTTTGATTGTTCTTTCTTTGACATCACTTTTTGACTTGAAAGCATAAAGTCTTGCATTCTTTGCACAAAGTCACTACCCACTCTTTAGATTAAAAACAGCCCTTTCACACAGTATTTAGTATAATGGGCGTATGATTAGGGCTCTTATATAATGCCAAAGAGTCCACAAACTTGCAAGTAAAAAGCAACAGAGAAACATAAAGTTATTCTTTTCAGAACTATGATGGAAAACGGAACTGCAACGAAGCACTATAAAACTTCCTTACAGGAAAAATCACAGATGGCTGCTCCTATAAAAACTAATCCAATTCAAAAAGAAATATACTTTATGGTAAAGAAGAATTCAAGTTACACCTTTTCTAGCTAAGTTTTTAAGATGTCCCTGATGTGTTCACAGTCTTAGGATGTGGAATCCTCTTGGCTTAAACTCTATCAGCGGCACTTCCAAAGGTGTAAATGAATAGTGGCCACTCATAAAGTAAATGGTCTGGCCCATTATCTAGGACCATGTAACTGATGTGATTTAATGGCATGTACTACCATACATGAATATAAAAAGTTAAGGGAAAGACTATGAAGGGCAGAACAGAACCAGAAGTATTACTTTAACAGTGTCTGATAACTGGCAAGACCAAATAGCTACTGTTCCAATTAATTATGGTTCCCACATGATTCAAAGGTGCTTTGAAGACAGCAGGCACTGACAGTATTCATCTGGGCTGTGAAGACACATGGAACAGGGACAAAATCCATGGTACAACCATTATCAAAGTTATCTGCTATTTTTTTAGTCTTTCTGGCTTTTGCTTCCAATCATGAGCTAGAAGATTCTTTATGTAGAAATTAAAGGTACCATCAATAAGTGATTGGACTCCCCAGTGCTGCAACAAACCAGTTATTTATTCTGTGACAATTCCTCCACTCTGGTGAAATGTCACATATGCTTATTTGGCCTGGTTTGTACAGAAAAAGAAACCAAAACCAACCCCAAACCCCAACAACAACAACAACAAAACCACTACAACAAACCAAATTAAAATAAAAAAATATCAAGACCTCCAGAACCCTTCAGGATACAAAAATGAGAGCAATTAAAGTTACTATTCTGTCCTGTAATCAAAGGACATGAAGTTGTCAAGTTGTCACCAAAGCACCCCTTTATTTTTCATTTTCCAGCAGACTTTCTCTTAACCACTTATGCTTCACTCCCGTGAAAGCGAAGTAATTACTGTTTAACAGTGTTGTTATTTCACTGTAATTGCAAATGCCAACAAACCATAACAGCTAAGGCAACCACAATCATTACAAGAACCTGCGTCTCCCATAGATTTGTCTAGTGATAGAATACAAATACAGCTACAGCGTAATTAGCGGATTCTGCCCATAACTAAAAGGCTGAGGCTCAAGGTGCCTCTAAGAAGGTAATTAGGAGATCAAAACCACACCATATAGTGAGTAACAGACCTAAATAGCATGCCTGGATGCCATGTTTGCTTTTTGTCCTTTGAAATGTTTGTTTGGCTCCTCAACTATTTAAAGACAATATGGAATCTAGCTGCAATAGCTTCACATATCTCAATATTCAAGCGAAAAAATATGTTATTTGCAAGAATAACAAGAATTAGAAGTGCAAGAGGCTTGGGACTATAAGGGTTTAATTCTCACTGAGACAATGCTGCCACATAAAATTATTTTCTCATGTGCCTGATCACTCATATTTAAGTGTCTCACAGGTGGTCACAAAATCATACGTCAACCTACCTGGACCTTATGATTTGCATTTGCTTAATGGACTCTACTCTTTAACAAAGAAAAAAAAAAAAAAAAAAGTGAAAAGGACACAGTACTGAGAGAGCAGTAGTTCTGCAAATCATGAATAATACTTGACTGCTTATGCTGGTCATACATTGGCAAATACTTTTTTAGAGGATTGAAGGGTCTCTGAAGCTTAAGTCAATCACACATCCTTCCGCATATACTTGCAACTGGAGAAGTGACATTTCCTCCAGTTTCTCCTCGTTATTACAGGCTATTTTCAAGCTAAAAGAAAAAAACTCTCCTTTACTATGCCATAATTTCCCATACACGTTTCGCAGATATGTCACCGTTTTCTGCCTTCTGTCCTGTGGTTCATTGGAACAATGTCCCTTTAAGCCATCATTTCTTTTGTAAATGTGAAGCAAAAGACTGAAAAGGTACAGAACACCAGGCAGAAAAACCTCAGGTACAAATAGCATTATAACAGGCATTTGGATCAGCTGGAACCAGGGCACACATTGCAGAAAGTCATCCAGATACTACAGCCAAATCAATTCTTCTGATATATAAATTAGAGATTCTCATGTGTGGCATTCAGGTCTACATGTCCCTTCTTGCTAAGAAAGAATAGAGTACATTCTGTTCAGTGCTCTCACATACTTCTCTCAGCTTATCCACTACAGAGAGACATTAGAATTACTCGTCTTTTGTAACACATAACTTAAAAAGTTTTACTCCATTTAAATACTGTTTTTAATCTTATAACCTGTTTATAAACTAAGACATTAATAAACAACTTGGGGTTTTATTATATTCAGATACATATATAATCTGATAATTTCCTCCAAGAAAACAGTGAAGGCTATTTTCTGTAAGTTCTTATAAAAACACGTAATAAACACCAGCTTGATTCAAATATTTGCCTTATTTCTCCAGCACTTCTCACACATGGTGAGGGAGATGTGCATGTAAGGCTGGAGCTCAGAACTACATGAGAAGTTAAGAGTTATTCTGAGAATATGTTCTATTTTATACACAATGCATATATTTGCTTTTGTTGTTTGTTTGTTTGTTTTAATAGCTAAGGATGCTATTCTCAGCATCTCTCAACTTATTGTTGTTTGGTAAAGCATATGGCTTGGAAGTTAGCCTTGAAAAAGGGATTTAAAAAGAAGGAAATAATGGAGAGATTTAAAGTTAGCTGGGAGGCAAGGTCACATTCTGAGCAGCACAGATAAAAGCAGCAAATCCAGGATCACCGGGAAGTGGAGGTCTTCAGTATCACCTGAGAGATATGTATAAAAACTAGCAACAGATAGGTCCAAGAAGGGCTTTGAAGCTGATGCCTAAGATGGTCTGCGAGAGCAGGGAACAAGGAGCAGAAAACAGGCAAGGGAAGCGGAGAAGGAAGAATTTGAGAACAGCAGCTGCCAGAGGAATGCAAGTGTGGGCAGAGGAGGGCAAGCAGCCCTGGGAGGTGGCTATGGAGCCGCTGGCTGCTTTGGCTTCATTCCTGTGGATCGGGTAAATCATTTCAGGTTCCAGTGGAAGGACATGTAAGCCCTGTACCAAATCAATACCAGCAGTCCACTGTTTCCCTACAAAACTAACTCATTGTCAAGCACTAACTTAACCCAGCATCATTACATAAAACTTTTTGAACCAGCCGCATCTCATCAGTGAGCATTGTTTAAGGATGGCTTATTTTCCTCTTGCTTATGCATGCTATTTGCCAGTGCAAGCTACAGGCAAACAAGCATTACAAGCATCTTTCTGCTAGTTAAAGTGTAACATTTTAAAATCACACCTGCTAAAAATTACACTCCAAGTGCTCTGCCCTGCCTGGGTCAGACCTACCAGCGCAGTCTGGTCTAAAGGGGATACCACTACTATCATAGAGTACAACTAGAAACATGCCAGAAAAGAGCAAGGAGGAAAACCAGGGGCATAGAGAACTGTCTCCCAGAGAAGAAATATCAAATATGCCAGGGCTCAGCAGCTCGGAAAAGAGAGAGATCATAAGGAATATGACTGACATCTAGAAAACCCAGCAGCACAGTAGCTGACTATAAATCAATTGCTCACCTGCGTTTCCAATAAGGAAAGCATCACTTGAAGCTGGGAGAAGCCAGGATCAAAGTAAAAAGGATTAGCTCTCATGCAACAGCTGATAGGTCTGTGCAATTCACTGCTAGATGGGTCCAGGGGAAAACTGAACAAGTAGGATGAAAAGAAATCTACTGTCTAACTAAACAGGCAGAAACCATATACCATCAGCTGTAGGTGGCTGGGGAATGGAACAGTATTAGGAGGCATTCCCACATATGTCCAGCCTTACCTGCTGGGGGCTGCTCCTGGGGGCTGCAGGATGTTGGGCTTGGATATTATAAAAGAACAGTCATCTTGTTCTTGCACAAAAGTGTTCTCTGCATTTCACTTGAAATGTGGTATTGTTTCCTTAACAAGAGGAGTATAATTCTCAGAGTATTTCACAATTCACAATTCAACTTTTATACACTCAGCATTTGGCTGTTGCTAAACAATTAGTGTTGAAAGAGTTTTATTTTCATGCATTTTCCATTTTGAAATATGATGGTGATGTAGCACCCTAATTGCAGACGCAGTTATACCCATACGAGTGCTAGAAGTGGTGTAATCTCTCCCCGTATTTCTGAAGCGTCTAATTACTGTAGCAATAGATATACACAAGTCCTGACTAATGACAGCATTTAATAGTTTTGGTTATATCAGATGTAAGATGGTGCATGACTCAGGATAAAATTCATTTTAAATTTTTTTTTGTAAGTGGATGGAAATTGTTGTTGGATGTTAGATGTGCTACTGTCACCTGAATGGTCAGTCCATCTGCCACCAAACTCTCCTTCGCATAGCTCCTGCACAAAGCATCCTAAAAATCCTGAGGACATCCTGCATCTTCATCAGGCTGTACAGCCCTGTTAGCCAAATTTTACTGATGCATAGGAAATGAGACACAACGTGCAGCACATCTCATGCATTGAATGTAGCTAATGTAAAGCTCGGTATCCCGGCTTGTCACAAGCAAACACCTTGCAGAGGGCCTAAAAGCATGGCAGGCAAGTATGACACTCTTCATTCTCCTGATGCCTGATGGTAGGCAGCCTAGCATGTAAGAAGAGATCAGAAAGTCCGTAATTGTAATCTAAGAAGTGTTGTCCTGATGATGTCTAGGAAGGCTTTGTAATGGTCTTCAGAGAGACGTGGATTTCATGCATTTTAGGTAAGCACCGAATTATCTAAATAGAGCTGAGTAGTCCACTGCTCTGTGTTTTACATAGGAAATCTCTCAAATCTTGTGCATCAACATATAAAGTCTCTGCAGTAGAGGGAAGGATAAAATCTAATTCTAGAGGACAGCATCCCGTGTGTGGTCTGCTTAGCATTGCACCTTCCCTTCTCTCCTACCACTCTCCTATTCTAAACACCCTCCAACTCTCACAAGTCAGGAGGTCTCTCAAACTAGCCTGTCTCCTTCACTCCACAACAATGTTTTCCCAGGTTATATCTGATCTGGTGCCTGAAGCAGGACTCCGCAGGAAAGAGGTCTGACTCTGACACCCGTGCCACTGTATGTTATCACATGTTGCTGCTCCCCAATACAGAATTACGGCTGCTCTCACACAGGCCCCCCCCCAATAACACTCTGCAGCTGGGTAACCTGGGATGCCAATGGGCAAAGCAGGTTGATAA
The DNA here is from genome assembly GCA_013398155.1 of Pedionomus torquatus. Classification (NCBI taxonomy): domain Eukaryota; kingdom Metazoa; phylum Chordata; class Aves; order Charadriiformes; family Pedionomidae; genus Pedionomus; species Pedionomus torquatus. The sequence goes on from VZRU01003675.1 coordinate 37,774, forward strand.
AAGCTGAACTCTCAATTCAGGCACCACAGATGCTGTGACAGTGTGCTCCTCCTTCCCAGACCCCAGCCTGATCTGTATCTCCCATAACCCTGCCCAAGCAATAACCACCTACTTTGGTCCCAATGAGTGTATCTAGTTGTGGTGGTGGCATCTGGGGCCCAATGTGGTTTTGGGGAGACAGGTAACAACACAACCACTATGGGCTAACCTGAGCAATACTGGTAGTGTGCTCAATATGCAAAAAAAATAATAGGTCAATCTTAAATCATCTTCATAAATACTGAAGAGTCCAAGAGCTCTTTGAGCTCTCCTACATGGCAGCAGGCTGCACACCAGCATCTCCCCTTCAGTAGGGACACCTCTCAAGGTTGCTTCTTGAGATTCCGAGATTCCCTGTCACAACAGAACCTCAGTCAGTGACTAATAACATGCTAAACTGAATTCTTAGCTAAGCGATTGAAAGTCTTCATTGTGCATATGTAATCCTTTAGACGTGAACTGTTGACCAAGCTTGGAACTAGGACTGGATCCAGCTGCACCTGGACTCCTCTCTGAGATGGAATTTAGAAAGCAAGGGCATCCTTTGTGAAACCTTGACTCAATGGGAAGGTCTCCCTGGTATTTGTCGCTGACCCTGTCCTCTGTGCAATAAATAAACCAGTGTGTTTTGCTGTCTTGAATCACAGTAAGACACTGTCCCATTGACCATCAAACTTTGTTGAGTATCAACAAATGTATTGCTGTTTCTCTTCTCGAGCGAGAGAAGAGGACTGGAGGGGAGGAGAAGGCTGAGGGGGGGACCTTATTAATGTTTCCAATATCTAAAGGCTGGGTTGAGGGAGGATGAAGCCAGGCCCTTCCCAGTAGTTCCCGGTGACAGGATGAAGGGCAATGGGCACAAGGTGGCAGACAGGAAAATCCCATTCAACTATGAGGAGAGACTTCTTTCCAGGGAGGGTGACAGAGCCCTGGAACAGGCTGCCCTGGAGATCTTCAAGCCCCGCCTGGATGCGATCCGGAGAGATGTGCTCTGAGCAATCCTGCTTTGCGACAGGGGAGTTAGGTCAGGCGATCTCTAGAGGTCCCTTTCCAACTCTGACAATTCCGTGACTCCATCCTCGACAGATGCCTCTTAACGCGGAGACACCGGGCGGCTCGGCTGGACTCGGCTTCGTTCGGCTCCTTTCGGCTCCCTTCGGCTCCCTTCGGCTTCATTCGGCTCCTTTCGGCTCCTTTCGNGCAGGACCTGCAGGGGCGGCTGGTGGCGGAGCTGCTGCTGCAGGCGGGGGCGGCCCGCAGCATCCTCTGCCTCTGCTCCCGCGCCTTCGTCGAGTGAGTAGCGGCCTCCCCGCCGCCGGGCCCGGGCCCCCTTCTCCGCGTCCCCCCCCTGGCCGGGAGGCGGGCGGTTCCGCTGCGGGGGGCGCGGGAAGGGACCGTACTCCCTATAAGTTGTGTTGACCAAGTGATACAGGCGATGGAGCGGGCAGCACACCCTGTCCCGTCGGGGGGGTCTGGCCGCAGCGGGCAGCTGCCATCCCCCCGGTCGGGGCCCGCTCCCTCCCCGTCCCGACCCGCCTTCCCCGGGCCGGAGGGGACCCAGAGCCTCCCCGAGCCGGGGAGAGGGAGCACGTTTATCAGCGAGGGAGAGGAGAGATGGTGTTGAGGGGGGGCCGTCGCCGAAGATGTGTGATTTGCATAGCGGAGCTCTTGGTGTTAAAACACGCTCGGCCTTGAGCAGAGGCGCTTGCGGAGCCGAAGGGCCCTCAGCGTTGGGTGAGGGCTGGAGTATTTACAGTTGTGGGCTGCAGACACTAAATTCCACCCACTTACGCAGAATGTTTTGTGGGCCAAAAATTTAATTTCCCGGTATTCCGTCTAGTGGCAACATTTTCTGAACATCTCTCGTGGTGGCTTTTTGCATCAGGCTTTAAAAGCGCTGTATTGTTCATGTTGTTCGTAGCTTCATGTATTCAGAATCACAGAGCAGCCCAGGTGGGAAGGGACCTCAAAAGGTCATCTGGGCCAGCCTTTCATGGGAAAGGGAGCCTGGATGAGGTTATCTTGCACCCTGTCCAATTGCATCGTGAATCCCCCTCCAGTGATGGGGACTGGAGCATCCCTGGGGAGGTTGTTCCACTGAATGATTGTGGGGGGAAAATAAATTAAAAAATGAAGTCCTAATGACCTTCTGCATCAATGTCACTCTTAATTTTTACAGAGATCGAAAATTATATAAACTGGGATTAAAAGGATTTTATGTCAAAGATGACAATGACAGTGCAGGTAAGGTAATAAATTGTACTGTGCAATATGATGAGTAGAGTGAGTTACGTGTGACGATTTAAGGTGCAGTAGGACTGTTTAACTGCTAATCCATAGTTTTGTTTCTTATTTCTGGCTTGTTTTTCAGTACTTTTGTTAGGAGGATGGATATGAATAATAATTCAGCACTCGCATAATTTTCAAGTTACTGTAATCTTGATGTGAAAGTTTGTGTCCAACCAGGTGCGATGTTTATTCCTGTTTGCACACTTAGAAGCTCATGTAATCTCTGGTGCATGGAGCAGATTAGCTCACAAGTGCCTGATGTGTTCTCAAATCATCCTGTCAACTCCCCTGGCTCAAAATTAATTATATAACAGAGGGTCTGCAAATCATAGATGTTTGCCTGGGAATAATACTGCCCTGCTGCCTCTGCCCCAGCCTAGGACATTAGCTGTTTCTGGTTAATTTGCCAGAAGTAGAGGAGAAGCAATAGCCCTGATGGGAGAAATTATGATTTGCATGTACATGAGGAATCATATGAGGAGGACCAAAGGAGTAAACCTCTCCCTGTTCGCTTGTATTTTGGGGATAGTCAAATTGCATGCTGCGACAGATTCAGTACCGTTGCTCCAACCTCCTGAATTCTCCACAGATCCTATCTAAACAGAATTCCTTCGCTATCTCCTGTGTTGCTAGCCATAGTGTCATGTAATAGCTTGTTTTGAAAGGAAGGGGTCTGTAAAGAAAGGAATGGCCGCAGAAGTTGGGAGTGAATAGTGCAGGTTAGATGGAGGCAATGTGAGTGGAGTGAAGGAGGAGAATGTAAGCCATGGTTTTGTGCGTATATGACTGAATTGTGGGAGAGCGATCAGTTAAAAATAGAAGAGTCTTGTGCTGTGTGATAATTTGCAGTAAATCTATCCTGACAAAAAAAAAAGTTTAAATTTTTTCAGTTTTGTCAAGTGCATCAAGAGCTTTTGTATTTCATAAGTTTCATCACTGTAGGTTTTCTTCTTTCTGAGTGGTATTTGTCATTTTATGCACATATGATATTGCTTAAAAATTTGCTAGATATGCAAGTAGTGTTTTGATAACTGATCACTGATTTCTGAGATAACTATGTTCTGCAGTTCACACATTACGTTTTTGCAAAATCATATTATCTTTCTTAGTGTATTTTTTGAAAGATTTGAAACAAACCCAGTGATTTCGTGTATTTTAAGCTTGCTCTGGTACATGCCAAAAGAACTCCTGCTGTAAAGAATTTTCTTTTCCTAATACTAATTTTTCTGTTGTTTGCTGGGCATTTCTGTAGTTCACTCTTGTCCTGGTTTCAGGCAAAACAGAACCAATTTTCTGTTTAGTAATTTTACTTTTTTAGCTGGGCCTCTTCTAACTAAACTCTGAAATTAACAGCACATTGTTCAGAAACTGTTCACTCTTACAGTGATAAGACCTGATTATCCCAAGGAATGGTCTGCAGAGAGGCCCTTGCTTATACTTATTGCTAGAACAACCAAGGTCAGGTAACATCGTTATTTGCCTATTGCTGATTGTTGTGAGGAAAATAAGATGCTAATGATGAAAATTTTAAATGGCAAAGAAAGCTTAAGGGGTAGCTCTGCTAATTTTGGTAGACCATGCTGTTGCATCAAGGTATCAGAATGAGATTATATTCACTTAATGTAATTTGTTAACAGGGGAGGAGCAAGCATCTGAGGAGGAGAACCGTTGCCCTAATGTGACATTAAAGGTGGATGTTAATCATGCTCTTGACCTGGAAGAAGTTGAATTAGACTCGGAGGCCGAGCTTATGAAGAGCATGGGATTGCCTCTTCAGTTTGGTGGGCAGTCAGCCCGCAGGGACTTTGTGGTAAATAATAATTTAAATTTGCTTTATTTATTCTGTTTACTTTGTGTTTCCAGATATAGGCACAAGTCTTTTCCGTGGTTATTTTTAAGGCTACAGTTCATGGAAACGCATCCAAGCTGGATGTATGCTGCCTGCCTCACATCCTTGTAACAACATACAGCACTGGGGTCTGTGCAGTTTCTAAAATCCACCTGCCAGTTTGACTAAACAGGGTCAGGCTGTGCTTTATCTATATTGCTCTTGTTACTGGAGAGAGCTAGTTGTTGAAAACAACTGTGGTAACGCTGATGCTCTGCTTCAGAACAGCTAGTACACTCTAACCCAAGCACCTGTATCCACGTCTGCTTTAACCATTTAAATTTAGATGCTAATATAAAAAGCAGGTTCCTTTGGTCCCCCTCACAACTGGCAAAGCCAGGTCGTTCCAAAGGGCAGGAGTAAGGTTTGGATGCTCCACTTCCCAAAGAGAGTGGTTGAACTCTAGAGAAGACTAAAGTTGTGCACAGATAAGATAAAGACAGTGGGATGTCCACATTGTTCATTTCTTAGAATACAGCTCTCTCAGGCAATTAGAGAGCACCTTTGTTTAAAGCACTCAAAGATAGGCAAGGATTTAACAATCTGTTAGGCTGAGCATTACATGTTCACTGCCCTACTAAGACACCCAAACAATGTTTGTTGGCCAAGCAGATACCAGGTGACAGTAAGGGTCAGCCTCTGTGGCCCCTGAAACAGATCCTTGATGTTCTGAGATATTGTTTTATTGTTGAGCTCAGTTCCTGACCAACCTCCCTTTAGGATTTGATAGTGTTTGTATTGATCTCTTTCCTTCTGAATCCTTGAGCTACTAGTGACTTCTCTCTCAGCAGCTCCACTTCTGTCTGTAATTCATTTGTGTGTGACTTTCTCACAACTTCCTCAGAAATGCCAGCCAAGGTTACGCAGCAGGACTCTGTCAGACCTATAAGCCCTACAGCCTTTTGTGGGGAGAAAGCTAACAGCAGGGCTGCAGTGAGAGAGAGGGTTACAATGGAAACAGAAATGTGCTTAGAGACAAGACAAGAAAAGACTGCATATATGTAGTGGACTTCTAAGTACTTTTTTCCATTTTATTTTAGGCAACAGTAAATTGCAGAAAGAGAAGTACTGTGAAGATTACAAAAAAGAAGAAGAAAAAAGAGTTGCAGCAAAACCAGGAGGATAAAATGGGGCAGGAATGCCAGGATCAAGTGTGTGATGGTCACATCCAGTGTGTTTCTAGTGAGCCGACCTTAACTGTGGAGCAATGCGAGAAGCTCAGCAAATCTCAGGAAGTAAGTGAAGAGAACTGTGAAAGTTCAGAAAGTCTTGCAAATGAGGCTTTACCCAGTGAACTTAAAGAAAAATGGGAGAAGTACTGGAGTGAGTATGGAGAGGGCCTTCTTTGGCAAAGTTGGCTGGAGAAGCATCAAGAGATCTCATCATCTGAGGCCACCACAGCTTCTGAGCCTTGGAATACTCTGGACACAAGGGAAGAGTGGGAGCAGCATTACAGCGAACTGTACTGGTATTACTGGGAACAGTTTCAGTACTGGACAAGTCAAGGATGGACTACTGAGAGCTCACACAGTGACAATGTGGAAGCTAATGAGGTTACCCAGGAGACAGATTTTTCGGGAAAAATGGACTTGGTTAGCCCAGGGGCTGAATGCAGTGAAGTGCTGAGCTTGGAGCCATCTTCCTCTGTCACCAGAAGTGAGGAAGCACTCCCTTCAAGTGCTGAGCCCCACAGTGAAATAATCACTGGGATTTGTAATTTAAATTTAAATTTAGAGGACGTGGAGCAGAGCAGTGCAGCTCTAACAGTAGCCCACCAAGGTCCTCAGGAGCATAGTTCATCTGACAGTGAAAGCCAGAAGGAGCCCTATGATGGAGGAAACAGGAAAAGGAGTGCATCTTGTGAAAATAAAAGTATTAACCAGTCAGGTAATACAAAAATCAGCTAAAATAGACATGCATGTCAATTCTGCTGGAATCTGTCTTATGCCATTTTTAAAAAGTCAGTCAAGTATTGTGGAGTGATTGCATACTTCATTCTTTTTCCTTCTCTTTTCTTCTCTGGATGATCTCTCTTCTCTCTGACCTGTATATTAAATGTGTTCTTCAGCCAGAACTGATTTTGATAGAACATGTAGTTCATAAATCTTCAAAAGTACTACAGAAGGTGGTGATAGAGCGCTATTTGTGCCTTTTTATTTATTTGTATTGGTATTGCAGCTGTGTCATTCAGCTGATGTGTCTTTTCTCAGTGACAGTTTAAAATGAGTGAAAACTCAGTTTGATGTTTCCATGAATCTGACAAATTTGAAGATCAGTTTATGAGGGGAAAAAATCGTTCTGGGGCTGGTGGGAGGTTTTTTTGCCTTCTGTTTAAAATGCCATACTTGAAAATAAATGCTTGTTTTGTTGTAGAGGACCAGGTGTCTTCCAGAGGTCCTTTCCAGCATTATGTTCTCATTTAGTCACTGAGCTGCAGTTTTCTTTACTACCCCAAATTCATATGTTCACAGCTGGTGCTGACAAATAGAAGTGCCAGGTAATGTAGTAGTACAGTGAAAGCCAGTGGCTGTGCTGGAGAAACTTCTGTGAGGGAGGTAAAAGACTGGGCTGGAGACGTTTTTGCCAGCTAGTTCAGCGTGCAGAGAAAGGAGAGAGCCATCTCATTTGCCTGCCAGTTGTTGCTGGTGTTCGCTGTAGGCAGCAGCGTAACGTCTTTCCTGACTGTTGCGTGATTTCTTCTGCTGAAAATGAGGGATGAAGCACATGAGTTAAGTGTCAGCAGCCTGTGTTTCGTGGGAAACCTCTGAGTCCACTGCTAGTGACTTTCTAAGGAAGGAAGAAGCAGATGTGGTCCCATCTTGATCCTGTAGCACAGCTGGAATGGGAGAGGTGAAAGGAAAGTCTTCTGTCCAACAGGAAATGAGAGGAGTGCTGAAATCTTTGCTTATTAAATGTATGTGAATATCTTCGCTTAGTTAATAAAACAGAAACAAGATGTACACACAAGAAAGCAACTGTTTTGAATTTGTACCTCGTAGACATTTTATTTTACTTGGAGAGCTGAGATAATTTGGTTGGTCCTGCTTAAGATTATTAACACTACAGTGTAAGTAATAGTGGGAGCTTGCTGTCCCTCAAAGACAGGTAAAGCTATGTGTGTTTGGCACTTGTGCTTTCTTTGTCAGATTCAGGTATGTATGATAAACTAACTGTATATCCAGACACTTTCGGGACAGAAAGAAATGGAATTTATTTATGCAGAAGGAAAACATCATAGAATCATAGAATGGTTAGAGTTGGAAGGGACCTTAAAGATCATCGAGTTTCAACCCCCCTGCCATGGGCAGGGACACCTCCTACTAGAGCAGGATGCTCAAAGCCCCACTTAGCCTGGCTTTTAGCACTTCCAGGGATGGGGCATCCACAACTCTGGGCATATGATCTTATCTATCTTTTTTTTAGGTTCACAGGGGTCCCGTAGTTCAAATTCAAATGACAAAGAACAGTTGCTGCTTGGTGACCAAGACAAAGATGAGGATGAAGAGCCTCCTGAATACAGACATGCCAAAGTCAAGAGAAGGCAAGTCATAATATTTAGACAAGCTTTTTTCTCAAAAAGTCCATGTCCAGAAGCCTCCTGACTTATAGTAACTTTGTTTGATTGAGATTGTGGTTTTGCACTGAAGTTCTGACTCACAGTCTTCCACCACTGCTTGTCGCTTTACCTGGAAACAAGTGGTCGACATCTCTTCCGTTGCTTTATGAAAATGATGTATGGCCTCAATGACTGTGCAAGGTGACAGTACTATTCTTGTTCCACTGAAGTGTAGAAGATTGCTAAATTAGATAGGACAACTTATTTACCTAGGTCTAATTAGTGTAGACTATACAGCAACAATAGTAAATAATTGGTGTTTTTTAACTGGATTGTTTGCAGCCAGTAAAGTGCTCAGTGCTACGGCAATCATAAAATAGCTTATCTCTGCCATGTCACAGTCTTTTTATTTGTTCTCTAAAAATTTATAGCCTCAAAGGTGATGAGATGGCTCTTCCTTTCTAATAAATTTACAGACTCAAAGGTGAAGGAATGAATGGAATTACTGTCTGCTAATCGTGGAGCTTTGGTTTTCTTCTAATATTTTGCAGTTGCCACATCATTAATAATAGAAAGTAATACAGATAACATAATAGAAGATGATAGTAATCTGGAATTAGGGTTTGCAAAAATGATCTTAATCAGTTCCATGTAGGTCTTGGTAAATATTTTAAGAGGTCATTTGGAATAGTTAGAGTATTATAAATCTGATGGAAGGACATATATCCCTAAAATTGGGTAAGAAAAAAGTATGTGCTCATGCATGTGAATAGGCTGGTGTTATTGCCTTCCTTGGTTTCAGCAGCGTGTGGAAGAACCTACTGAAGCCCACATCTAAATGTTTTCAATACCTGAGTTTCTTAATGGTATATCTATAAAAATAGAGTGTTTCTTACAGTAAGTAACTTTGTCATTTGCATTTTTTCCTAGCCACGAACTGGATGTGGATGAGAACCCCGTGGAAGATCCTGAGGAAACCTGCTCTGTCTTGGGTTTCAAGTGTGGCACGGGACAAAAGTAATTGCTTATAAGGAACTTAGGGTTTCTTCATGAATCACCTCTATTCAAATAGACCATTCATTGCCGTTCCTATTTTGTTAAACTTTTGAAATGATTCCTAATCTCTTTGGTCTTAATAAAACTGTCATCCTTTGGCTAGAGAGGGAAATGTGAAGTTACACAGACTAATTAAAGACCAGGAAAAGTGCTTTGAAACAGCAGTGTAACTTGTATTTGCAGTTGTGTAAGTGTTAAATGGCTGGTCAGCTATTTAAATTAGAGCTTAAAGGCTCTCGCAACAAATGGACCTCGCAGTTTGGAGTCCTGTGAGCTTAGATCATAATTATTAGCTGCTTCATACTGGGATGAGTTTGCTTTATACCAGGAAAATGTTGCTATGCTAGTGAAGTATTGCCAGGGTGTTGACCAGTGAAATTTTATTTTTAGTGGGAAAACCTGAAGGCATGGTGGTCAGTGCTGCACAAGTAACATGGTAGGGCACATCAGAGGTTACATCATAGGGTGAACTGTAGCTTAAGTCTAGAGCTGATGCAAGATGCAAATTTAGTATAGTATTAGTAGTATATATATACACATGTATGTATGTATATACATATATATATATGTATTTCAAAAAGGAGTATGTTTTGTAGTTGATAATCTCTGTTCTACCTTATAAAAATTATTGAAGTGAATTGTCCATATTTCCCCTTTTTTTATTTATTTTTGTAGTTGCATTTGCCAGGAGACAAAAGTAGCTGCTTTGGAGGTTCTTTAGAGCCATGACAGAGATGTTTTACTGTATTAATCAAGATATTTTTTAATTTCCTATTTTTCAGGCTGGTCTGGGATATTGTTTTCACCTAAACTTATACATCAAATAGGAAAAAAAAATTAGAAAAAAATCTAAAACCAATTTAGGTAAACATTTTCAAATAAAATATTTTAAGATTTCATGAACATATACACAAAGAAATTCTTTCCTGTGAGGGTGGTGAGGCACTGGAAGAGGTTGCCCAAGGAAGTTGTGGATACCGCATCCCTGGAAGTGTTCAGGGCAAGGGTGGATGGGGCTTTGAGCAACCTGCTGTAGTGGGAGGAGTCCCTGCCCATGTCAGGGGGGTTGGAGCTCAATGATCTTTAAGGTTTCTTCCAACTCTAACCATTCTGTGATTTATTTTTTTTTTAGCAACTATATTAAGTGACCTATGTTTTAAGAGGAGCAAATCACAGGATTGTCATGGTTGGAAAGGACCTCTGAGGTCAAGTCCAACCATACACCCAAAAAAACCCCTACATCTCGGCCACTAGAGAATGCCCTGAAGTGCTGCATCTACGCATTTCTTAAATGCCTCCAGGGATGGTGACTCAACCACCTCCCTGGGCAGGCTGTTCCAGTGCCTGAACACTCAATAAAGTAATTCTTCCTAATATCCAGTCTAAACCTCTCTGCCACAACTTCAAACCGTTCCCTTTGGTCCTGTCATTATTCACTTGGAAGAGTAGGCCAACAATCACCTCTCTACAACGTCCTTTCAGGTAGTTGTAGAGGGCAATGAGGTCTCCCCTCAGCCTTCTCCAAACTAAACATGCCCAGTTCCCTCAGCCTCTCCTCATATGACTTGTTGTCTAGAACTGTCACCCAATTTAGTCTAAATAATCTTTTGTAGACATCAGCGCTCATGTTAAAGCTTTCAGATTGGAAATTAATCAAATCTTTTTTTTTTTTCTGACATTTTTTGTTTTTCTTTTTAAATTTCAGGTATGGCGGAATTCCAGATTTCACCCACCGAAGCGTGCAGTACTTGGAGAAAAAAGCAAAACTGAAGTCCAGATTCTTGGATATGCGTAAACCAAGGAAAAGCAAAAACACCCACATCTTCTTTACAGAAGGATCTGAAAGGTCTTGCAAAAAAAATAAAACTTTGAAGAAGGTAGGTTTAATTGTTGCTGTGATTCATAGATATGTCTGCCCCCTTAGCTGTTGTTGAATTATAAAAAATGAAAAAAAAATAATTGCCCAGAGTAGGTGGCATTTTTAAATGTCACTCCACTGCTCTGTATCCCTTTTTTTTTAATTTCCTTGCTTAGGTGAAGAGTATTCTAGTTTAGGGTGGATATGGAAAGGCAATCTGTCAAGAGGAATGTGAGCTTAACGACAAAGCTATGTGAGAGTCATTCCTAACATCTGGGCACATCATTCCTTTAGATGTGTCTGTGTATCTGTGTAGGTTTCTATAGTTACTAAAAGTGTCTCTAATTTTAAACTGCATGTGAGGGCGTGTGTTTTAGTGCTGGCACCTCAGCAGTGAGATAAATATTTGTATAGATTAGTGTATTTCGTATAACTGGGTTCTTAGTAATGTGTATCAACATTTTTGCTTACACCTCTACCTGTATTTGGTTTCATTTATAACTTTTTTTTTTTAACTTGAGATTAGTAATGATTAAAAAAACCTCATTCGCTGTTTGTCTTACTTGATTCTCTTTAAGATTTGCTACTTCAGATTTTCAGTGTTGCTTTTCTAGGTTGCTTGGCCTTTCGTAACACCCAAACGCTAAACACTGTTTTCTGGTGATGACAGCACGTACTGTATTGAATTCCAGTCCCACTGCTATAATTTTTGATCAAAGGCTTGATCATCTTGTACCCGAGGCTAGTGTAGTTCAAGGGCAACTTTATTGATGTAAAGGAAAAAAAAAAAAGTTATGAATTTCCTCAGACTTTCTGAGGAGCCCTTTCAGCAGAACCACTTAGTGCATGCACCATTTAGTACATCTTTGCAGCTAATGAATGAAGTTAATTTTACCTATTTATTCAAACCTGGAAGGCAGAATTTTCCACCTGATCACTTCTTTGAATGCAAATCAGGGACAAGATGATTAATTAAATGGTTGTAGTCTTGGTCAGACTGTGTTTCAGATATTACTTGAGAATGGCTTACTGTATTTACAGTTGATTTTGTGGAGTTTCTCTTTTGCCGGTAATTAGTATCTAGTTCCCAAAGACAGCTTGTTTTTGAAATGCTGTACAAAGGGAGCAGAGTTAGGAACTTGTTTGTCCTCCTGAATGTTCTGACTCTGGGTATTTTATTTTTTTCAAAATAGATGTGGCTGAGAATGTGTGCATGGCAGGTGCTTTTGAACTCTAATGCTTTTAAAGTAGCCTTACAGTTCAAAAGTAAGCTCCTTAACAATCTAGTAATCTAATAACAGTCTAGTAATATTTGACAATCACAGGTGGAAGAGTTCTTAAAGCAGGTTAATAAGCCTGGAGAGGAAGCCACGTCCCAGACAGACTCCCCTCAGCATAAAGTGGAAGCATCATCCTCGAGCAGCGACTCAGAAGATCAGGGAGGTGTTATTGCCACACAGACTGTAACGTTGAACGCTGAAAACCAAACCCCACAGTCCTCCAGTGTGGCCTTTGCAGAACGTGGAGGGAGTAACCTTGAGGAGGAAGCGGAGGACGCGACAGCGAGTGGCACTGATGGCCAGCGTGCGGGGAGGCAAGAGCATGGCTGCGGGAGACAGCTAGTCCCCCTGGATATTCCTGATTATCTCCGGGCAGAGACAGAGGATGTCAGCCAAGGTACATCAGTTTCCCACAAATGGGAAATGAATTGGCAGTGAACTTAATACTGCCTTCCCAAATGACAGCCTTGTATGGTGTTTATTCTCTTAATTCAGACACTCGTTATGTCTAAGTGATAATGAGGACAGTTGAGATCTGTGCTAGTGGAAGTAGCTTATTCCTGGAGCACCAGAATCCCAGATCTTGCCTCTAACATTGGCAGTATTTCTTTATATATAAACAGTCATTGTTGTTTCTAGATGTAGTCTAACAAGTCCTTAATTTACATTCTTTTTCCCCTGTAAGGATGAGGGTGATTAATTTTGGGTAGATAGACCATCAGGTTTTGGGTTCTCAGATACGTATTACTGAGCTTCGGGGAACACATGTTGTTAAAATTACTTTCTAGGGAGGAAAAAAAAATCTATATTAGGAACTTTTCTTTTTTAACTTCGTAAACAAAGGAAAACAGGATTATTCAGGTTTCTACATATAGCTTAGTCCTTCCTACAGTGATTCAGTTATGTGAGATTTCTAACACACATTTCTAAGGCAGGTAGACTAGATGATCTCTAGAGGTCCCTTCCAACTCTGACAATTCTGTGCTTCTACTGTAAAACTCTTGTCCAGATTGGTTCTTGCTCCTTATTTATATAAGGGCATTAAATTGGGCTGTGATCCTCTTGTTTGATCACTATGTAGAATTTATTGCTGTTGGTTGAAGGTGAGGACTAGCCTGTTAAGGCTCTTGAATAATAAATGAAGTGTTATGATTTTTAGGACTGTGTTACAGTGTTTTTTTAGTGTTACCTGCCAGGTAATACTATTCCCTTGAAATCTAGGATGCTCTTTTTATAATTTAAACTGCTAATTTGCATAATCTGGCAAACAGTGATAAAGGACATTGAGCAGTGGTGTTAAACATTAGTGTCTTATGCCTTAACTCTCACCTACCCACCGATTACATTCCTAGCCTGCAAGAACAGTGATTGTGAACTTTTGCAGTGTTTTCCAGCTGCAGACGAAAAAATTGCTGTAAAGAAGAAGGAGAAGAAAAGGAGGAGACGGAATAAGATAGCGCTGGGAGCTCTGCCTGCCGAAATTGCTGCTGATCCGGAGCTGGCCAAGTACTGGGCACAGCGCTACCGGCTGTTCTCGCGGTTTGACGAGGGAATTAAACTAGACCGAGGTGTGTTTAGCACAAAGCATGCTGACATGATGTTATAAGATGTATCCAAACCTGTTGTCCTTCTCGCAGTTTATTACTGATTTTCCTTATAAGAGGAGTGTTAGCGTGTGTGCACTTGCATCTCCAGATAAATTCCATCCCCCAACATACAGGCGAACAGAAGTCTCAGACTTCAGTAGAGCTTCTAGCATGGGATACCCCTGTTTGCATTAGTCCTGATGTTAGCTGAAGATCATACTGTGCCCAAATTAGGGTTGGTCAAGGCTTTTTCAGAAACTCAATGACATATTTCTATATTTTATAAAATAGTTTTGTGGGACTTCCAAATATGCTGATGGATCTACTGCTGCTCTGACTTTCAGCAGTCACTTTCAAAGTTATTTTTTTCCATGTTTGCAGGAAAACCACTTCCAAATCATGAATTTATAGGTAAAGGAGGAATTAGGATTACTACTTTTTGTATCTTGGATTTGTAAGCCTTTTGCTTTTAATGCTCTCCCACGTAAGCATGTAGATTATTTGGCAGACGAGACATTGCTGTAAAGAAAACAACATGTTGGATAAGAGAGAATATATTTCTGGTTTTATTTGACACAGAGCGTAATTGTGATGTGTAAAGTGGTTTTTTTTCATAGTTGTCTCAGTGGGCTTGTCTTCGATAAGCTGGAATCCTCAGCACCAGGTTCAGCAAAGCATTTGCTGGGATTCAGGCATATCTGTTTGCCTCAGCGAGATTTTGTTTGTTTAGCAAATCGCTGGACTGGCCAGAGTTTATCATCTTCAAAGCCTGTATTTTCTGGTCGAATGCGCTAAGCCAAGATTGTTGGGATTAATGCTAAACCTTCAGTTCTATGAGGGGGTTGGTTGGCTGGTTTTAATTCAGGTGACCTTGAAAAAGAAATAAAAAATACACTACTTCCCTTTTATTTGCAGAGGGTTGGTTTTCTGTTACTCCAGAGAAAATAGCTGAGCATATTGCCCTCCGTGTTAGCCAGTCATTCAACTGTGATATCATCGTGGACGCGTTCTGTGGGGTTGGAGGAAATGCTATTCAGTTTGCATTGACCTCAAAAAGAGGTAAGCAAATATTGTATATATTGTATTGTTTTGTTTCTCCCTAAAAATTTGGGTGTGCACTTTGCTGATTTTTTTATTTTTTTAAATAAATTTTTTTCAGTGCTTCTGAAGCAACAAAAGCTTTTTTGCTTCATCATACTCACGTGAACTCTGTGTTTTTGAAAAGGACCTATAAAGCTACTTCTCTAACTTAAGTCAGAGATTTGTGTTGTACTAGTCAGTTATTTTTCTATGGCATAGTAATTAGTCTGTCAGATGCTCTGAAGATTGAGTTCTGTTTGCAGTGCTGACCTGCTGAGACACCACAAAGCTGCTGCTTTTCCCCACTGTTACAGCAAGTCTGTGTACTCAAAAGCAAGTTACTGAAAAACTCTCAAATGGGATCACCTGCAGGTGCAGCAGAACCAAACACAGAAATGTGATGATAACTTAGTATGATTCGGTACCTGTTGTCAACTAATGAAATTGCAGTGAAACATTAAGAGTGTTTTTTGTAAAAATGGCGACTAGTTGATATTCCTCCACTTGTCAAACATTCTGGTAAAATATCAGCTCGTCTTAACGCTTCTGAGTAATTTCTGAGCGAGACAAATGGTAGTTCCTACTGCATTAAATTTGGTAGGCTATGATCCATTTTATAAATATTTTCTAAATTTCACTTAGCTTTTGGGGTTTCCTGGCTAAAGATTTATTTCTGTGATTATGTGCTGCCCTTACATCTTCTTTCTCTTGATGTGTCAGTGGGTGGGATTTCTTAAACTCCACTTTTGGTACAATGCAATCAGCCACAGTAAAAGTTTATCTTTAACAAAGGAGAAGAGTAAGTTTCTAATTGACACTGATTAATCTGCCGGACTCCTGCCACGTTTAAAATGGGGAGAACTTCTGCTGTTAGGTGGACAGCCTTACCTGTCCATCACTTGAGCAGAGATGGAGTAGATGTACGACTGCCAAAAGCTAAAGCTTCCCAGCTTTGCAGCAGTAGCTGAGCCTTCTCAGCCTTGGCTGTGTGGCTTCCCTTGCTGATTTGTCGACACAGCCCTTCTGCTCTTGGTGGAACCACTGCTTCTGCCACACAAGGGCAGGTCCTTCCCTTCTGAGGAACCGTAGCTTCATGTCTACCATGACCTACAAAACTGAAGTAGTCACTCACCACAGAACAGTGAATTACGGATGTGATTTGTGGTGATGGCTGCAGAAGAACACTTCCCTTCTGAAATGTCCTGCTGGTGCTCAGGTGGCATTTGCAATTCACATTAACCTGTGTGTTTGCACTCAGGCTCGCTCTCTCATTTGCAGTGATTGCTATTGATATTGATCCCGAGAAGCTCCGTCTGGCGCGCCACAACGCTGAGGTGTACGGTGTGGCAGATCAGATAGAATTCGTGTGTGGGGACTTCATGGTGCTGGCTGCCGACCTGCAAGGAGATGTGGTGTTCCTCAGCCCACCCTGGGGGGGCCCTGACTATGCTACTGCCGAAATCTTCGATATCCAAACCATGATTTGCCCAGATGGATATCCTTTCAAAGTTATGCGTTGTTGTGGTTGTCTCGCTTTCTTCTTCCTCTCTCGACATGGGCTTTGCATGTCTAGTTGGCTGACTGGAGATGATGTGACCAGCAGCTGAAGTTCCCTGCATTTGTTTAGTCTTCCTCCCCCAACCACAGCTATATCACTTTGACCACCTAAAATTAAATATTTTTATTATAATTTTTTTAATTTTTAAAAAATTACATAAATATTTGTTTTAAAGGTAAAAAAAATCCTTTAGAAAGTTGTAGTAGCTTCTTATTAATTCAGTAGTTTTAACTCCTTTATATTACTTTGATTACTTCAGGATATTTTAATAAAGAGCCATGTTGTGTATATGTAGGTAATAATTAGTTATGTGAGTTAGGACTTTGTCATAATTCCACTTTGTAATTGATTTATAAAAGGTATATCTTACTTAGAATATCCTGCTCAAATTATTCTCAANAGTTAAATTTTATTAAAAAGTGAGGTTGCTTGGTTTTTTATTTTCTTACTTTCTGGGCCAATAATGGTGAAATAGATACTCTTCTGAAATGCAGAAATTAGTATCATATAAATGTAGAAACTAACTCATACACCCAGAAGGCTAACGACGATTTAATCACAAAATAACTGAATTTGGGACATTTTCAAAATTAATTAATATAAAGCAACATCTCCTTCCCCATTCTTGGTTTTTCCTTTACTGGCTTCTACATTTGAAATTTTCAGGCTCTCCAAGAAGATCACTGATAATATCGTGTATTTTCTACCTCGGAATGCTGACCTTCACCAGGTGTGTTCCAGGATAATTATTTGGTAATTACAGAAAGCTCAGCTGGCTTAAAACATGAATATTATAAGCACAAATTTAAACTTTTAAATCTGTTCAGCTGAATGTGAGAAGTTGGTTTGTTTTAAGTTTGAACCTTATGTTAGGTGATTTCTGTATTTGCAGTACTTTTGGTATATTTAGGTAGTAGGTTATTTCCATGACTGTGATAGTGTTCCTTTATAAAGCAACAGATTGGAGGCTCTTATAGAAGATCCAGAGCCAGATAATTTCTTGAGTGTGACAGATACATCATTATAAAAGAAAAAATATTTTAACCAGCTCTTACTTATCTAGTAAGTTGCTGAGCCCTAAACTTTCACGGCTTTCAGTTTCTGAAGGAATTGCAGGAAATGGTTGTGCAGCCTCACAGCCTGCAATCACTACTATCCCTGATTAGTAGATTAGAGACAAATGTTGTGCCCCCAGGGAGGGTACTGATGCTGTACACACAAGGTGTGTGGTTCCATATGGGCTGCTTGCGTTGCAGTGATTAGACAGTTAGATATATCACTGACTTGATGAACACGCAATCTGTTTCACTGGTGTAGGGTTTGGGTTTTTTTGTATTAGAGATTTTGGTTAGAATTTTATGAAGTAATTAGATGACTGTAACAATTCCCCTGAGTGTCTGGTTTAGTTTCCTCTGTGTATTTTCTGTGTTAATTACGTCTTGCAGCTTTTTGCAAAGAAGGGAGCAACGAGATGTTCTCCTCACCTGCAACAATCTGCAGAACTTCCCAGGATTATTTCCTGCTTTTCCAAAAGCCGTGTCTGACAGAGCAGGCACGGTCTCAGTCCACATGGTGGCTGGCAGTTATTGGTGGCAAACAGCTGGCTGAAACGAGCTGAAACTCATATGGCCTGAGTATAAACACACTAGATCCTATGTTATATACAGCACCGTTAGTACAGCAGGTGATGATTCGGTTGTGTTTTGCATTACAGACTGGTGAAATGTCAAAACAGCTTATGAATCTTTGACCAAGGACCTTAACTTTAGGCAGTCTTTCTAGTTTCAACATCTAACCACTGCATTTTATCAGATGTTCCATTCCCATGATGAAGAATCACCTTACTAGGTTTCTGCTTTGCTCGTGAGCACTTTTTACTGGATTTATAAATGGGAAAAGGCAGCTACATCTCACTTACGTTCCCACAAAAGCATCTAAGAGTGAGCTCAACATCTCACTCTACATGGCTGGGTGAGATGTCTTGCCACCTCTATGTCTTGGTCCAGTTGGCTCTGGGTGTTGATGATGTATTCTTATGCGTCATTGATGTACATGCATGGGTTTGCCTTTACACAAATGGCTGAAGAGTAACTGCTGTTGCTCAAAAACATGGGTTTGTGGTCACAGGTCAGTTGTTAAAAGTACGTGGCTGGAGGCCTGGGTTCAGTTCAGTCTTCCATGCTATGGCATGCTCTCAAGAAAAGAAGTAGGGCCACGACAATGATCAGAGGGCTTGAGCACCTGTCCTGTGAGGACAGGCTGAGAGAGTTGGGGTTGTTCAGTCTGGAGAAGAGAAGGCTCCACAGAGACCTTGGAATAGCAGCAGGAGAGATGGGGAGGGACTCTTTACCAGAGAATGTAGTGATAGGATGAGGGTTAATAGTTTTAAATTGAAAGAGATTTAGATTAGATCCTAGACATTTTTTCCCCTGAGAGTGGTGAGGCACTGGAACAGGTTGCCCAGAGAAGCTGTGGATGCCCCATCCCTACAAGTGTTTACGGCCAGGATGGATGGGGCTTTGAGCAGCTTGGTCTAGTGGGAGGTGGCATGGGGGATTTGGAACTTAATGGTCTTCAAGGTCCTTTCCAACTCTAACCATTCTATGATTCTATGAAATTAGCTCCTCATGTCTTTCTCTATAGATTGTGCTAGCATAAGGAAAACCCAAAAGGTTGATGATCTGAGTGTGGAGAAAGATAACATGAATCTAGGCTGCTGTTTAGGGAAATCTAGTCGTAATCCTCTGTATAGACAGAGGTATGTCAACCATGGCTGTCCCAAATGTGACCTTAGTGGATACTTTAGCCCATGGGGGACTGGTTATAGGTTTGGCTACTGTCCTTCTGGCTGTATTTTAAAAATTATGTCTTCTGAATTTTCTGCCACTACACTCCCAGGGCTATGAATATCCAGAAAAACAGAAGATTTATCACTGAACTTTTTTAATCGTCAGTGTAGACCGTTGTCTTCTCAGTTTGCTCATGGTTTTGCCCACAGTTTTCATTCATCTTACTTTTTTCATGGACCACAAAGGGTGGTTTCTGCTGCAACAGCTGCTTTGACAGGAGCCTGTGGACACCACTGTTAGGGTGTAGTGATGTCATTTGGCTTGTGAATGTAGCCCATAAACTCTAGGAGCCTATAAAAGCATGATGAATCTTTAAATATTTTTTGCAAACTAATACCTGAAAATTTAATAACTTGGATAAGGTGGTATTTGATGAACAGGTTACCTGATGCCTTAGATTTGAGTGGAAACGTAAAAACTGTTTGATTTATGATAACGTTGTACAGGAGTATAAGATTTATCTTTTCTGTGTCCTCAAAAATTAACTTGTATGCTCATATGAGTGTAAGGCTTCCAGATTGTTTAGCTCCTAGGGGAGATCGTCTAATATATTTAACATGTAAGGTGACAGTTTTTAAAACTCAAGCACTCTGCCTCTTGTCGACTGGCTCGAGTCTGCAACTGAGGTGTCCTTGTGTGCTTTCTCAATTAAAATTGATTTAGAAGCTGTTGCAAACTTCCAGGAATATGTTTATACTGACTGTAAGCCAGTGTATCAGTGCAAGCTTGCTTGTCTCAAGCAGAAATGGAAATAAATGCCCAGTGTTTAGAAGCAACGTTAGGATATTTTACCTTTAGTTAAGGTAGTGCAAGCTTAGTGAAAAATCGGTGCTTCTTTTTACAGTTAGAGAGCTCACATAGAACTGGGACCTTGCTGCTACTGTGCTAGTAGGTAGTAGCTGACTTCGACCTAGCTGCGTTGGAGGACTCGTGTTCATTGCCTTATTGGTAGACAAGGTATCCAGCTTTGTTCCACGTGGTTTTCTTGCAGAACCAGTGCTTATTTTGCTGGCAAGCACAGAGATGGCATTCTTTCAATTCCCTTACAAAAGTCACCGAGTTTAGGTGGAAGAGGAGAAACTGTACTTCTGCACTTCTGTCTGGAGAGGGAGCAGCGAACCAGTGGAATGTGGTTGCTGCCTTTACAAGAAATGTGAAACATTTCCCTTAATTGCTTCAAATCTCCTTGTTACAAAATTTGTAGCGTGTACAGGTCCATTTTTTGGTCGAATTGGTCTCTCAAAATATTCTTTCTAGTTGAGGAATACTGAGGAATTACTGTATACATGTGTGAGTACCATAAAAAAATACATTGTTTTATTAATAGTGCCTATAATGTAGTTCATGTGTGGCACCCTTATTGATACCCATCTCTGTGCAGCATTTTACGTTCTTTAGGTTTATTTTTTCACTTTTTTCTTTAAAAAAAAACGAAGGAAAAAAAAAAGGCAGGGGGAAAGTTGGAGAAACCACCAGTCAGCAATGTATTAATACTGGTTCAGTTCAAACTTGTATTTGACTGCCAGTGGTGGTTTTGAAAAGGAGTGGTTGTACCAGTTGGAGGTGCAACAGTGTTCACAGGAATATGTTCTTCCTGCTGTATTGTTTATGGTATTCTCCAGTCTGATTCCTACTGGTTGACTGGAATTATATAAACTGGGTTCATAATGCGAATTTGCATTATGACCCTCTCTTCACGTAAACTAGTTAGTGATTTATTTGTTACTAGCCAGTTCTTCCATCATGAGCTGACCTACCAGCAGTCTGCTTGGTGTTGAGCAGGTTTATAACAAAGTCAGTCCCTACCAGGAAGATCTTACAGGCTGCATTTATAACTCTTTTTTTTTTTTACCAGCAACTTTTCAGACCTTTTCCTGTTTATGTCTTGAAAGCTTTGTGTGCATCTTTACTATTTGAAGTTTTGATGACTGCTGCAAAACAATAAATTGGGCAGGTTCCTGCATTTGGTTTTTTTTGGGTTTGGGAGACAGGTGTTTGATTTTGTTGTTTGTGATAGATTTGCCCAATTCAGTGAAATTTCACTGTTGTTGGAGCTTTTGCTGTGCTAAGTGGTGGTATCTGAGACCTGATTTATATTCCAAAATCTACCAGAAGATACATATTGCCTTGTACTGTTCTTGTCTTGTGTGTAGTGTGATTTCCTGAGCTCAGAATTAAGCAAAGTGCTTTTTCTTTTCTTTCTTTTTCCCTTGCCTTTGTTGCCACCTCATCTTCGTTTATTTTGAGACAGTCTAGAGGTAGACACTGAAACCCTGGTCTGTCTGCAAGTGTGGTGTTTGGACAGGGCAATGTTTGCTGTGTTTCTGTTCTTGCAAGTTCAGTTGTTACAAATGACCAGTCAATGAAGGGAAAGTAAGGATGGGTAAAATTTATTTATTTTAATTCTATCTGATGTCATTCAGAGAACATAAAATCATACCAGGGAGATCACTTTAGTAAAAGTATATATGGTCGCCCTTGTGAATTAAGAAATTTGATGGGAGACTGACTAGTAAAAGTACCAGTGGCCCCTTTTATTTAGCTGTGATATTAGACTGGAGACCTACCCAAATGGGAGCTGCCAAGCATTGTCGTGTTTATTTAGGTGTAAATACAACAATGAGCAAAGCAAGGAGTGAGAGGCCAAGAGATGAACTCAGATTAATTTGATGTTGTTTTTAAGATGCTTGGGTATTCGGGGAGCTGGCAGGCGGAACACTGTGGCTCCATGTGTTTTGCAGGCTCATTGTTTCTAAGTGGGTGTAATTGTGTACTCTTAGCTGTGACTATCACGGTAATAACTGCAGCTCTTAACCAGCTCACTTCAAACGCACATCTGTTCTCTGTCCTTGATAAAGCTAGAAAATACCCCCAGCATACACCAAGCCAGAGTGGCACTTCTGGACCTCAATCCTCCTAAAGCTCACAACCCTTCAGTACTGAATTGTAGTTTGCCTACCTCAAGCTTAAAAAGACCTGAAACAATAAAACCTCTTGCCTGTCAGAGGGTGGCAGCACCACTGTGGCAGTGGCATCGTTCACCTGCAGATGTACATCTCAAAAATCACTGCCTGAGAGCATTTTGTTCTATTATGTTAAGTATGAAGAATACCATTGGGTTTAGTTTCTTTTTTAAGTGGGTTGGGGTTTTATTTTTCCCTACCCTTTAGGCTGGTTGGGGTAGGGAACAGGATTCCTCTTTTTACTGGTGTTGTATAAAATGGAATGAATCACAGTGTCCTTATGTGACTGCCTATTAAGCCAAAAAGCTTAGATTTCTCATACCCTAGGAAAGTTTCTTGGAAGTGAGAAAAAATGACCATAGAGCTTTTTATACACAGTAACCTTAGTTGGTGGCTAGAACAAATAAGAAGTAACTTTATTAGAGGAATTTCAGTGTGATTAAGAAAAAACCCTGTAAGGCCAGCAGGAAAATCTTCCAGTTCAAAAATACATTTGAACTATATAAAGCACCTTAAGCAACTTGTGCTCCTGAAGTAATCTTCCATGTTTCTTTCCCTTTTTGTATTTCCTTTGTGATGTGTCCCCTATTTTAAACTTGAGGCCAAACCTGCCGACTGCATTCGTAATGCTCCATGGCTGTGTCTTTAGCTGTGGACCATTTCCAGCAGCAACCACTGAACTGAAGGGTGAAGCATCCAGATGAGAGAGATGTGGAGAGGTGTCACCTGAAGCGGCATCCTTTGCCTCTGCCACCCGAGTATGTGGATTTGGGCTAAAGAACAAACCAGGATGAGAATTGCCAGCAGGGAATCGTTGTGTTTGCATAGGAAAATGCAAAATAAGCAGGTTTTGGACTTGTCCGATTTCAAAGGAACTAAGCCATTCCATACTCCCTGTTGTAGTTCACTTCAGAAACAGGAGATGTGTATATTTCTAAAAATAGGTGATCAGTTCTGTTTTTCTCAAAGCATCATTCCTCAGTCCTCTCCAATTTTTAGAGGGCGTCCCTCCGCCAAGCTGGCACCTTTCTGGAGCGTGGTGTGTGTGGCAGCTTTTCTTTGTTAAGCTGTCAAGGTTGACTGAGCCCTTCTGAGGAAAACTTGGCAACTCCTACGTAATTAAATTTGCAACCTCCAGCAATTTACAAGTAAGCATTGTTGCAGAGGATCTGCGTGTCTCTCCTCTAAATATCAGGGGGGGAGGTTTGAAAACCGTGATGCTGGATCCATCCCTGCGGAGCTTACCGCCGTGTGCTCATTAGATTTTTGTTGCCATTGGGTATATCAAATAACTTTAGTAGTTGTTTGAAATTAGTCTTAATTATCCTGAATTTAACACTTAGAGAGTAGACTCGGCCTATGTAACTTCTTGGGTGTCCTTCAGTGGATGCCACCCCTCGGTGGAGGAGCAGCATTTCCCTGTGTTACCAATGAAGCATTTTGTTTTACTTGGTCTTTGAAGGGACATATTTACTAAACACTTGTGTTTAATATCAATGCATTAGTCAGACGTGGATATGCTACTGACATAAAACATGCCCTGAAAGTAGGGTATGTAACCTCAAGATAGTAATTTCCATATTCTTATATTAAGTTGACTAATCCAGTGAATGTTTTAAAATACTTAAAACAACATTAGCTATAAAGTGCGGAGCCTCTGATGCTTTTTGGAAGGGCCATTCCAGCTTTTGTTTGTAACAAATTAAAAATACGAAGTTAGCATCTTCCTAGAAAAAAATACAGATCGCCCCACAGCGTCAACTCCTTTTAAGATTTCAAGTAAGAAAAGATAAGTTGGGAAATTAACATTCCTGATCACTTGCCAATTTCAAATATTTGTGCTATTTATAAGTCAGCCAGCTTCTGCTTTTTTACTTAAGTGGCAGGTTCCTCTTTGACAAGAAGGTGGAGGTTTTTGTCCCACTACCATTAAATTGAAGGATGAAGAAACTGCTCACTCTTTTGTTTTTGTCTGCAGAAACAACAAAAAAATTGAGAAGAGAGGAAAAAAAAAAAACCCACAAAACAAAACAAAAGTAAATGCTTGCTTTAGATAAGTCTAGTAATTTTCTGGGCAAGCCAATGTAAGTTCAAAGTGTAATTTAGATTAATCTGTTATTTCCTCTTGATAGCAGGCTGTTTTTTTACTTAGAGTAAAATAGAGGAAGTTCAGCATGTTTATATTTAAACTTGTGCTGCAGAGTCGAGTCTCCAAGGAATTTACAAGTGTTAATAATGCAACCTGAACTTTTAAGTTTCAGCTGCTAATGTCACAGACTTCTTGGTTTAAAAATCAGTTAAAACCCACTGCAGGCTTGTAGACCTTGATGGTTTTGCCCGGGAAGTTTCCCTGCACAGGGAATGGTAGAAATAGTTTTCCTGCAGCCTGCAGGGAAAACAGCCCCACGGAGCAGGACTGGCTGTGGAGCAGGGACACCCACCACAGCACAGATCCTGGGGGTCTGCAATGGAGGGGTTGTGGGGGTGGAAAAGCGGTCTACACTGAATTTTGGTGCTGTTCTCTTGCTTCTGTCTGTGCAATCTGCCCTGGTGAGAAACCAGACGCCTGTTTGGCTCTCATCCCTCAAAGGGGTTTCTAGGCATCATGAGTAGAGACCAGGAGAGGGTGTTGGGTGCTCCTGTCCAAAATGCACAGTTCGCTGCGAAACGCTGTCTGTCTGTAATCACTGAGCGTTAAAGGTGTGCACCAGGCTCGGGTAACAGAGCATGGACGGTGACGTTCTCGCTCCAGTGGTCATAAACAGGAGAACTGGGACCAGTGCTGCCCCATGGGCTCTCCCTGGAGTTACTCGGCTGCCCCCAGCCTTACCCTCAGGCTGCCCAAGGCTCCGCTGCACGCAACAGCTTGCTTTTCTTGGTTGCAATAGCAACAACAAACAACTGTTCTGTGTGAGGTTCTCTGCCTGTTTGGGGTTTTGGCATTATTTGGTTTTATTTGGGTTGTTTTCCCTCCATCACCTTCAGTGCAATCTTTAGACTTCCTAAGTCTGGATTTGGTTTTACTCTTCCCTCAAAACTTTGTTTTTAACACCTTCAAAGCACAGTTTACAGCTTTTTTTTTTCCCCCAACTGGCTGTCTCAGACGCCCAATACCTAGCAAATCAGAGCACAACACAGAAGCAATGAGCCTTTATCTTTACTTCTGAAGTCCTCTCATTTTCATGGTGAGGGGGGCTTTTCAGTCACAAGAAAGCCACAAACTGCTTCTGTGAGTAAGAAGAGACACGGGAAGGGGACCAGAGTGCCAAGGAGAATTGTCACCGGTATTAACAGAACAAAGATGTGGTTTATGTGATATTTCATGTGAATAAAAGGTTGGGGGATTCACCTCTTCTTGCTGTGTGTTGATTGATTAGCTTTTTGTTCTTTGTTTTTCAGGTGGTTTCCTTAGCAGGGCCAGGAGGGAAAGTCGAAATAGAACAAAATTTTCTCAACAACAAACTGAAGACGATAACAGCTTATTTTGGTGATCTAATAAGGCATGACATCTCCTGAACTCAGTGTGGATTCTTCCAACCTTCCCGACTGCTGCTTTGCTTAAGCTTTTGTACAGCTGGCTGGTCACAAATGACTTAAAGCCATTTTCTACTTTAATTTCTGTTTACAGATTTTTTTTTCTGTTTATTGCTGCCGTCAATAAATGTTTTATAATAATTTTCACAAAAACATAAATGTAGAGGAGCTATGAATAATAGGAAAAAGGATCTATATAAAATGCTGTCTTGCGAGGTTTGAGTCCAAGCAGTTGGAGGGGAGTTCAGGATTTCTTTGCAGCTCACACGTGCTGTTTCTGCTTGTGCTCCGGTTTGGAGCATTCAGAGGGTCAAAAGAAGAAGAGCCTGAAGGCCACCTCTGTGTCGGGATCTGCTCTCTGTGTCTGAAAAACAAAAGCATCTCAACTAGATGGAACTAGAGAAGGCCAGGTGCACTGCCCCCTGGCTCCCTGCTCATTGGGATTCAGGTTTTCTTTATGGGACAAAAGTCCACACATTTCTTATCAGCGAGTGCTCCGGCTTGTTCCAGTGCAGGAGGAGAGTGGGGCATGTTTGTTGGTTTTGTTATTTATTCTGTTTTTTTCCTCTTGCCAGTCCTCTCTGTTACAAAGATATTTTGGAGGAAAAGGAACATTCTAACTGGAGATTTGTCTCAGGAGCCAGGGGGTGTGAGGAGGGTTGTCCCTGCTCCTTTTGAGGCCTTTTGGATGCTGGCACAGGCTTCAGGGAGGGCAGAGGGAGCCCAGATCTCCCTGGTAAGGGCTCTCTTTGGATTTGTGGGGAAAGAATGACTTTTGGGCACCTCTTCAAGCAGAAGAGAAGGCAGGTAAGAACCATTTAGGGCATGGATATGGAGCTGTCACTGACTTGCACTTACCCAAGATCAATTTTGAGCCTGTTTTTGAGGTGAAAGTGGAGGAGAATAGTTCCCAAGATAATAAATGAGTGCAGTTTCTTCTCTGCTTAAGAGTGCAGCAGGACACTGAAGGCAGCAGAGACCAAGCATTAAACCATGCATTAATGCTGACAAACAAAGCTATAGGTTAAGTCTGTAGAATAACCAAATAAGAGGAATATCTTTTTACCTATAAGGAGTAAAATTCAACTGTTGACATTGGTTAGAAGACCGAAGTATGTGCGTATGGGATGTTAAAAACCACATATGCAGCCTCACTCAGTGCAGGTTTGATGTGCTGTAAAACAACACTTGGGAACATCAGGTGGGGGTGGTTCTAGCTTTACTGTCCATCCAGTACCAGGCAAGTTCTGAACTGTTAATGACCATTACATCCATGCTTCAGGTAAGGTATTTTAGATTACTTTGAAAGATAATTTGACTGATGTGCGTCACTGCACTTTGTCACTGTACTGTAGCGAGGAAGAAGTGTTGTAATTGTGCCAGCCTCTTGTGACAGGAACTGTAAAGGAAAGAAATTGCCTGTGCTTCTGTATTCCTTAGAAGGTTGCTACTTGGAGGCAAGGGAGGTTGGCAAGAGAACTAGTATTACAGGGATCCAAACCTGCTGTAGCGGCAGCACGTGAATGTAGTGATACCCTTAAATATTCACTACAAGCTACCAAAAAAAAATTTAAAAAAAATCATGAGGCCAAATGAGGAATAAATTAATTTGTACTGTGTTGTAGTACTCTGTAGACTAAAATTTGACTATATTTGGCTTATTCGTGGTTACAGAAACACTCTCTCTTGTTCTCTGATCCTCTTTTCCTGCCTAAAGTTAAGGAGTAACTGTAGAAGCATTTTGAGGTCTCGCTGATGCTGCTCCTGCAAAAGCAAGCTCTACAGGGAAATATTAATGAATAGTCTTTTGCCTTCAGGAAAGTGGTCAGATTTTGTTCGTTGCCCAGTACGTAAAATGTGGAAGCTGAAATATGACACATAAGGTACAACGTTTAGTGTTGTTTACTTCCAGTATAACACGCTTGCTGGTAAAAAGGAACAATTTATCAAAGGTCTCTGCTGAGCTTTGCAAACACACGAAGCACCAAAAGCAGAATATCCTTGTTCGTGGCTGTTCCTCTGTAAAAAAGTACAAAAGGTTCTAATTTTAATCATTTTTTTCTTAAATACGGCTTGAAGTCAGAACACACTCTGCTCAGTTGGGATAAATATTTGCCCTCAGCTTCCCACTCGCAGGGAACAGGTGAAGATCCTCAGGGCTGTGGATCAGTCAATCTGTTAAGCCTAAAATGCACCTACGACTAGTTCTAATTTGTTGTCAAAGATTTAACCAACAAACTCTTTGTGGGGGACAGCTTCATTCATGGCGTGAGTTACTGTAAAGCATTATTCTGCTTTATATTCTAGAAAAAGAAGTTAATGTGGGCTAAGTTAAATTTCCAGATATCTCACACCTAGAGTTTTAATACTCTGTTGAGATTCAAGCAATGTTTTGCATATGATATATTAGGCTAAAAAGAAGTTATGTTGCTGCTGTGAAGTAAATGCTCATAGGGATCTGATCTTTCACTGATTTGAAGCCACAAAATAGGCTACAGGAAAAATGCAGCGGTTTATGGTTTTTTGGAAATTAACTAATATTTGGACTAAATGCAATAAATACATACTGGTTTATACTTTCCACTGTGCTCTGGAGCTTCCCATCTCTTTAGGTTAATCTTAATGAAATCCAGTGTTCAACCAAGCCCACTGTGAGGAGAAGCGATGGAACGTGCAGCTGAAACAAGCGCATTACAAGGCTGAAGCCTAATTGCAGGGGACCAGAGCATCAGAGCAACCGTCTCTTCATGGTAGGACAGTCAGGGACGTGTCCTTCTCTGACGGAAGCCCCGATAGTGTTATGGTAAGAAAATCACTGTTCCATGAAGTTCTAATGTGCAGGTTTTAGAAAATCTTCCCCAAGCGGCGTGGTTCTGAAATAACATCTGGGTCTGTATGTGCAACTCAGGGGTTATATAAACAAATTGATGTTACACCACAGTGACCATGGTAACATTTAGAAGAGGGGAAACCCCATAAATAGCACAAGGAAAAAATTACTTGCAGTAACTCATTGAACAAATCAGTAGAAAATTGGGTCGTTTTCACTTGATTTACTTTCTCTCTGCTTTCCTGTGCCTCTTACACGCTGTTTGCTTTAAATGTCTTCCCATCACATGAGAATCTTCCCACTTCCAAATACCAAGGACGGAGGGCAATCGTAGCACGTAGCATGAAGTAATTTAGCATTGCCAGTTTAGCCTTTCCAACCCAAAAAACCCTTGGTATTTCTCCCACTGGAATATCTTAGCGTGGTCCACAGTACTCAAAAAAATCCCTGACTTTCAGCGGCGAGGAAGTTTTAGATTTCTATATGAAAACAGAACAGAAACATTTTTGCAAGCATGTGGTGCGGTGGCAAAGGAATAAATGCTCTAGAACCAGGCTTGAAATTGATTCCGCCCCTCTCCTGCTTCAGCTCTCAGGCAGTGGGGCTGCCAAGAGCTCCAGAACTGCTCCATCGGGGCAGAGTGTTTCCCACACACACACACACTGGGGAGGTACTTGGAGGAACGATGCTATGTTGATTCAGTTAAGTGAAGTCCCCCTAAATGCCCAAAATAACTCGTACGGAGATAACCCCTGACACCATGAATCATAGAATCGCCTGGGTTAGAAAGGACCTTTCAGGTTGTCAAGTCCAACCATCAACCTAACGCTGACAAAACCACCACTAAACCATAGCTCTAAGCACCACGTCTCCCCATCTTTTAAATGCCTCCAGGGATGGAGATTCCACCACTTCCCTGGGGAGCCTGTTCCAGTGTTTGATAACCCTCTCAGTGTAGAAATTGTTCCTAATATCCAGTTTAAACCTCCCCTGGAGCAACTCCAGGCCTTTTCCTCTTGTCCTGTCCGCCTATGACTTGGGAGAAGAGACCAACCCCCACACTCTACAAGCTCCTTCCAAGAAGCATGTTACTTTGGAGGTTGTAGAAGTCATCTCTACCTGAAAGGAAGCGACAGAAATGGCTAAAACCAGCTGGAATGATTGAATCTAGTGAGGCTAGAGGTTTACTGAGGCAGTGAAAACCCTATCTGCATGCAGAAGGACAGGGCTTGTCCATCTCAGGGTTTGGTGTCAACTCCTACTTGACATGGTCCTGTAGTGTCTTCTGAAGGTGCCGAGGCTTTGCTCGTGCCTGAGTGATGCTGTGAGTTGGGGTTTTGCCCAAGGCAGAGGTGGGGAGGGCACCAGCCCATCCTGGAGACAGAAAAGGCTCTGCTTGAGGGTTTTCCCACACCAGGGAATTTCCCAGCCGGGCTGGGCATGCAACTCTGCCAAACCCCCTGACCTGTACAGCAGGGTCTCACCATCTACCTTCTACCAACCTAAGAGTCGGCCTCGGATTTCCCCATATAAAGACCTTGTTGGTGTCCTTGTAGCACGTCATGACAGGGCTATCTCTCTAGATGTTTGGGAATGTGGTTTTGCCATCAGTTCCTTGTGTACCCTTCTTTGAGTCTCATACAAATGCATTTTCTGAGCTCTTCCTTGAAACCAGAGTGGGTTTCAAAGTGCTTCCCAGTAGCACGAGCTTCTGAAAACCCGGAATGTGGCTCTGGGTTTCTGGGTTCTTTGACCACTGAAAGGAAAAAAAGTGCTGTTGTGGCAATCTGGGTTTGATGACAACACGATCCTTCCTGGCTCTCTCTCTGGCTCTTTTTCTTCCTTTTTCTCAAGGCTTTGCTGCAACCTTCTTGTGAAACCCCTGTGGTTTATTAGAGGAGTGCAATGGTATCACCAGAGCTTCAGCATTGCATAAACGTGAGTAAAGAGGCTGACAGCGTGCCTTTGCTGTGTTGGGAGTAATGAAATACCTTTCCTCATTCTTTTATCCTTGAAATATGGCCAAGGAATGGGCCATTGGAGAGGATATTCCTCTGCAGAGTTATTGCAGGTTGAAACAGGCTGAATAAATACATTTATCATATCAATGCACCGCTACCTAGGGCTCTGGGGGTTCTTCACACTGTCACAGCGTCAGACGCAGAGGTGGTGACAGCGGCAAGAGCCTTTGTGAGAGGCAGTATTACGATCTGACAGCAAAACCCATCCTAAGGTATTCATTAAATTGTTCCAGGCACCGGGACAGCATGTGATTATGTCAAACAGAGGAGCAAATTGTACACTCTGCTTTCCCAGTATGCACGAACTTAATCTAAAAGTCTGCCTGGGAAGGTTAAACACAGGCAGGTTTGCTTAGGAGAGCTCCAGTCTGGCGGAGGGTTGCTCCCTCTGCCCCAGAGGGTTGCTTGAGGGGGCAGAACTGCCCGTGCCAGACATGCGTGCCAGTTTGGGAATGATTTCTGTGGATGTAGGTTGCAGCTGGGTTTATCCAAGGGGTTCCCTCAGACCTCAGAGGGTTTGTATGTTGCCAGCAGATGTGATGTTAACTGCAGCTCAGGCTGAGACCTGTGCTTCTGGAAAGCAACTGTCCCCAGAGGGGAAGCTGGAGTTCCCCGGGCTGTGCCTGCGTGGGTAACCCCAGAGCTGGGCTTCTGCTGCGAGAGAAACCACACTCCGGGAGGTGTTTTCAGTCCTGGGGTTTGATGCCGAGAAGCCCAGTTCTCCCAAAAAAAAGCAAGTCTCGTGGAATGTCTTCACCTAATACAGAAAAATAGCAGCTAGGGTCCTCATTAAGTCTGTCTAGGGGAGGTGCTGTTAGGAGTCAGGTTTGAGAACCACCCCTGTGGCCACGGGGCATCTCCTCTGAGCAATCGCTCCTGGTGGCTCAAGAAGGAGCCGAGTGCTTGGAGCAGGACAGAGCAGAGGGACAACGGAGCCGTGTTCAGGCTGCAGAGAGGAATGTCATGCTGTCTGGATCGCAGCTTCTGCTGAGACACTGTTTGTGTCCACTTTCACTCTTGCTGCCAAGTTTTGTGTCTTTACTGGCAGTCTTTTGATGATTTTTTTTTTTTTAATGCAGCTTCTAAAGAGCATTGTCTTGTAAAGAAGAAAAAAAAAAACTGCTTTCATCTAAAAGTAAAACTGTGGTCCTCGCAGTTAAACCCCTCCCCACCCTCAAAAAAAAACCACCACCAAGCCCAAAACAACATCCAAACAAAAACAGCTGACACAAACCCAAGACCTGGATGCATTAGAATAGTTCAGAAATCAGATAAGAATTTCCGAAATGTAACTATTTCGCAATTACTCCGTGGGCAGGTCCGCTTCATGTTTTGGGCTGAGGCACAGAGATGAAGATGGGCTGACACGGTTTTTCAGCATTTGGGATTGACCGTGCTGCTTGTCTCTGCTGCTCCTCTGATTTACCAGCTTTGTTTGAAGAACTGGGGTATTTTATTATAAATAACTTCAAGTAGGAAAGAGTCTGACTTCATGCATGTTTATTTTCTCTGTTAATGAGAAGAATGACCTAATCCAAAATTATTGTCACTTGTTATAAAAGTTCAAAGTGGAGAAACCATTTAATCTCTTTGCAATGGTGGCTGCGGAATTAAGGTGTGCCAAGAGGAAAACCATTTTGGCCAATTTGGCAAAATTAACATGGTAGAGTTTGCTAAGAAAATGAGCTATGCCAGCACAGAGGACTCAGAAAACCCTTAAAGATTTGTGATCTCAACTCAGGCCAGAGGAGGAACCAGTGACGAGCAGCTGTTTGACAGCGATGAACCATGAGAGAAGTGAACCTGAGTATCTGGCCAGCTCAGAGCATGTGGATGGGCACGACAAGCAGCGGGGATTAGGGACCTGGGGAAACTGCCAGGAGAAGAATTCTAAGGAGCAGTGGGTCCTGGCTGGGAAGTCAACTGTTTGGCTGAGAAATAGAGAGAGGGCC
This sequence comes from Pedionomus torquatus, assembly GCA_013398155.1. Lineage (NCBI taxonomy): Eukaryota > Metazoa > Chordata > Aves > Charadriiformes > Pedionomidae > Pedionomus > Pedionomus torquatus. Next base: position 70,113 of record VZRU01003675.1, read on the forward strand.
AGAATTCAGAGATCATGGTTTATAGGTATCTGGTCTTGCAGAAAGTGAGTTTTAAGAAAGAAAGAAAAAGCAGATTGTCATTTGAGGGAACGCCTGGGAGCTGACCTGGGTTACTGCAGGGCTTTGCTGATGCTGAAGAGGCTGCTGCCTTGCACAGCAGGACCATCATGAGAGGAATGGCAAAATCCACTGCAATTTGCAATAACTTACATAAAGGAATATTAAGAAAAGCTCAAATTCCTGCTGGAGTCCAGGTTGTGCTAAGCAAATACTACCCCTTTCCTTCCCCTGTTCAGCTGCAATATGAGTTTTGTGTTGCCTTTCGGGCCATCCAGGGAACTTTATTTTTCATTTACACGAGAAGAGTGATCAGGTGACCTTGGTGACAGATGTCATGTCATTATTTTGAGACTCCATGCTGAGCAGCAATGCTAGGATCTCCACCAGCAGTATCGTGTTCCACTGTTTATCGCAGCGGAAGCAAACACGCAGGTTGTTCCAAGCTGGGCACAGCAGGACTCCCAAGAGCTGCAGCACACCCGGCAAAGTGCATTTTTGGGAAAAATACCGCAGATGCTTCGGCTGGTAGACCTGGGAGCCAGCTGTGCCATGCTGGGGGTAAAGAATAACCCAAATGTGCCCCAAGTAGGCAGCAGGGTGGTACCAGGTACCCTCTTCACAGCATCTCAAACACTTGAAGAAAATGTCTTCTTTATGGGTCTCTGAAGAAAAGCAGGGGAAGGAGGTAGCGCAACCGGCAGCCAGCCCCTATCTATGCAAGCTAGCGTTTCTGCTGTCCTTGCCTGGTCAGTTTTTCATTAAAAACAGGTCCAAATGAGTCAGTGGCCTGAGGTGATGACACAGCTGCTGAGGTGTGGTGGCTGTTAGTTTTCTAGTGGTAAGAGATCTCAATGTGGCAGTTTGCTGCTTGCACTATACGACGTATTTGCTAAGACCATTGGAGGTGAACACAAAGAGCTATGAATGGACAATATATGTCAGAGTGTACAGTAGAAGTTTTGAGGTCATGGCTTTTTGCTGATGCCTGGTTATTCTAGCTAGAAACTTACTTGGTAGCCTACATAGCATGAGCCCAAATTCCCTTCCTTGTAGCCAAAGAGAGATTCTCAGGTTTCTTTCCAAGATGTCGCCTTCCTACCCAAGCAACCCAGATTCTAATCCCAAAATGGGTGTCCAGCTGTGCAGGAGCTAGGTCACCATGAGCAACCCCTAGAGAGGGAGCTGGAGAGGGAAACAGCCCGTGCAGAGACCTTGTGCAGTGTGCGTCGCTGGGATTTTGTCACTGAGCAGCAATAATCTTGTCCCCTAGGCTGACTCTGCATTGGTGGTCAAAGCCATCTTCTGGCTATGTTCTCCCTGGCCAGGAAGCAGCTTGCACACTCCAAGACTATGCTGGAATGTGAGCCAGGCAACCACAAAATTAATTTAGAAGATGTGTTCTTAATCCAAATTAAACTACCTGTCCAGAGATACCTGGAGATGACAAGTGCCTTACCCAGGGACTGAACTCCAGCTCAGCATCCTGATGCTCTGTGGCTGGAAACACTGGAGGGCCAGCTGGAGCTTAAAAAAAACAAAACAAAACAAAACAAAACAAAACCAACAAAAACAAACAAACAAAAAAAACAAATACAAATCACTACTAGACATCTGTGATTCTTCTGATTTCTCTGTCTGTCTGTCTCTACAGACAGCAACTGAATGCCTCTACTTTGCATGCCAATATAATTTCACTTTGCCTTCACTTAAAATTTGTTTCAGTTTGAGCCGAGCAATTTTGGGCTGGCTGGCAAACTACCAGTGTCTCATTCTCTAGAGAAGAGCAGTCCCAGCTGGGGCTGTGAAAGCAGCACCCGCCAGCTGCAGGCAGGGTCCCTGTGGATGGAGGGCAGAGGGCTGTTCCCCCAGCTAGCTGGGAGGGCTGGTTTGAAGCAGCAAAAGGTCGTGGGGAACTGGAGCATCACTGGCACAGCACAGGACAGGGAACACCCAAACCCTGTCCAAAATTATCATTCTTTCCCTTCCATGGCATTTTTGGTGGATTAAAACAATATGTACTTGGGAGTACTCTCATCTGGGTGGGAGGACTCTCTGCTGGCTTAAAAACTGGCTGGAGGGCTGGGCGCAGAGAATGGTGGGGAATGGAGCAAAATGCAGCTGGTGGCCAGTCACAAGTGGTGTCCCCCAGGGCTTGGTGTTGGGGCCCGTTCTCTTTAACATCTTTATCAATGATCTGGATGAGGAGATTGAGAGCATCCTCAGTAAGTTTGCAGATGACACCAAGCTAGGTGAGAGTGTTGACCTGCTTGACAGTAGAAAGGCTTTGCAGAGGGATCTGGACAGGCTGGATCAATGGACTGAGGGCCAATGGTATGAGGCTCAACAAGGCCAAGTGCTGGGTCCTGCACTTGGGTCAGAACAACCCCATGCAACGCTACAGGCTTGGGGAAGAGTGGCTGGAGAGCTGCCTGGCAGAAAAGGACCTGGGTGTTGATCAACTGTCGGCTGAACATGAGCCAGCAGTGTGCCCAGGTGGCCAAGAAAGCCAACAGCATCCTGGCCTGGATCAGGAGCAGCATGGTGAGTAGGACTCGGGAGGCAATCACCCCCCTGTACTTGGCACTGGTGAGGTCCTGTCTCAAGTGCTCTGTTCAGTTTTGGGACCCTTACCACAAAAAAGTCATTGAAGTGCTGGAGTGAGTCCAGAGAAGGGCAACGAAGCTGGTGGGGGTTCTGGAGAACAAGTTTTATGAGGAGAGGCTGAGGCAACTCGGGTTGTTCAGCTTGGAAAACAGAAGGTTGAAGGGAGCCCTCTACGTTCTCTACAGCTACCTGAAAGGAGGTTGTAGAGAGGCAGGGGTCGGTCTCTTCTCCCAAGTCACGGGTGACAGGATGAGGAAAATAGCCTCAAGTTTGCAGATTGGATATCAGGAAAAATTTTTACACTGAAAGAGTTATTAATCATTGGAATGGGCTGCCCAAGGAAGCGGCTGAAGCACTGTCCCTGGAGGTATTTAAAAGACAGGTCGACATAGTGCTCAATGACATGGGTTTGTGATGGCTTGTTTTTTATTAGGGTTAGGCTGACGGTTGGATTAGATGATCTCAAAGGTCACTTCCAACCTAAACAATCATAGGGTTTAGTTGGAAGGGACCTTTCAGATCATTGCTTTTGAATGAATGAGTGAGAAGTGAGAGCTGCAGCCTTAAAGGTGTTGGCTCAGAGATCAATATAACAATAAACATTGTTCTATTAATTATACATCCACCACCGGTTTTCCTAAAGTATCAGATAGTGCTCTGTAAATGCCACAGTTATCTAGATAGGTTATCTCACACCCTCCCTCCACCTCTTCCCCATTCCTCCCAGTCTCCTGAGGCACCCAGGGCTCACAGATGCTGTCCATGCTCAGGACGTGGCAGCTCTGGAGCCGTGATGCAGGAGCAGAGCTGCTGGGTGTAACTCCGAAAAGAAAGGATGCAACTCGGTCCAAGAAATTAATGGAGTGGTAGCAAGTAGGGCAAAATTGTTTTGAAACAAGAATGAATTATTATTGTACAGTGAGCTGATTACACACCCAGGCTGAGATGCACAGGGCGGGTGGGCTACGCTATAGCTGAGAGAAGCCAGGCACGCAGCCAGCCCCGTACAATGCGTATGTTTGTGCCGCCGGTGGCAAGCAAATCCGTCACCCTCTTCAGAGAGCTCTGCAAATGTGAGCGGGGTCTGCCAGATGGCAGACACCCGGAAAGACACGAGGAGAGAGCAAAGCGTAACCGCATTGTGCGCGGCAGCGAGCGGGCTGGGTCCTTCCACAGATGGAAAGTTGCAAATCACAGCCCTGGTGTGCGAGCTCATGGGAAAATGCTGACAACGTCAGGCCCCTGTTCCCCAGCAGCCTCTGCACCACTGAAAAATCAGGATTGGTCAGGATCCATCTCGTCTCCTCAGGTTGCTCAAATCTGGAGGAAATTGCAAGCCTGGATGGGGCTGAGCTACTCTTGGCATAGGGCACACAGAAGGGCCGTAGGAAGGCAAGCTGACTTACAGTGCTCTTGCAGCTCATTAGCTCTGGGGCTAATTAGAGACTGGGATCATCCTGTAGGTCATATCAGATTAAAATTCCAAAACCAGAAAGCACAAAGGATGCAATAATGTCCCCTCTTCCTTTGCTTGTCACTCCCCATGGGCAGCCACATGATAAGGTATTCTAGAGCCGCTGAATGCCAATGTGGAATAGAGAGGGGGAATTTTTATGAGCTGTTTTGCCAGTTGTGTTATGCTACTACTTCCAAAAATTGAATTCCATGAAATGAAGACAAGAATGACTGGAAGAAAATAAAGTGTGATTTATTTTTTTTTCCCTTCTCCTACCGCATCCAGTCTGTATTTGACCAAGTTTCTTGCTCCTTTGCAAAACTTTTTACCTTTGTTTCCTTTTCAAGACAGGCTGAAGAAACAGAGAGCAACATGGAACTCGTGTCCTCCCTCACCTCCTGCTCAGGAGACATACAGGCAAAGATGAGCTGTGGCTCCCTGGGGAGGTGGTCCTTACCTGAGACTTCTGGCTCAAGTGACAAGTCTCTTGTGGAACATTCTTTCTGAATTGCGCCTCTGTGTGATAAACAGGGCCAGTCTTTTAGCTTCTGGTGTCCTTAGGTTTTATTCTTATCCCATATGAGTGCAAATAAGAGAAGTCTGGGACTCCCGTCTGTGTCCAAGTGAAAACAGAAAAGTGAATTTGACTTACATCAAGGGACAAACCTGTTTGGACAAAGTGGTATGCCTTTCTGGAACCATCTACTGATAGTTTTTTTTGAGTTCCACCTTACTTCAGTAACAAAAAGACCTAGCAGAAACACCACAATTTGGCTGTGACATATTTTAATGTCTTCTGTGCAGCAGCTCTTCAGACCACGTTGGGGTGTGTATATTCGTCAAGGATTGACAGAAGGGTACTTTGTACAGATACGAGGCTCTTCCACACCGCTGTGATATAATGGGTTGTTAGTGACTTGTCAGTTCATGTTTTCAATTACTGTTATTACTATTATTTTAAAACTGTGGGTGTTTCTAAAATTGCTTTATATCAGATAATAAGTATACTCATTCTTCAGTTACAGTAATTATCATTCTGAGTTTGATTCTGCCAACTCGATGGCTCCAAGAGCTGGGGCTGGTTACCACATACACAGAGCTCTTAGCTCTTTTCCATAAATAGATTACAACCTCCTAGTTTTAACACTTGGTGTCCCAAAGACCATCCTTCCTGCTTCTGTCTCTTCTGTGGCTCATTCCTGTCTTTCCTTCAGAGTTTTTCTCCCAGCAAATGATCCGTCTTGCAAAGGAGTGCCTCTTTTTGCCCAAAATGAACATGCAGTCCCTAAGCAATTCCCATCCCTTGGCCTGTTGCTGTAGAGCACATTTACTGGAAGCGTCCCTAATGCACAGCTTCAGGATTAGCTCCTCCTGGGCCGCTCTTACGTTTCCTACCAATTGTGTACGCATTCCCCAGCCCTGGGAGAGGACATTTCAGACCATTGCCAGGCTACAGCACAGAGCAGCCTGAAAATGCTGTGCGTGCCCATCTAGCTGGAAACAAAGTTGGGTAGAGCAGAGAAGTCTTGCTTTTAAAATACGCCTTTAAAAAAAAAAAACAAAAAAAAAAAAACAACTAAAGAAAAAGTCACAGTCTGACCTAAAAAGCAGCAAAGTAAAAGAGCAAGTCAATAAAAGCAAAGAGAGGGGAGGATTCGACAGTGTGGCACCGCTGGATGCAACAACAGCTTAAAGTATGTTATTAAACCAGAAAAATGTTTTCCTGAAAAATTTATGGTATTTCACTGGAGAAAGCTCTAAAGGGACGTTTCAAAGGAAGAGCAAACCAAAGAACGGAAACAAAAATCCAGACCAGCTGAAATCTTGGAAGATGGGCCACGAGGACTTGCATTGAACTGAGGAAAAGAGATGGGATTATCCGACAGAAGTGACCAAATTAACTTCTTTTAAAGACTCTTTAGGAGGCTCCATAAGCATTTTATGGTCCATTTCCTGGTTGGAGAATGTAAGTTGCTCAGAGAGAATCAAAACCTGACTTTGCAATGACTGGGAGCTACCTAGAGCCTTCAAACTGTGGTAGAGTCAACTGTATTCATTAGGTAAACTGTTGTCCTCCTCATCAGACTACACATGCCTATCATTTACCTTGTTAACAACCCAGAATTTTGCTCCTCTCCTCTTGCCAGGTGAAGCACCTCACCTGGTTTTCTTACAGCATAAAAGTGAAGGATCTGCTGGCAGATATTCATTATGACAAGTCATCAGGTTTGAAACTCACTTCACAAAACTTCACGGTTTGCCGTCAACTCCCTTCACCTTCCAGGCTCACTACAAAGCCCAGGTTCTTCTCACAGATGGAATGGGGTTTTCTATCTGTGAAGCAGCTGAAGTGACTCAAATAGGGGTTCTCCATTTAACTCCCAGTATGGGGAGAGATGCAATGGCCATGTTGGAGCTCAGGACAGAACCAGGGCTGCCTGGGTTTATTTGCACACAGGACATTGTGCTCCAGCTGCAAGATGAAGGAGTGAACTGGTACGTGGCTTTACTGAAGATGCAAAAAGGGCCAAACGTGACAAGGTTAGATCATACTGGGTTTATTTTTAAGGAAAACGTGTACAAATGCTCCTATTTCTAGCACACTTATTTGGCTCCTAGCAGGTCTGTTTGTAGTGTTTCCACCAAGGCTATGAGGCAGCTCTCTAATCCAACTTACTGATGGTCCACTCACCTGTGTACAACCAGCACACTCTCCTTCCTCTTGCAGTTGGGTGTATTAATAAAGCAAACAACAGCCAATTAAGAATGGTGAGCTCAAACCCCAGCTCCTGACTTGCTTGCTGTCAGGGCCCATGTTGTAGATGTGCTGAACTCAGACTCTTCCCAATGTTTTTCGTGTGCTGGGGGCTATCTTGGGGTGCCAGAAATGCCACAGAAGCTATTTAACTCTTCCCTGGAGGCTCTATCCTCCCAAAGCCCCTCTGTCTTCAGAGACCAACGCCAACTCGTTATATACTGCTATTGAGAGAGATTGTAGCTAGTTAAGATGCAATGAGTAACATGTTTGAAAATGTAATTAAAATGCTTTTTCAATCATTCATGAAAACACTTTTAATGCAGTGTAAAGCTTGATAATGTCTGTGGTTGTACTTTGACCTGATGAAAGTTCTGGATGGAAACTTATACAGTAGGTAATGTTTACTCTGGCAGTGTGTCAGTAGGCAATGTCTACTGCTTTTATTGCTCTGTGGAATAAAAGTTCTGAATTTTGCTCTGTACTGAACCATTTATTGTCTTGAAATTGGCAGCAGTAACACCCAGCTGGATGCCGGTATGTTTTGTGTTTGCAAACAGGCTGATCCATGGGAAACAATCTAGCAGACAAATCAGCTTCTTTATGAATTAAACAAAATCTTTACTTGGGTATGAGGCATTTGAGCCTGAGGGAACTATTATTTTGGAAAAGGCCCATAAAAGGGCTTTATAAGACACAGACTTTACGAGTTTTAAATATGATATTCTTAGAATGCCTTTAGTTATGCCTTACTTTGTATAACCCAGTGAACTTTTATAGAACAGTATCTTCTGAGTAAATGATGCTGGTGTCCAAAGCTCTGAATTGAAAGACAGAACAGAGCTCAGTGTCTGGCCGAGCTCCTGAGCTGCCTGAATTGTCCTCCTTCTGCCCACCTTTTTTTCTGCCTTATCCCTGGGACAGGAACTACCATTTCCTATCTCTCTATTGCAAAGCACTGAAAAATTCCTTCTTGTAAGCAAGAGAGAGAGGTAGAAAGTTTACCCAGAAATAGCTGACCACTCAGTACCAAAAATAAGTTTAGCATGTAGAGATAATTCTGTGTGCTTAGAGCCAGTCCTATCAGCTCTCACGATCTCGTGAATGTCATGGGATCTGATGTTTTCTTAATTCTCCGGCTGATGGTAATCGAGGAACCACATGATAATCTTGACTTCATTAGCACAATGAAAAAAATCACATGTAAATTTCTAGCTTTGTGGTTGCTTAGGAAATATGAGATCCAGACAGTCTTAAATCCTGAAGGTAAATAAAATCATCTGATGGCCATTCTGACCCTTGATGCAGCCCTCCTGGGTTCACATGCCTAATGTTTCTTGGCTGCTTCTTAGAAGTAACCACACAAAAAAATTGGTTCCTGATGAAATATCCTCTAACGGCCTGTTCTCTTATCCTCACTCAGCCACGTTTATGATTTTTTTTTTTTTCCTTTACAGGTCCAAAAGCATGTAGTCGGCTCACAGCAATGTGTGTTGGATATTCTCACAAGTCATGTATGGCTTGTTGTCTCTGTGCCTTTAATAAAGGACTCATAGGCTCTTCTTAAATGCTGAGAGCTCCGGCTGTAAATGCTCAGTACTCGGTGAAAATAGGCTTCATTCTTAGAGACTTTCCCCATGGCTTTGAGAAAGTCGCAGTAGCCATTCCTCTATTTTTTCTGTATGAAATGAGGAGAATTGTATTTCCTCTAGCCCATGTTGGACTACCCACTCTTTTGGAAAGGTATGGCCAGGGCCATACACAACCAGGCTTCATAACGCATCTCCATTTACTTTATATGTCCCTTGGAGCAGGGGCTGGGATTCAGGTTTTCCCCCTCCCGTGCTGGTCCAGAGGAGATGTCTGCTTCCTCTCTTTGTCACAACAAGCATCCCCACGTGCACGGGCCACGCATCAGCAAAATACAGCCTGGATGCTCATAAATGAGTAGTCTTGCACTGGGTTCCATAAAACACAAACTGGAAACAGTTTAGGGTTGTTAATGCTGGTGTGAATCATGGGTGGCAGGATTAGCCATTCATGGACATCTCTATTTAAAAAAAAAAAAATAAAATAAAAAAAAAAAATCAGGATAATAAATTCAGTGTATAATCCATGTCAAAGAATATGCTCCGGGCAGGACTTTTTTCCAGTGGTCTAGATGATACTGTTGGCTTCCCTGTAACACAGCTTTCAGAGATGGGCGGGCACGTTTTTGTCATGTGATTTATTTATTTTTTTTTATTATTATTATTAATTTTTTCTGGTCTATGGTAAGCTTTCAAAGACAGACTTAGTTTCCTTATTCTTTCCTTGAATTCATAAAGCTTTAAGATGTTGCCTTTAGCTGTGTTTCAGAGTCTGAATGTTTTATATTTTCAGGAAGAAATGTGAGAAAGAAAGAAAAACATAATAGTTTCCGATCATCAAATATTTTGAGTGAGTCATTCGCCTGCATTGCTAGATAAATGCAACAGGACATCCTGTAACCGTTGTGCAGTTTCTTTTACTTCTACATTTTTTTTCCTATAACATAAATAGTGAAGAAAGTGGCAGTGGAGTCCTGTCCGAGCACTACTCAACGCCCGGATTCCCCCCTGCATCAGGAGAGGGAAGTCACAAGTCACCTCTTGGGGTGACTACGCACCTCAGTACTGAGATAGATTGTGGTCTCCTCCTGGCCAACAGCAGAGGATTCAAAGGCAAAGCCTTCCCCTGAGGGAAGTTAGAGAAGCTAATGTTATTTCCTGGATCCTTTTTGCTTCATAGAGGTATTTTAGGAGTTACTAGTATCAAAGGGAAAGAGTAGCTATGAGCCTTCACCAGAGCTTTCCTGGAAAAGAGCTGGAAGGGGGGGGTTCTGTGCCAGCAGTCCTTTCTCTTACCCACAGTTTCCAGACTAATGTCCCACAACCATTTTTTTTTTTAGCTCTTGAATGCTAGTAGAAGAATTTTGAAGAGATATCTCTCCTGTCTTTTGGATAAAGAGGTGTGCCAGTAAGATAGGCATAACCAAAGTTGAACAAATCCTGCTTCCAACCAAAGAAAACAATAAATCAGAACATAAAAATTCTGACTGTAGAGTTGGCATATTTAATAGTAACAGAGAAAGAAAGAAAAGTTGGAAAACTGAAAAAAAAAAAAAAAAGTTTTCTTCTTTCTACTCTATCTGCAAGTACAAACAGAGCTTTGAACCTTAGATCTCTCAAAAGTCAATCTGAACTTACCCAAAGGCCTTGGGAAAAAATTCTGATATCAGATAGATAAACATCTAGTCAGAAATCTTAGAGTAAGCCTGAGAGACAATTTCCTTGTGTGTGTGTATACATATATAATCACCAAAAACTAAGCAGGCAGATTTATGATGACAGACCAAGTGACGGGGAATTAGGAGAGAGATAACAAACGAACAAAGCCGAACTTTCAGTAATAATTCCTGACACAATTTCAGAGGCATAATGTAACATTAAATAACTGGAATCTCATGAAAGTCATCTTTCTCCTCAAAATCCCTTTTCAAGATTTGTCCCTGCTGTGACACTCAGAAGCAGTTAGCTGATGAAAATTGAATGGTGATGTGTTACCGAGGTACAGGGGATTTTATTTCATTTTTCATTACCACTTACTGCATTTATTATTATTATTATTGCCCTTTACTTAGTGTCAGAAAATGTCTTTCTGTGTCTACACAGTAAACACTGGTCTTCAGTTGTGGTGGTGGTTTCAATAAACCCCATTAATAATTACTAGGAACTGAATCTGTCAATAAATGTGTCTCGTAACTTCATGATCTGACAGCAAAATGAGGAAAAGTCAGTGTCTAACTGCTGCCATGCATGTTTAATTCTGGCACTGTTCTTCCTCTCTCTCCCAAACAGATACAGCCTCAGGAGGCAGGACAATAAAGATGGGGCTCTGTGGTTTCGTTTGCTATAAAAATCAACATTTTCTCCAGGGTGAGAAGTTTCCTGTAGTTCTTTTACACACTTCTCTCACCCCCTCATTCTTAGAGTCTTTTCCAGATCTGGTCACAGCTGTATTGGCAGCAGGCATTTTGTTTGTCTTTACGTTGGCAAATTGTTTTTTTTCCACTTTTCAATCACCAATGCTCCTACCCTCTCCCAGTGCCCTCTATTTCACAGCCTTTTTTGTCAATGACACATCTTCTGCTCCCTATCTGCTTTCCATGTCTGGATCCATGCCTTACATCTAGACTGGGAAGTCTCTGGGGCAGGGAATGTCTCTGGATTGACATGTATGTATGTTTACTTACCCTCAAAAAGCCCCAGCTCCAAACCTCAAAGTCCTGTTGCAGTAACTAATGCTGTTGTGGGTGAAATAGCTTTAACCTATTCATTCCAGGAACCAGCTGAAGCCCGGCTTTCAAGCCTCGACCAAAAGATAAAGGTTGCCAACAATTTCTTCATGGCCCCTCTAATCCTTGAGCTATTTCGTCTAGCTTCAGGTTGCAGCTTCTCTTGAGGCTGTTTGAGCTTAGTAGTGTTGAGCCTTTTCTTTTAATTGCAATAGCCTTCTGGAATAACTTGGTTTTTCCCTGCTTTTCTTCAAATATTGCCTGAACTTTATCTTCCTCTCGTAATGGTTCTCACACAATTGTTTTCTAAAACCTTTGATTTAGCTGGCTTAGTAAAATATGCTTTGGAAAATGCCACAGGAAAGTGTTGCTTTGTTCCAGGTGGTATTTTTATTTCTGTGATAGCCGGTAACTCTTCAGTTTACTTACTAACCCGCTTTCAGTGATTGTTGTTAATTGTGGAATCAATTTTCTGTTACGTCCTCATCACTGGGTCTGGTGTAATCACCGTAATCCTTTACTTCTCTTCGTACTTCAGAGCACAACTAATGAGCCAATTTAGGGTTGTACTTGTTTTCTTTATCTTTGATGACTGAGAGAGTTGAGACACTTCCCAAAAATGGTGAGTATTTTCTGAAAAGTTTTTTTAAATTGTCACAGAAAATAAATAGTGAAGGGAAAATAAGGAAATAGTGAAGGAAAATAAATGGGAAGGGAAAGAGTGTGTTGGTGTTATGTTGCTACTCTTGTTTATTTATTGTTGTAAAGCCTGTTCCAATGTGACTCATGTACTGGGTAATGTTGAGAAGTGTAGTACACACAAAGTCTGTGCAGAGGCGTGTTAAGCCTGGCATGTTCAAGGCCAGGCTGGATGGGGCTTGAGCAACCTGGTCTAGTGGGAGGTGTTGCTGCCCATGGTGGGGGGGTTGGAACTCAATAATCTTTAAGGTCCCTTCCAATTCTAACCATTCAATGATTCTATGATTTTATGTTCAGAAGTGGCAGGCTGGTTTTGGCTTGAGACAGTGCGTGATTCTCTGCCCGCTGACTATATCTATCCTCCTTCAGTCTGGCCAAAATGAATCACCTTGAGATAACTCATGGGTGGCTTATAAGGAAGTCACCACTGTCCCCTTCCTTAAAGACAGCACAAACCATCCTCAGGGCTCACATGGTTGTTTACAGGAAGATGATAAAGAAACGAAAGAAAATGGCTTTTCATGGATTGGCTTTGCTCTGATCTGCTGGGCAGGAACCTGGAGCTGCAGAGTGGCAGGACTTAAGGAGGTGACATGGGGTTGCCTCCCAGCAGCCATGGCCAGTGCTTGTGGCTGCACGAGGCTCTGGCAGATGCTGCACGACTCCCCTGCACATTAGTTTGGTCCAGGCTGATGTGCTCAGCCTCAGAAGGCTGCCAGCAGCTGCTGGCTGAGGTAGGTGCAGGCTGTGGCTGTCCTGTGCAGGTGCTTCCTGACTGCCCTGGAGCCAAGGCTGGGGCAAACACCCCTCCTCTGCATAGCCTTCCGTTCCCCGCAACAGCCAGCTGAACAATAATCATCAGACTGTCCTACAGCTATCTTCGTGCTTCACAAACATCTGCCTCTGCCTTTCTTTGCCTTCTTCCACAGCACAGTGTGGCAGACATACTCCCCGTCATGTAACATCCAGGAAAGTGGTCCTGGGAACCTTCCCCTTGTAGCTGGGGGTCTGGTGTTTCCTCGGACCTCATCACATTTACACAATTGCAGAATCATTTGGGATTGGAAAGGATCTCTAGAGATCATCTAGTCCAACCCTTCTGCCAGGGCAGGGTCACCCAGAGCAGGTTGCACAGGAACACGTCCAGGTGGGTTTTGAATGTCTCCAGAGATGGAGACTCCACCACCTCTCCGGGCAACCTGTTCTAGTGCTCTGTTACCCTCAAAGTAAAGAAATTCCTCCTCGTGTTTAGATGAAACTTCCTATGTTCAAGTTTGTGCCAATTTGCCCCTTGTCCTGTCCCTGGGCAACACTGAAAAAGGACTGGCCCCATCTTCCTGACACTCACCCTTTAAGTATTTACAGGCATTGATCAGATTCACCCTCAGTCCTCTCTTCTCCAGACTAAAAATACCCAAGTCCCTCAATTTTTCCTCATAAGAGAGATGTTGTAGTCCCCTAATCATCTTTGTAGCTCTAAATAGCCCTAGCCCTTCAAATGCTCCCCATCTAAGGGTCCACAGGGTCTTGGGAGATCCTTGTCAGCTCCCTCCTGGCACATACTGCTGAAGTGTGGCTGCTCAGTGGAGAAGTCCTCTACACCAAATCCCTCTTTCCTCTGGCTGTCTCAGCCTGACAGTTTCTTTGAGCAGTGGGACTGCTCCTGTGGGACTCCTTCCCAGAGATTTGTGGTGTTTCTCTTTTTAAAGAAGTAGCCCACACTGGTTCTTATTTATCTGTTCATTCTCCACTGCACAGATGACAGGGAAGCCATGAGATCAAAAGTACATGGACTACTTAGTCCTTGAAGACTTTATCTCCCATGCCTGAGAGATCTGTCTGGCCAACAACATTCCTAAGTGATATAATTTAATATTTTTGCAATTCTAAGCAGTTTCTATTCTGGACTAATTCTTTCAGGAAACATCAGCTTGTTAGGTCTCTCTGTGAACTTACAATTAGCAAGTAGCCTTAGCTTTGCTCTACATGCCATAATAGCAAGTTAATGTCTTTGTTGGTGGTCAAACCTGAACTGTTGTCAAAACCGCTCTTCATAACTTGCCTTTCAAGAGACAATGTTCTACTGACTACAGCTACCTTGCAGTTGTCAGACATTTGCTATTTTGATTTTTAAATGCCAGTCTTTAAATGGAGCACAGCAGTTTGGCTTTGGCAGGCAAGGTTAAACCTATGCAATCAATAGGGATTTTGTTCGTACACTTTGCCTTAGTGATGTATTTGGATTAGAATAAATGTGTCAGTACCTTTGTTACGTTTTTATGGGGTTTTTTATAATGATTTTTCTGTTCTTGTCATTATACTAAATTGGATGCTAAGAGTCCTATTCCTAAATCTGGCTTTCAAATATTGAGCAGTAGAATAGCTGCACACAGTATAAGACAGTGCTGTCCTAAGTGAACACTGGATACAGCATGTGCATGAAATTGGGATGGGTGGACTCAATCCAAATTAAAAGTCAAATTAATTTTGCAGTAGTATGCATAAATTATAGAGACAGTGAAATGGGAGGTTATTCACATAAGACAGTTACCAAGAAAAGTGAGTGATACCAGGTTTTGCATTAGTCTTATTCTCCAATGAATACAGATGTCTAAGTAAGACAACTCTGAAACGCAGATGTGGGGGTGGCAGATAGTGATGCTCAGGTTCAGATTCCTTGATTTTCTTTATTGCAGCAGTCATTGCCATGAGCTTGCCGTGCAGCCACATTCCCATTTGTTTTGGGAGCATCCTCACCTTCTGGAAGCTGCTCTCCAGCTTAGTGGCAAAGAATCACTCGGTCGTCAGGGCTGTGGCTGTCACTAGTAGACATTTCTTCTACTACTTTGGGACTGCTGTGAACTGTTCCTCCGATCATGAGCTTGACAGATCAACCGGCTGTTGCTCAGTGACCCCATCACGGTAGTTGGCAGACATGGATTTGACACATCAGGGCAGGCAGCTACTTTGGAGGCCTGGTAATGTCAGTCCCTGACAACGCGCTACATCAATGCAGAGCTGATGGCAAAGCAGAACAGCACTTTGAGTAATGTCCCCAAGCAAGGGGACAACAGCTACCATGTTTTGAAACGTGTGCATATTCATTCTAAAAAAGACCATTTGCCTTTTTAGAGAAAAAAAAAAAAAGTGTAATTATCCACAAATCTAATTTGTTACATGGTTTTAGGGAGTGTCTGATAGTTTTTTCTCATTTAGTGTGTTACTCACCTAAGTAGATATTCATATTGCTGTGCCTGCAAATGATGAAGCGTATACCTATCTCTGCTGTGAGTGGGGGTTTATACACTTTAAACATCTTTTTATGACTAATCAATCTGCTTAATCATCTAAATAATTGTCAACAATTATCCAAACCTGTGATCTATATTGAAATAATAGTGTTATCAATAAAAAGCGTAAGAAAATTTACAGGAAGAGCTAAAATCATTGTAGCTCTATATACTCTTATTGAGTCTAAATGCTGAATTGAAGAGGAAATCAAAAGTCAGAAAAGTAGGAGAACACGCAGAGTCAGGTACAGTCATCCCTGTCCCATTTGAGCCCATTTAAGATGCTGACATGCTGGTAGTCCCTCAGCAGCCACACTTCTGCGTGGTTTTGACACCTCCTGCTCTCCTTGTAGCTCCCTATTTGGTGGCCTTCCTGGGAACTGAAAGTCTTGGAAAAGATGAAGCATTCATTTGATTTCTCAGGATCCATATAATATTTTTTTCTATCTAATTTCACCACCTTTATTTAGCACAAATGATAAGGTTGGAAAACTCTCTCTACAGTAATTTAGGCAGTAGGTCAGAATTAGATTAGAATCTACTGTGTATCACATGTTTTAGTTAAGAACATTAAAGATTGGGTTCATGCAGTTTATCTCTGAGCTCGCACATTTCATAAGCACCCTCACAGCTGCACCTGAAGAAATGTTGATATATACAAACAAATAGCAAATTAGCCACACTTATCATTTGGCAATTTGCATGCTTAATGTAATGTATGCATTTGTAAGTAAATAGTTTGATGCCGACCACAGAAGAAAAGTCCACATGCTCGCCATTTTATTCCATAGGGATGACAATTAACTTAGTTAATCAGACACCTTTTAACATAAATGTCATCTACAAGATTAGCCTCATCCTCCCAGAGTTCAGTCTAAAATTGCTTTTGACAATTCAGTTGTATTTATAGTGCCATCTTTGCCTCTAAGGATTTGGTCCAATACAAAAGTAAACCTTATTTTAAATACCACTGGACCAAAACCTGCAATATCCATCTAATACAAAGCACCACTCTGATACATGTAGTAGAAAGTTTTGATGGATCACATGTTTTATATAAATGAATTTTAAGATGGCTTTGCTGTAGTATAAGTTCAGTGGCTCTCCCACAGTTAGTGCCATCCCAAGAGTCTGCCCCAATGCCCTCCTGCCTCTGCCCTGCTCATTCTGTTCAGAGATAATAATCCCTGAATGTCACCTGGAAGCTTGGAAGCTTGCAATCTTACATGTGTTGGCCATCTCTACTAGTTTTAGGAAGAAATTCTTTCCTGTGAGGGTGGTGAGGCACTGGAACAGGTTGCCCAGAGAAGCTGTGGCTGCCCCATCCCTGGAGGTGTTCAAGGCCAGGCTGGATGGGGCTTTGAGCAACCTGGTCTGGTGGGAGGTGTCCCTGCCCATGGCAGGGGGGTTGGAACTCGATGATCTCTGAGGTCCCTTCCAACTCTAAACATTCTATGATTCTATACTAGACATTCACCGGGTAGGCTTCTTTGTCACAGATCTTATCCTAGATTCCTGCCTTGCATCAAATCTCTTCATCAGACCTATTCCCCAGCCTTTGCCTTTGCCCCAGCATGCACACAACCAGTCAATCAATGCAGCACTGTCTCCGACTCACAACCAAGCTAACTGAAGTCAAGCCATAAATTCACACAGGGCATAAATACATCTGATGTCCCTCAGGAACCAGCACTTATGCTGCAGATCTTTGTGGGCAATACATATCAAGATACAGTTCACCATTTCCCATGGATGCTTTGGTGAGGACATCAAAGGGACTTGGGAAAGTTAAAGGCAAAAGAAAGGACTCTTAGAAGTTCTGTAAGGTGCTCAGGTGTTTAAGGGTTTAGGAAAGGAAAAGTGAGATTGTGCTGACAGGTTTATTGTCATTATGGTGAACCATATCCTGAAAGGGGACAAACACATACTTTCAGAGAAGAAAAGGGACACCATGGCAAAGAATCTAGGTTTTCCCTTTGTTGTACTTGACGTCACTCCCTTTAAGGTACAGGACAAGTTTGAGCACAAAAACCTGGCCACATGGAAAAGACAGCCAAGGAGAAATTAAACACTTTTGACAGCCAAAAGCTCCATCTATCCCAGACACTCCAAGAAGTCTTTAAGAACGGTCCCCCTGCCTCCCATACTCCCCTCCCACATTATCTTAGGGTTTTTTAGGCATTCATTCTGGTCCCAAGTGCTTTACTAACAAACTAAATAGTACATGAGAAACGTGGCTCCCCAACTCTTGCATACCCATAAGTTTGTGCCAGAGGCTTCTGCCTTGGTTTGTGCCAGGCTTGTGCCATATGGTACCTACCTCAAATGTCCCTCTGACCCCTGCAGCAACATACTTTGCATCAGGTTGAATTGCATGTCATATCCCTGGAAAGCCTTTGAGGGCTGAGCCAAATATATCCCAGTATTGTTTTCTTATCGCCCAGAAGTCCCATTCCTTGACAACAGCCACTTCCCACATTACCAAGAGATAGGCTTATCTGTAAAGAAGAAGAGGTTTCATCAGTGGAGAAATCCACCTTCACTGCCCTCCGCCTTGTTGCAAGTAGGTCATGCAAGGCATCCTTCAGAAATGACGCTTCATCCTTCAGGATGCTGCTGCCACTCATCCTAGGAGGTCTCCTTTCCCCTGAGTCTAACACTAACATGGGTTTGCCATCCCTCACTGACTCCAATCCACAGACCTTCATGACTTAAAAGCAACCTATCCAAAGATTATGGACATGGAAGTTGCCAACAATTGAGCTGACCCAGGCAGGGCAGATGCTGCTGGTGCAGACCTTTGGAAATGTTAACAACTAGCTAAGAGAAGAACAAGGATTGTTTTTATTCTCTTACTAAAACAATTCTGCTGACTACAGCAGAAAACAGAAGAGCAAGTCTGGGATGTGCACAACAATCAAGAGGCTGGGCAGTTCTCTGGCAGAAAATATGTGGGTACAGGAAAGAGGTGGTTGTGGTGATAAGAAAGAACAGACTAAATAAAGTATCCTAGGACATCCAAGAAGTGGAGCCAGGTGACAAACACAGCTGCTGTTGAGATCACAAGTGCTAGTGTGGAGGTTGGTATTGACCACAATGAACATCAGTAATTCCTGCTCCCTCAGAAGCTCCTGGTACCTCAGACATAGTCTTCCTGACCACTTCATATCCTACCTTAAACACCTCCACACCAAACAACTTACCCAAGGCTCAGTGGCTGCTAAGGAACAACTCCTAATCAGGAGACTCTTTCTACAAGCTGATCTCAGACAAGGACTTTGGCAGCACCCATCTTCCACACTTCAAGTACGCCTGGAAATAGCCACTGTGTCATTTTATTCAAAATTTATTTTTGCCTTTGTTTTTCAATGACTTTCTACTTTTCATTTGTTTCCAGCTGAGAGCATTATGTGGGGGCTTTCACAGAAGGGCTGGAAGGCATCAGAGATGTTAAGGGTTGAAATTTCAAACATTTCAAAGCCTGGGGCAAAGAGCTGAGGAGCTGGGATGGATGGGCCGGCACAGCTGGGATTTCAAAGCCAGTAGGGCCTGGCTCCAAGAATGGGATACAAAGGGCTTCAGGGGGAAACGGCAACTGGGAACAGGAAGGTCCGAGAAAAGCTGATTTACTGCTCATGTCCGACATACGCATGATTTCAAGTTACAGCAAACAGCTGTCAACCAGTCAGCAGAAAACAGTCAGGTTGTCCCTGACAATGTGACCCTCCCAGTTTTCATGGGAAATGAGTGAGCTGCAGCTGGTGGAGGGGCTGGCTGTAGTTTCACTTGCACTCCCACCCTGCCACCATCTGCTCTTTTGGCTCTCTGGTCTTTTGGGACGGCCACAGCACACAAACAGGAGACTGGTCCAGAGGGCAGGTTAGTAGCCTTCCAGCATCCTTTGAGATTCTGAAGCCCTACTTGAGGTGGCCATGCAAAAGGTTCTAGCAATGGCTCAGTTGCTGCTAAATGCCAGATGAGGTAAGGAGGTTCATCCAGTACTGGGGGGATTCAACAACTTTGTCACTCCAAATGGGCTCAGCAAAAGATTTGTGCTCAACATGGCTGCACGGCGTCAGACAGGCAGGAGACAGGAAAGATGAGTGCCACACACCTTGCCAGACCAGCCAGCCTGAGCTGATAACAGTAAAGTAGCTGTAACTGCCTACAATAGCTCCTCTCAGGATTCCTGCTGATGGAAAATTGTGCCAGGTCAGGAGACAGGGAATGAAGACGTCACCCTACCATGTTGCTCTTAGAGGTAGCACAGCCTTCCAGCACGTCCACCAAAGCGTGGGTGCTAAAAACTTTATGGGTGTCACCTCCTACTTCACACAGGTAGTTGTCACCTTCCCGAGCCCAGGCTGATGGATAACACACCAGCAAAAGTTACATGCTCTCAGGTTTCCTATAAGCAATGAACTTCTTAATTCTCAGTGGCACCCCCGTGACAACTATCTTTTGTCTCAGATAAGAGCTACTTCTCACAAACCCTGTGAAACAAGGGGAGGGGTTTGGTAACTCTAATTGGTACCAAATGTTTTCATCAATGCTATCAGTTCTGACTTCATTAACTCAATGTCCACATATGTTGCCTGCTGCCCTGCACTGTCCCAGAGGAAAATGAAAGCTGCACTTGATGCAGGGATGCCCCATACTGCTGTGTGGCTGTGACCAGGAACAGGACTGCCTTCCTACTGCTGCTGCAGCTGCTCAATAGCAACTTGAATGCTGAAATTCTCTTGTACAACAGAGATGCTAATGGTGGTCCAGTGTCTCTCTGTGAAGAAATTTTGCTGAGAGAGTTGGGATTATTCAGCCTGGAGAAGAGAAGACTCCACAGAGATCTTATAGCACACTTCTAGTCTCTAAAGGGGGCTAGAGGAAAAAATGGGGAGGGGTTCTTTGTCTTGAAGTGGAGCAATAGGATGGGGGGTACTGGTTTTAAACTGAAAGAGGGGGGATTTAGATTAGATAGCAGGAAGGAATTTTTCACTCTGAGGGTGGCGAGGAACGGGAACAGGTTGCCCAGAGAAGCTGGGGCTGCCCCATCCCTGGAGGTGTTCAAGGCCAGGCTGGATGGGGCTTTGAGCAACCTGGTCTGGTGGGAGGTGTCCCTGCCCATGGCAGGGGGGTTGGAATCTGATGATCTTTAAGCTCCCTTCCAACTCTAACCATTCTATGATTCTGTGAATTCACATGGTGCAGGACAGGCAAGATACAGGCTGGACACCCATCCAGGCTGGTGATACCAGGCATAATGCCTGGAGTACAAGGCAGCAAACAAACAAACAAACAAACAAACATGTCACTACTGTGTCATCTTGCTAATTTGAAATTATCACATACCTGCTCCTGAATTAGCTCAAATCTGTTCTTCCAGGTAAATAAATATTAGTGATCACAGAACTGTGTACTAAATTAAGAATAAATTAAACAGATTCTGTAATAATGTGGGCAGCCTCTTCAGACCAAGAAAAATTTCTGCAAAGGGCTCCTGAAACCATTTGTTTACCAGCTCACCCTTACTATTGCCTACCTGAATGAACTGAGAAGAACTCATTGGTTCAGCTGCACTCCTTAGCTCTGTAAGTAAGATGATATTCATGAGAACCAAGATGACCCTTTATTTGAGCTGTCATTTCTACAGAAAGGCAGCTGGGATCTTCTGTAAAAATCACCTAGGGTTTTTCAGTCTCCATCAGGATATGCACCAGTGCTGTGCCACCAACACAAACTGGCTCTTTGCAACTGGGTCTCAAATTGGCTTCCTGTGTTGAACACATTTTGATTCGCAAACTAGTGAAGTTTTTGTTCACAGCCATGAAACAAGTGAAAGCAAAATGGGGAGGATTCCTGTGTATAGCAAAGGGTAGTGGCAGGTGAATAAAATATTTAAAATCAGCAAAGACACAGAAAACCTCAGAAAGTTTTTTTCCTAACTTTCAGAATTAGAGTACCTCAAGGCAGACACTTTTTCTATATGCTGTATTATTATGGCTTGTTCATGGGAATTAGAATTAACAAGATGAAATAAATAAAAAAAAACCTTTAGAATTTATGGCCAGAAAATGTCAGTGTAATAAAATGTAAGTGGCCGTGCATTAGGCAGACCACTCCGTACAAGAAAGATACTGGCTGTTCCTAATTTAAACTACTGGGTATGCATCGTGTTAGTCTGAACAACAGGTCAAATGTAAATTGTGTCTGTAAAGGGATCTGTTCATTATTCTCCAAAGCGTTTTTAAATAGTTTCAAAAAATTTAGCCATCAAATTAGTCAAGATCATAAATTAATGTGTGATGCAGTTCCAGCAATCACAATGGAACTACAATTAAAAAATAACATTTTTGTGTTTTGTTTTCATTTGTCTTTAGTGTCACAAAACTTACTTTCCCAGGCTCCAAACTGGAAACAAGAACAGGAACTGATGAATATCCACACATAAGGGTGCATTAACCACTTGCTTCATACTTGAAAGTAACATTTATTTCTTGTATTCTTTTTCTTTGAATAAACTAAAGCAAACCAACTTTATCACATTAAAAGTACATTTCTTAGATTAAAATTTGTAAATGTTCTTCATACATACGTCAATATGGCTTTCCCTAAAATTGTAGGTTATGATAAGAAAGGAAGCGATGCAAATGGAATGCCAAAACATGCTGGGGGGTGGGTGGTGGTGGTATGTTGTTTTTTTCTCCAACAATATTGTGTGAAGAACAAGCACGTGACTTGGATCTCATTTTCTGTAATTCCTTCTTCACTACTCATTTAAAAACTGCTACAGTTTTTACGAAGCAGATTAACAATTTGGTCTTGAACTGCTTAATGATAACTCCTTGAGGAAAAAATAAAATACGGAAAAATAATGGAGACAGTGACCATGTAAATGCTGAAATTTCTAGAGAAAAGACATTTTACCGTGTCAACTAATTGAGAACAAGTTTCCAAAACTCTGGCTTGTTCAAAGAGGCCAGACGTCTCAATGTTTTAGTTTTACACGTGTCTTTACTCTCTCTCTCCCTGTTCTTCTGTAAACCTAGTTTTGAACAAAGTGATCTTTTCCCTGCTTTTTTTTTTTTTAATTGAATGAATCCAAGTGTAACTTGGGATCTCTCTCAAGTGGCTGCTCTGGCTGTGCTAGCTGTGCTTGTGTGACTAACTTGTATTCCTCTACTACTGCTCTGCTTTGCCAAGTAGACCATAGAAAGTGCACAATGATGAGTTTAAGGAATATATGAAAACGTGGAATGAAGTCTGCTGTTTGCTTTCATTGTCCATGACAAAGTTTGATTTACTGCCTGGAGCCACCCACTATCCCCTCCAGTTTGTGTCACTACAGACCAGTGGATGCAGTTCAAACAATGACCAGCAGCTCCATACACTGCTCCGTAGCTGGATTGGTCTGGAGTCTATAGGGCTAACTATAGGCCATTAATTAACAGTGCCCAAGGAAACTTTCCAGGACATAGAACCATAGAATGGTTAGAGCTGGAAGAGACCTTAAAGATCATCAAGTTCCAACCCCCCCACCATGGGCAGGGACACCTCCCACCAGACCAGGTTGCTCAAAGCCCCATCCAGCCTGGCCTTGAACACCTCCAGGGATGGGGCAGCCACAGCTTCTCTGGGCAACCTGTTCCAGNCCAATGAGTCCATGTCCTTTCTATGTTGAGGACTCCAGAGCTGGACACAGTACTCCAGGTGTGAGCACAGAGTAGAGGGGCAGAATCACCTCCCATGACCTGCTGGTCACGCTTCTTTTGATGCAGCCCAGGACACGGTTGGCTTTCTGGGCTGCCAATGCACACTGCCAGCTCATGTTGATCTCATCCATGAGCATTCCTCAGCCTTTCTCGTCAGGGCTGCTCTCCAGCCTATACTGACAAATTGCTGGATTGATTCCTGGCCCTGGCCACTTACCACTCCCAAAAAATTTACAGAGCTGATCTGGAAATTAACGTGGGCCAGGGACCATTTAGCCACCAGTTTGGTATAGTCCCCATGTTCTGGATACCAAGAGCGTGGACATCACCAGCCGGCCTCAGTTTTGGAGCGGTGTCTTGCAGCCCCGCTCAGTTCAGCAGCAGCAGGGACAAAGTCTGGGAGTCAGACTGGCCCAAAGCAGAAAATCGATTGCTGGGCATGAAGGCTGGCAGGCTAACGTGACTCACAGCCCTTCGTACAAGGACTTCCACTGCAGTGGCAGGCTTGAAATTTCTTTCTTGTCCCATTTTACAACCCCACCCCCAACTTTCCTGATCTATGCACAAAGACGCTTTACAACATGTGACTAACAGCAGATCTACAGATGTAGGGAGGTTGGAACCAGCTTTTTTTCTTTTTTTTTTTATCTTGTGGTGGATGAATATGTAATGAGAGAGAGACATCCTTTCCTGCTTACACTTTCCAAGGTAGATTTTGTACATATTACTCTTACCAGTGGGAATGGGGATGCGTAAAGCTGTGACTTATTTCAAATGATACTAACAACTTGTTTCTGTTTTTTTTTCTTCTTATAAAGCACAATATATTTTCTCTACTCCAACCCTTCTCCATGTTAGTCCTTTTGGGGCAGAACTGATGAGTTTGTGTTATGCCTCCTGAATCTCATATTGCACAGCAGCCTATTGAGGGTAATTCAGCACCTTTTTTTCTTTTTCCAAATGATTCATGTTATAGGTCAATGTATTTGTATGTAGGTATATTGAATTTCACTAGACTGCCTGACTCTATTATGCATTTATAAAACTAAACTTTGTTTTATTTACTCTAATGCTTTGATAGGAAAAGGCGAATTTTAAACCCAGCTGAATACTTGATAATGAAAAGAAGAAATAGGGAGGAAAGAAGGAAGGCCCAGACAGATATGGGCTCTGTGCACCGTTTGTCCTCTCCGAGAAGAAAGATACAAGATCAAGGTACTTACCCTATAGAGGAAAACAGAAAGATGAGGCACTAACACTAAATTCTCTTCAGTGTCTGTGATAGCACTTCCAAACAGAAATAGCTCATTTTACATGCAATTTTTTAATCCAATTTCCAACAAAAAAAAATATCCTCAAACCCAAGATATTCAATTGAATCAGATATTTTATTTTTGTGTAAACATTTCATAAGGAAAAAAGTTGTTTTGTGGTTTGCCTTTTTTTTTTTTTTTAAACCACTTTTAAATAAATTGGGGGAAGGGAGAAAACATTTACCAATATTTTAATAGAACTTGAAGGAATTCCTTACTGTCTCTACAGTAAGGAATACCCTACAAGGTTTTTAGAGGCTGGTTTTAGTATGAATACCTACATGACAGCACTTTAACCACTGATGATATAACTCAAAGAAGACAAGCAACTATTTCCCTCCACTTTTCAGAGCTCTGCAGATGCCCAGGGACATCTGGGACTCATTTAGAAATGTGACGGATGACGCTCTGACTGCTTCTATGGGCTGAGTCTTCTGCTGGATCAAGGTAGTGACCTGTGTTCTGGAGTTATAGCCTTGAGACAGGATGACAGCACATACTACAGTGATGGTGCCAGTTGCATGTGGCTGCGTGTGGCAGGCCTTTACATTAGTGCCAAATGTCTGTAAGTCCTGCTACCAAAGTTTGCTGTCTTCCACATGATTTGGGTTCTTCTTCTAAACCATGGGGTGTGAGTTGCATTGAGCCATTTTCAGCTATTTGGATGCCCTGTTGGAAATCCTTGCCAGCTCCTCCGTCTGCTCCAACTTACAGTTAGATCTTATTGGTGGACTTCCAGAAAGGGTACAGAGATTGCAATAGGCTGCTCAGGAGGTGGTGCAATCACTGTCCCTGGAGGTATTTAAGGATGGGTAGGCATTTAGGGATACAGCTTAGTGGTGGTTTTGGCAGTGTCAGGTTAATGGCTGGAAAAAGGTCCCTTCCAATCTCGACAATTCTATGTTTTATGATCTTGTACCTAGTACCACTTTGTTCCCCAAACTTTTCCCACTATCTTCAAGACTTTATATGGAGTCCCTAAAGGCTTTTCTCCTGCAATTCTGCTTTTGAAATCTCCACTGCCAGGTGGTCTGGCGATACATATTCAACACCTTGATTCCAGCTCTCGTTGAGCTTTTCAGCAGCATCCTCTGTGTGTTATGTCCACACATTCATATTTCCTGTTTTGCAGACCTATGAGATTTTCTTTCACTTTTCAACAGGGTGGAAAATAGTTCTAAATAATAAAATAACAAGCTATTTAAAAAAAAAAAAAAAAGGAAAAAAAAAG